>OX595862.1:2422500-3022500 GCA_951392215.1 Epirrita christyi
AATTAGTTTGTAATTTTAATTTTTATTAAATAATGCATACAATTCGGTCGTTTTGTACCCTCCCGTGCGGCCGTACGTAATTAGCTGTTATTATAACAGCAAAAGACACAAAACAATTTGAATTTCGCGCCTCTTTGCTAACGTTCTACCATAACATAAGTCCGTATCATAGTATCATCATCATCAAAGCAGGTTGACGTCTCCTGCTGGACGAGGCTTCTTTCATAAAACGCGAGGCAGGGATTTCCCATAATCACCACGTTAAGCAGGCGGATTAATTGGTGATTGCAGTATTGGTAAGTACTCAGGTGGACGCTGTCCATCCGCTGGTGTAATCCTTTAGTCGCTTCTTTCATCCACGGGAGGAGACGGAGGCGTCTTAGTATTCTTAGGTCGGCGCAATGTGTATTCTGTTAGTAGGTCAGGTATATCAAAATTGTTTAGACTAAACCAAGGAACAAAATACTCTAAAGAGATGGGGACCTTGGACTGGCTCTAAACAACTACAGAACAGCCAACCAATCACAAACCAACAGGTAGGTAGGTATAAGGAACCCACTGTGGTACGTAAGGTATTGTGGTGCAAGGTACTGCGGTATAAGGTAGGTACAAGTAGCGGCACGAAACAAATCAAATCAAATCAAAATGTTTTATTGCGTTCATGTTGTACAAATTAAGATCTTATGGTTCAGTTACAGCTTCACATGAGCCCGGGTTGGGCACTGCAATATGGAACATGAATTCCAGGCCCAATTCACTAACTTAAAAATATGTACTTAGTTAAAATAGAGTTCGGATCATGTTTCGATCTTGTGTCGATGTCTTAAATGTCAGAAATGGTATTCTCCTGACATAAAATACAACACTTTAAATGTGATTATATCGAAATGTGACCGAAACTTTAACGATTCAAAGTTTTTCCGTTAATTTTAGCATAAGTAGATGAAGTCTCTCTTTACTCTTTCCAATTATATATAACTATCCTACTCTAATGGTGGTCACCAAGAATTGAAAGCAGACTAAAAATTGTTATTTATGAAATTCAACTTTCTGTCAATTTACAATTCAGTCTCGATTCGGTCAACTTTCAGTTTAGTTTTAAAATAACTTGGAGAATTGGGCCTCAGGTGGTAACAATTATTTGCTACAATTGCGCTGACCGTTATTGCGCAGAAGTCAAAAGTAAGGTATCATGGGCGGGATCTCTATCTCTATCTATCATTATACTTGGTAAATGTATTGCGTGCGCGACAGTAAACATGCGCAACTATCCCCTCCATGTTTAGTTCTGCGCTAGTTACGTGCAGCTACTTATAAGTACTGTGGTACAAGGTAGGTACTGTGTTTTACCTTAGTCCTACCTGTCCTAATCTAGGATCACCGGAAAACAGATTTAGATACATATTTTTTAATCTAATTCAGGATTAGTATGTAAACCCATAGGTACTATAAAATTAAATCTGTTAATCTGCTAAATTACAATTCTATTTTCCTCACCAATTAAGAACCTACCTACCTACCTAGGAAGGTGCAAGTATGTTAGTAGTAGAACTTCTTGTGAAAGAGTCCGTCCGGCGAAGTACTACCACCGTACCTATTTTTGCTTCCAACCAGTAGTGTTCGCATTGCTGTGTTTCGGTTTGAAGGGTAGGTGCCGGTGAAATTACAGGCACATGAGACTTTTCATCTTTATGTCTCAGGGTCGGCAGCAAGCGTGTGATGCCTCTGGTGTTGCAGGCGTCCATAGGCTACGATAACTACTTTCCAGCGGGTGGGCCGTATGATTGTTTGCTTGCCAAGTATAGTATAAAAAAGTATAATCCGCTGATAACCTAATTTACATCAGACCAAGAAAAAAATCACACCCGGGGATGGGATGCTGGGATGCAGAATCCATCTGATTACTCGACGCATGCGATCACTAATCCACCTGCCAGGCGTGGTGATTATAGAGGATCCCCCCATTGCATGGGGGAAGCTTCGTCCAGCAGTTGGCGTCTAGAGGCTGCTGAAAAAGACGAAAAAAAGGTCTTTGTCTGAGCAAGTAGGCTTCGTCGATGTTCTGAATGTTTGTGAGTAGGTATGTTTGTTACTCCATCACGTTCAAACAGCTGAACGGATTTGAGTGAAATTGGAATGGAGATACCTTTATACCCTAGTTTAATACATATGCTACTTTTCATCATCATCATCAATTTTCATCATTGTTCACGCGGGTGAAACCGCGGGGCACAGATAGTTATGATTATTTTTTTTTCTTTTTTCAAAAATCTAGAATACTCCATACTTTGATTTAAGGCTTATCCGTTTATATTTACAAAATTGTATGAACCTGACTTGTAGTTTTTAAATTAATCAGAAACTACGATTTTTCAGTTTGCTGCCCCTGGTACTATACACGGGAAAAAAAACCCGTAGAACTACCAAGCGATCCAATAGTACCTACAGCGGGAAGTTTTTTTTTACCCGTGGTACATTCTTAGTCAACATTATGTCTGGCGCTTATAGTTTTTTAGTCTTTTAATTTAACAACTACAATTCAGCATTAAACTATTTTGTAGATATAATCCTTGGTCGTGGTGTGCCCGGCCAAGAATAGACTCCTCCATCTCCTCTCGTGGATGTCGTAATAGCCAACTCAGGGATTACACCTAGAGATGGGTAGCATCCACCTGAGTACCAATACCAATACGGCAATCACGGTAACGAATGTGCTGACGCACTTGCGCGTGCTGGGGCTAGTAGCCCACAGATGGGCCCTGAGCCGTTCTGCTGGTATACCAAAAAGCCTGGCTCAAAGAACCCTTACGAACTCCTGTTTCGAAGAGTCAATCAAGCTCTGGTTTGAGACCACGGGCTTGAATCATTCCAAAGCCCTTATCAAGCCCTTCGATAAGCGGACCTAATATTGGCGCTGAACAGAAGCAACCTTCGCATTATGGTCAGAGCCCTGACTGGACACTGTCGCCTTACCAAGCACATGTTCAAGTTAAGGCTATGTGATACGCAATCCTGCAGACTCTGTGAAGAGGCGGATGAATCGCCCCTTCATCTGCTAGGAGAGTGCGGGCCATTAATGCACAAACGCAGCATTTATCTGGGCAAACACTTTCTCAGCCCGGATGAGCTAATGGAAATCACCATAAGAAAACCCTACGGTTCCTAACAGCTGTAGGGTTTATCGGTGAACTATGAACGCCCCTTTCCAGGGGCGATATGTAACAAGTGGCGATCACAATAGGCCTGTATGGCCGCAGTGATATTAAAGCCGCAAAAAGATAAATAAATAAAAAAAAAATATAATACGGCAATCACCAATCTGCCTGCCAAGCGTGGTGATTATGGCAAATCCCCTCCTTGGGTGAGGCATCGTCCAACAGTGGACGTGTAACGGCTGATGATGATGATGATGAGGTATAATCGGATAAGGCTTATCAAGGTAGGTACGCAGCGATCTAGGTGTTTGGAACAATGAACTATAACAAATTTAAGCGTAATTTAGCCGAAATATACTGTAGTAATGTATATGTATGTAGGTACGACGATCCTACCTACTCATTCGTCATAATAAATAAATGCTGGAAATTTCACACAACATTATCAAGCCCCAAGCTAAGCAGAGTTTGTGTTAAGGGTACTAGATAACTGATATATACTTAATACAATACATTACATAGATATATATATATATTATTATACATAGAAAATACCCAGAACACCCTGAACAAAATTAAATATCTGTATAACGTACAAATATTTGTTCCGAGGCGGGAATCGGCGCAACCTCCGTCGCGGGCTCTGTGGCCCACCGCGCCACAGAGGTCATCAAAAATTACTATCGTCGTTATACAGACAAAACAAACTAAATGAGTTTATGTCAAAAAATAGTTATCAACAATGTTTTTTTTTAGTTTTTGAAGTTCTATTGAACCGAAAGTTTCGACTAAGTGTACGTGAGAACCTAAGCCCAATGCTTTGCTTCATAGTGATGAAAAAAAAACTCAGTTATAAATACTCATAGAAGTAATAAGTACTACGGTTACTAGTAGTAACAGTACTACGGTTGTTAGTAGTAGAACTTCTTGTGAAAGAGTTCGTCCGGGGAAGTACTACGACCGTACCTATTTCTGCCGCCAAGCAGTAGTGTTCGCATTGCTGTGTTTCGGTTTGAAGGGTACGGGTGCCGGTGAAATTACAGGCACATGAGACTTTTCATCTTTATGTCTCAGGGTTCGGCAGCGCGCGTGTGATGCCTCTGGTGTTACAGGCGTTCATAGGCTACGGTAACTGCTTTCCATCTGGTGGGCCGTAAGCTTGTCTGCTTGACAAGTAGCAAAAAAATAAAATAAAAAAAAAACGATACGTAGTACTTATTACTTCCATGTAAATACTACGTACCCTATACCATGCAGTAACCCTACCGCGCGATCACTAACATGACAGTGGGGATTTTGAGACTATCCAAATTGGATCATTCCACAAAATACCCAGAAACAGTGGGGAATATTTAAAAAAAATCGTCTCCCCCACCGCGCGATCAGATGCTTTTCATGCAAGCAAATAGCAGATTCTATGGGCCTTATTCATAGTCATTTTTTAAACCTATTTTAATTCAAATAGCTTTTGTTTTGTTCTCTTATGTAAAATGTCATACGTCAAAACAAGACAAAACATATTTTAACATAAGTTTATAAAATGATTATGAATAAGGGGGTAGGTATCTACCAATAAACACCACCTTTAACTGGGCCCCAATTCTACTAAACAAATTGTGTTTGATTTGTTAATGAATTATCTCAAAATGGTCACTTTTGACACTTTTGCTATACAAAAAGTGTCAAAAATGACAATTTTGTGATAATTCATTAACAATTCAAACACAATTTGTTTAGTAGAATTGGGGCCCTGATCGGTAACATCTACCTAGGTACCTATTTCAGGATTTTCTCAAAGATAGTACACGCATGATTTACACGATAGACACGTCATAACAGTTATTAGAATGTACGTACCTTGCGATAAACAGATGATAAAATTATAATGTACCTACTTTACTTACTTAACAGCGTTTGTGAATTACACAAAGAAGATATGATACTGGAAAATTACAATAACTTACCTATCGTTTACTCTTTACTTTCAGTTTAGCGATAGTACGCTTATATACGCCCTTTTGTACGCGAACGAAGTTTGCTATTTGGCTATTTTTTCATCAAACTCCATGAAATTTTGTACACATGATCAGTTAGCTTATATCGTAGCGTAAAACGATGATTTATCAAGATCTTTTAGTAGAGCTAAAATGACAAGACAGTGTTGCTAAGAATACAAATAGTACCTACAAGTATTTAAGTTTTAAAAAAATTAGAAAAAAAAGTAAAGTGAGCAAAGTATTTGTATTTAGTAAAGGGAACTTCGTCTAGATAATTGAATAAACCTGACCCAACAGCCCAACACTGTGTCGTGTGTATCAGTAACTACGCTACACTACATGTGACATTTGTCCCGCAGCGAGAATCGAACCCGCACATGTTTCTCGGCCGGAATGTGATTTTGTGAACGATTTCTCAACTGCAATAGGTACCTCCTAGGTCACGCCCACCTAGTACGCGTCCTTACGTGACGTCATTTGATTTGATAACGTAAACGCGCCGATGTCGGGTACTTGAAAACATTTTATCATAACTATCTTGCATTCAAATTGCATGTCACAAAATCAATGTAATTTATATTGTAATCCAATTTAATCAAGTTGTAAAATAATTGTAATTTTATGTCTTTTGTTAGTTCCGTGAATTGATTTCAGATAAGATTTTAGTTGGAAAGAATTATTAGCACAAATATATTTAAGTCCAAGAATTAAAGAAAAACGTCTATTTGTAGAATAACTTGGATATCATTTTTAAGTAAGTGCCTAAGAAAGTTAAGGATTAATTCTTTTTAACTTTAAGAGCATTCACAAAAGCCAGAATGACAGAAATAAAGGTAGAAAACTAAATAGATGGAAAAATAAACAAATATAATTAAATACTATTAATAATACTTAGATTTAACAAAATACAATTACCAGAACACGGTGCATTTATTATTGTTATTATTTGAACTTTTAAGAACAAATCATGACTGGAGTGCGATTTTTGACTAAATATCATCAAAAACGCCGCAAATATCCGTTTTTCAGGAGATTTACTGGAGGAAGCACTTGTATTATAAATACAATACTTTACTACTACTTTATTACTTGTTTTATATCATAGGTATATTGAATTTTAGTCATCAATGAGCTTCAGAAGTAAGTAATTTTTATTGATTAACCAAATTATTGTCATTTTTATTTTACTTAGTTCATTGTTTAAATCTCAATTATTATTCTAATTTTATTGTTTTTATATTAATCATTTATTACCCATGTGAAAATTTGCATGCCTAGTTATAAGGTAGAACATATTGGACTTTTTCTAGTTTAAGACCTTATTGTATTTACAATGGCAAATAAACTTATCTCATCTTATCTTATAGAAATTTGGTAATCGTGGAATAAACGGTACGGTACTGATTATTATAGTCGCTAAAAGTTGAAAATGAAATAGGTTGAAAAATAAAACAAATACAATTAAATTCATTAAATACTTTTAATAATAGATTAAACAATGGGATACTTCTTAATTAAATTCTGAATATTTGATCGACACTACAAAAGTCCTTAAAACTATCTTTAGAATAGATCTTAACTATTAGGAATCTAATATTATAGGGCGCTTATAAACAAAATAATATGAACGATTTTTAACCATTTCTCCTAATTTATCAAAAAAAAAACATCAGTCAAGTCCATAAACTATGTTTAGTTCTAACGAATCAAGACTCGAACTAAGAATTTAACTAAAAACTTAAAAAATCACGTCCACTGTTGGATGCAATCTCCCCCATTGAATATAAAGGCGCAGATCCACCGCGGCGCATTTTAGCTGCGTGGATTCATTTGTTCGACAACGTGGGTCTACGTTTCCATTGCAGTACACACTATACACGAATACTAACCCACGACTATTGTACATGATGAGCGATGAGATACGCTTTGTGGAAGTACTCGTGTACATGCACAGCGTGCATGGCATTTGACAGCGTTGAGCTATGCAAGCGCCTATTCGAGCAAGCCACGCATGTATCAATGACGTCATTTGATGCGTAGCGTGTCCGTGGGTTGCGGTGGGTCTGCGCCTTAATCACCACGCTTGGCAGGCGGATTGGTGATCGCAGTTCAGTGTTAATTACTCAGGTGGATGCTGCTGCCCATCCCGCTGGTGTAATCCCTCAGTAATGAACACCACATCCACGAGAGGAGACGGAGGGGTTTTTCTTAAGCCGGACAAACCACGGCACGTGAGTCTTAAAAACTTACTCTTGCCAAATAAAATGTAGATAACTTACATAAATAATGTACATTAATTTTTAGATGAGTAACGTCTCATTGTTAAGTATCCCGTAACTTATAGGTGACACCTAGGTTTAACTTTGGTTCAGCTCTGCTTTTAAAGCACCTTCCGTATTGAGACTGAATAAGTTTATATATTAAAGTTAAATTTATTCTGACATGTAAAAGATCTATAGATCTCATTTTAAAAGATTCCTAAATTACAATTCTTAAAATTTATTTTTAATCTAACCTTACAATTTACTTACCAAACATTTTGATACACAAAATTTAATAAAATTTCGAAATTTCATAATTTTTTCAAATTTAAAATTCGTTTAAAAGCGCCCTATGTACAAACCATTACGCAATTTCTTAAGATTAATTTATTTTGGGAGTAAATAAGCCATTTTGATTCAAACAAAATCTAACTATTGTTGCCATCTTTCAAAATAACCCATGTGCACCAACACGTAAAAGTAGTTCAAATTGGTTCGATAGATGGCGCTGACTCAACTGTAGCTGCCAAGATTGTCAAATGTTATCTGTGGTGTACGCGTACTAAGCTATTATATAACTAGTCTGGGGCTATTAGTCACGATATTCTGTTTGTGTTTGCTTCTTGAGTGTGCGTTAGAGATTTCGTGGTGTTTTTAGAAGTAGGCAGAAATAAAAATACCATGAAACGAAAATATATCCACGTTGTTGATGTTGACATTTAACTTTATTTTGACACTTGACAGCTAGGTACAGAGCAGCGCCATCTATTTTCAACGCTGAAAGCATGATTTGAAACGGCCGTGAAAAGCCCTCATTGTATTTTTTTTAGCTCTACTTCAAATTAAATCTACCAAACTAACCCACGTAACTTAACGTTAACTCTGCTAATGTCGTTGTCAGTAAATGGGGTGTGCAGCGGTGCATGTGCAAATTGAGCAATGTTGTTTTTATAATGTACTGTCAATTTTGATCAGTCAGTTTGATTGATTGATTGTTTTTCTTTTAATGATAGAGCATATTGACTTTTTTTTTAAAGGTAACCAAACCGCCATTATTCTTCCAAAGGTCTAAATATCCACCAAAATAAAAAAAATGTTTTGGATCTATACCCAAATATATTAAATTTAAGCCGGTTAGATTTAATAATTATTAAAAAAAAACACTATAGGACATCACCTTTTGTACACTAATATCTTATATGGAAATTTAGCAACTATAGTTAGATTTTACCCATAGAATATTTTCTTACAACTAAATTCTAATGGTTTCTTTACATAGCTCTAGTAACTGGATCAAGTAACGCGCAAATAAAATTTAGTGCTTTGTTGGCACCATTCGAGTAGCTCGGCCGAGTCACTAAAACGCTACTCGGACGCTAAAACAACTTTCCTCGGCGTTATCGCAAACACTCCAATTACGGAAACTTATAAAATAGATTCCTTTTTTTGGCACGGAACCTTAATGATAGCTCAAATTCCCCAAAACAATAAAAAAATAGCCTCCACTTCACTAAAGCATGTTATTAGTACATACTAAGTAAAATCACTCAAGTCATTTCGTAAAATGATTCTTGACACAGCAAGTATGCACAAATGTGCGTTGCCATTAAATGATGATTCCTACAAACCTACGAATGATGATGACATGATAGCCGTCTATACTCTGATTTTTAATCATAGACATTTTTTGTAAACAAATAAATGTCAAGATATGCCACTGTGTGTATATGTGTATCATACGTCTATATGTGCTACCAGTATCTTAAAATATGTGCTACTGAGAAATATATTTTTTTCACATAACTTCGTCATAAACTCAATTTACGCAATAATGTATACGTTAAAAAAATTCTTTTTTATATTCTATTGGGTTTTGGTTAGCATAAAATCCTACCTATTTTTAGTAACCTACTGCCTGAACGTATATTTTATGCTCTGGTATCAATTGTTTACAAAAAATGTCTAAGATTAAAAATCAGAGTATAGTTGCGTGTAGCTGAACTATGACAACTGATTGCAGTTACTAGACCAGTGTAAACGAGACATTTGATATTTTTTTTACAATGATTTGTGTAATATTAGAAAATTGATTTAAGCCATATTAAATCTATTGCACTAGTTTTAGACCGTGACTTTGGCTGAATATATTGAAATACGATTGAAGTTGGGCACTGACTTCAAAAAGTTGTAAAGTATAAGTTATTAAGACTTAGGGACTTATTCATAATCATTTTTAAACCTATTTTAGTAAAAATGCCTATTGTTTTCTTCTCTCTTATATAAAATTGCATACGTCAAAACAAGACAAAACATATTTTAACTAAAATAGGGTTAAAATATGATTATGAAAAGGATTTTAAAAGGCCTTAAATTGCTTGATTTCAGACCTCGACAGCAATATACTATTTTCATACAAAAGGAGTTGTTCCAAAATGGCCTATCTATGTCGGCCAGACAGAGAACGGCGCAAAACCCAGTGATTTTGAAGCTTAGATATCTGCATAAAAATGTTTGAAAGTCGAAGAATTTTTACAATGGTAACATATTTTCCTGGGCAGCCATGACAGTGTATATCGCGTTTGTTGCTCTGTGGTTGCTTGCTTCATTTATTTGTTGTGTTTAAAAACGTAGTGTGTACTCTTTACAGTTGTCAACTGCTGTCGAAGCATTTTACCAGAGTATATTGTATATTTTGTTATGTTTTGTATTTGCTCTCCGTGCGATAGATATTTTAGGATATTGCATTAAATGAAGCGTAATAATAAAAAATTACAGTAAGTAAAGGTTTTACATATATTTAGCCACGTTTCTACAAGTGAACACCGACAAGGGCTAGGTTCTATACATTGTGAAACAACTCCTTTGAACATAACAAAATCAGTCAGTACCCACGTACAGACAGACATTAACTTACATTATTATTTGTAATCATTAAAACTGGATGACATTAAGTACTTAAGTTATCTATGAAATCATACAATGATAAATTAAATTGGACGTAGTAATTTTTTTATCTGATTATTTTTGTATTAGAGGCGACATCACACAGAAAATATTCACAAAACTAACAGGAAATGTAAAAAATACTATTGATCTTGACACTTTCTAAGTTAAGAATAAGCCCTAGCAAAGAATCATGAATGTACGTTAGGCGACAGTAGACCGGAGTTTGTAGTAGATGTTAAGAGTACTACGTGACCTGTTTCGGGAGGGGTCTTTAAAAATACCACGCTTGGTCACAGTTGGGTGGTCTTAGGTTTTTGTCACGTAGTCAATATCCTCTAGAAAAATCTAACGTTTTTTCGAGCTATATTCAAATATGGGCACTTTTTAAACTTAGTAGCACGCATTATAGGCGCCACGCGGCAAGCGCCGTATTAATAAAGACAAACGTGAGACAAAATATATATTTTTTTGCAAATAACTTTACATTTAAAAAACCGACTTCCGCCATTGTATTCGACTAAATAATTTTAGATGAAAAAAAAATTATGAAAGAACCATAGTGGTGCAAGGATTATGATACTTTCTGAATGCAAATGCTTGGTGTCTTGCTGAAAATATCAAAATCGCCATATGTATCCCTACAATATTTTTGAGGAGTTCCCTCAATTCCTCGTGGATCCCATCATCAGAACTGGATTCTGAAAAAAATGGGACCAATCGGGAAGTATATATATTGAAATAAAAAAAGAATTTTCCAAATCGGTTCATAAACGCCGGAGATATGCGGTAACAAACATAAAAAAAAAAAGAACAATCCAACCGGATTGAGAGAACCTCCTTCTTTTTGGGAAGTCGGTTAAAAATGATTTAAAACCATATTTCTGAATTACTACGTGAATCCGAGGACGAGGGCGGGGGGGACGGGGCGGTGAAAGAAAAGGTTCACGTAGTATGGGTACGTTCCCAAATGGAAACTAACATAATAATTAATGATAGATAAATGACGGATGTATCTGTAAACATTCCAGCCCCCTTATTCGCTATGACCAAACGTGACATAACGCGGGCTTGTTACGATATCTGCGTGGAATCATCGCTAAATAATTGAATAATTGGGTGCCGTCAAACGTTATTGACAAGGAATCTCTTAGGTCATAGCGAATAACCACCCAGGTTGGGTATAAGTTCCTAGGTAGTGTAATGTCTATCAATCTCGGCCTACTGCTAGTTTTGTATCCGACTCTACCACTACGCCACAAATGACAGAATTACTAAATTAAATTGAAATACAGAAACACAATTAGCACCTAAACTTCAATATACAGGGTGTTCATTTTTTAACGCGCCATATTTACGTAGGTTACTGCGCTCGATATAATATACAACCTGTGTTTATTTAAAATACAATAATCAAGTTAAAAATCCACCTTCTCATATATTTCGGCAATGAGGGATTTTCATTTTCGATTTAAAGTTCGAATTGGTTCGATAGATGGCGCTGACTCAACTGTAGCTGCCAAGATTGTCAAATGTATTATCTGTGGTGTACGCGTACTAAGCTATTATCTAACTAGTCTCGGCTATTAGTTATGTTAGCCTGTTTGTGTTTGCTTCTTGAGAGTGCGCTAGTGATTTCGTGGTGTTTTTAGAAGCAGACAAAAATAAATACCACGAAACGAAAATTATATCTACAATGTTGATGTTGACATTTAACTTTATTTTGACACTTGACAGCTAAGTACAGAGCAGCGCCATCTATTTTCAACGCTGAAAGCATGATTTGAAACGGCCGTGAAAACCCTTCATTAAGAGGACTCCGTCTCCTCCCGTGGATGTCGTAAAAGCCGACAAAGGAGACACCAAGGGTGTATGGAAAAGTGGATTATCAACGTGAACATTGTATTTACAAAAACACAGATTGTTCACAATCCCGGGCAGAGTAACCTAAGTAGATATCACGTGTTTAAATACAGATGAACACCCTGTATAAGTAAAATTATACAAATCGTAAAAAAAAGCATTTTTTATACTTCATATCTTTATACACTTTCGTACGTGCTCGTAACACTGGTTCTTTTTAGGTAAACCTGTTTTAGCTATTGCCTATCAGGCTGGTATTTCCAAGTACATTGCGCCGTGTGTTTTTAGCTTCTTCAATAACATAATATTCGAAAAAATATAACGGATGTAAAAAAACTACTCCAGAAAACTGAAACAGTGCATTCAGACCATGATTCTGAAAATATTTAAGCTGAAAAAAGCGAAAAAAAATGCTCACTTTTGGGCCGCTTTTTTCGTGTTTTCTTTAAATATCAATAAAACATCATAAAAGGAACACAAAAACCTAATTTCAATCAGTAAAAATACGTTTATAAATAAAAATGTCAAAAAAAGCAATGAAAACCACCTAAGAAACATTGGTGCAGCGCGTCGATCAGCTGATCGGGAGCGTTGAACTCGCGCAGCCGGTGCGCTCTGTGAACTCGCGCTATTTTATAGGTAGCTTTACCGGTACCTTCAGTATTTGGGAGCTGTCCTTTTACACCCTGTATGTAAAAATGTATTATTTTCGATATTTTATTGGAGCCAGCTCAAGACCGTTCGTCGTGGCATTCTAAGGGGAGGCCTATGTCCAGCAGTAGACTTCTACAAAATGATCATAACATAATTTTCAAAACATACCACGCAATGAACTGTAAATTTATACTTATTTGTTACGCAACAAAGACAGGTTTGAGATATGGTGGACCTGAATAGGGCATTATGATGGTTAAAAAACCAGTGTGGTGAAAGGAGCTAGTGCGCCTAGCAGAGCATCCTTTTACACATACACATAGCAAAAATTTATGATTTAAGTTGTATGCTCTCATACTTATAATAACACACTTATATAAATTAATAAAAAATCCATTATAAAGTATATAAACTTAAAAATAATAAGTATTGAAAATACAAAACCTATAAATAGCTTAAGAAATTTATAAGTTGATTTAAATTTAAATACAATTTTGAATATTTTGAGAAAATTACAAAATTATAATTAATTTTGAATATAAACCGAAATAAAAAAAACATCACAGATAACGAAATATGTTTATGAATTAAAATAAATTCAAACGAATAAAATAATTCGTATAACATTCTTTTCCTAATAGAATGTGCATTTTATAAATTTCATAATTTTTTTTAGAGTCCACTTAATATTATATTTTTTCTAATAAAGATTCGAATTGTATAATATCTACGAATTTTCATTTTCACTTATTTTTTATACACATTTATGTAAAGTTTTTATATACAATAATAATATTTTATATATAAATAGCTTTATATAATATAATTCAGGCGATTGGGACTTAGCTTGGATAATTTTTTAAATTATTTGATGTAAAAAAAAATTGTGAAGTCACATTTGTGATGATAATTAATTTTCCTTTAGAAATTGATATTTTTTTTATACAAATCAATTAATCGCCTTTTAGTCTTAAACCATTCCTAAAACACTTTTCAATCCGCAATCCGAGATAAAGATAATTTATATGTTTTGAATATTATGGTAATTTTACATTGATGGTCATAATTCACACGTCCCAACATACTCATTCATACATTATGAGTATGACATAAAATAATTTAGTTCCCATAAGTATATATAGGAAGTCGGTGGATTGAGGCGGCTCAAGACCGTTCGTCGTGGCATTCTAAGGGGGAGGCCTATGTCCGTCTCCATCCACCGACTTCTTGCAACCTTTATAATAATGTATTTAGTCTATCGAGAGCCCACTTCTATTGCGTCGTCAGGGTTGGCAGAACTATTTTTAATTAATAAAAAAAAAATTAAAGAAATTAGGAGCAGAATATAAATTTTCTGACAATTCACAATTTAGTCTCAATTCGGTCAACTTTCAGTATGGTTTTAAAATAATTACGGAAAACCTTCAGATCGACATCCTGTATACAATTTCCAAACAGAGGGGGGGGGGGGGGGGGGGGTTAGTACGGGTTTTGATACACCCTGTATACAATTTCCGAAGGGGGCGAAAACTATGAAAACCCGTACTAACCCCCCCCCCCGGGTTAGTACGGGTTTTCATAGTTTTCGAAACTATATGAAGTTTCGTTTCCTTCCATACATTTACTTGCAGCGCCCCTAGCGAAAACGAGAAGAAAACTAAGGACGATGTCAGTAAATGTATGGAAGGAAACGAAACTTCATATAGTTTTCGAAAACTATCACAACCCGCACTAGACGTACAGATAGACAATTCGATCGATCTCGGATTGTGGATTGAAACGTTGAGAATGATATTAGCGAAATAGCATTTTAAATAGACTTATGTATATTATATATAAAGTGTGTATTTAGTCGGGCGGCAGGTAACTGAATAGCTTGTACTTATCTCGTATGTACGGCCGAACATCATCTTTCTGTAAAACATAACCATATTAGAACATTGACGACCTCTTTGTTTCTTTGTTGACGCTGTAACTTTACTTCCAATAACAGCAGATAAAAATGGTTATATAAAACAAAATATTAGTATGCAGCTGTTTCGGGCAGGTTTTTATTGTAAGAAATTAAGCAAGTTTTTTTTTTATTAATATTTATAGTAAGAAAGAGTTGCATTTTCACTTAAGGGAATCAATTATGCCGAATATTCGGTTCGGTAAAACTTTTACCGAACAGTCAGCCGAATGTTTGTATTCGGGGAAACCCATGTTCGGCCCATCCCTAATGTGTATGTATATATATGTTTGATTGTACATGTAAACACGTATAAGCATGTATGTACTTACAGTAGCGAGATGTTCCAAGAAAGGCAGTAGCTTCAATAGTTCGTTGTCGCTGCGATCCACGAACCAACTATCGATCGGTATACCGTTCTCGAGTTGATATCCGAAAGCCTGTAACAGACAAAACAATAATTACAAGCTTAGACGAACTCTGTGGCGCGGCGGGTGAGTAGCCGGCTCAGATGCGAGAGGTTGCGGGTTCGATTTCCACTGCGGAACAAATTTTTGTATGATCTGCAAATATTTGTTCCGCGTCTGAGTGTTATGGCACCATGGTACTCATAATTCCTGATAGTCGTGGGTATCAAGAACTACAAGTGCACCATGGTACCACAACACCCAGACCCGGAACAAACATTTGTCACGCAGCGGGAATCGAGCCCGCACCTTATCGCATCTCAGCTGGCTCGCCGCGCCACAGAGGTTATAAATATTACTTATCCTGTAGGTAGAAGGCGTTGTTTGAGTAATGAGGGGTTTTCACGGCCGTTTCATATCATGCTTTCAGCGTTGAAAATAGATGGCGCTGCTCTGTTACGTAACTGTCAAGTGTCCAAATAAATTTAAATGTCAACATCAACAACGTGGATATATTTTCGTTTTGTGGTATTTATTTTTGCTTACTTTTAAAAACATAACGAAATCACTAGCGCACACTCAAGAAGCAGGCACAAACAGAATATCACGACTAATAGCCACAGATTAGTTAGATAATAGCTTAGTACGACGACACCACATATAATACATTTGACAATCTTGGCATTTACAGTTGAGACAGCGCCATCTATCGAACCAAATTGAACTACTTTTTTTTTTAATTGAAGTTGAAAAGCCCTCATTAAACTCTTGTTTGTGATATGTCGTTTAATTCACAAGGTTTTTATCACTAACACAATTTTAAGATATTTCTGTTACTTACACACAAGACAAGGTATAAACTTCACATCACTTCTTAGTTTATGCCATCTGTGGCTAACTGTCACAATTCTGCCAGTGTCAGAGTCGTAATAGATTCATAAACCTTGTTAGGGAGTGTCGAATAGAGAGAATTTGACCGGTACAAGAAAAGAAAAATAATAAAACCAAAATGATTTCTGTAAAAAAAAAATGTATAAACAGAACAATATTTTGTTTGCGAATGACACACTTGACAGAGTTTGACAGTGACATTTCGTACCGCTCCAAGATATCATATGTATTCTGCACTAGTTTACATGCTGTTAATTCTTAACAGAAGGTAACAATAAAATATCACTTGTTTGCTCACCTGCGGGCTATTATCAACAATTACAGTCCTCCGCAAGTCGCGGCCCAGTATGGACAGATCTTTCACGTAGTTACCGTTCACCAGTAGACAGTGTTCGCGAAATAATCTGAAAAAAAAAACATTATCATCATTTGCATATCCCTTAGAACTCCCTTTGGACTCGGGGCCTACTTCGACTAGACTATACTCTAGCTAGACTAAAAAGGGTTTGTTCTTTCTGATAACGCGAAAAGGATTACGAACTTTCTGATCAAAAAAAATTGTAGTCCTTTCTGATCACACACAACACTGATTTTAAAAAGGGTTTGTTCTTTCTGATCACGCGAAAAGGATTACGTCCTTTCTGATCACACACGACACTGATTTTAAAGGCCTACTCTCGACTAGAAGGGCCTAGTTTAGACAAGAAAGGGCCACCTATAGACGAGAAGAGCCTAAAATAGACTCTTCTCGTTTAGCTTATTACCTTTTTTGTACCTTTCATCTGCTATAGCAGCGCCCCCTATTATCACGATTAAAACTAGATATATGTATCCTGCTCTGGAGTAAAATACAGATAAATGGTAAAAAGCTAACAACGAATACAGTTTTTTACAGATAAATTGGACGTAGTTACGCTGAAAGGACTCAGTCCACAAAATGTTACTTTAGAGATATGACATTTTAAAGTTTAGACGATGATTCAACAATGTTATTGCATTCGGAAAATATAGAAATTATTATGTCTGATGACCAAAAATACCATTATTCTTATGTGCCTACTTATATTACACAGACTATCGTATTTTTTTAGTTATTGCGAAAAATATGGGGTTGAGTCGTTTCTGCTAAATTGGGTTTGACATTACGGACTGTTTTTTTTTATTTCTGTAAAAGGACCTAAGTGACAAAAAGAAGTAAAAGGTATTAATAAAAGTATTTTTTTAATTAAAATAGATTTAATGCGCAAAATATAATTTATACTTACAAAAAAAAAACGTTTATTGCCCGTGTTTCTACCAGTACTACTACCAATTAAGTAGTTTAGTAGTCGTAAAACTGGTAAAAAAATCCCGTAGAACTACTAAGCGATCCAGGAGTAACACGGGAAGTTTTTTTTTACCCGTGTTACTACTGGTAGTAATACTCTTAGTCAACCTTCATAGTTTGACACCTATCACTTTGACACCTGTCAGTTTGACTTATACTAATAACTAACTTTTAATGGATCGAAGGCTGGATAGGCTTGTAAATCCAAAGCTAACGGTACAATAACTACCTTTTCCACTGAAGTAAAATACTTGGGCGTCACAATCGACCAAAAACTTACGTGGAATGCGCACTTAGTCAACATTTTACAAAAGGCTATGATGGTCCTGGGGGCTAGCAGCCAACTGATGGGTAACAACTGGGGTGTTAACCCCAGGATTGCCCTTTGGCTGTACACTGTCATTGTGAGGCCGATAATTACATACGCCTCCATGGTATGGTACGACAAAGCCTTTCAGTCGACCGCCATTACGAAGCTAAGCAGTCTACAGTGGCCTCAGGAGCTATGTCCACCTCCCCTGGGTTGGTACTAAGTGCATTGCTAGGACTACCGCCTCTCCACGTATATATACACAAAGAGACGAAAGCCAGCATGTATAGGGCCTATACCCAAGGTAGGAGGAATTGGCTTTCCCGAAAGTTGAGATCTTTGCAAGACTCAATTCTGGAATCGCCAACATTGAGCATGACATATGATGTCATGCTTTCAAGACATGTATTTGAAAAACAATACACCATGGAAATGCCCTCTAGAGAAGACTGGTTGAACAACCAGTTACTCAATGAGACTGCGTGCCTAATTTAGTACACGGATGGCTCCAAAATGGGAATGGATGTAGGCTGTGGGGTTTATGGAGAGCGACCTAAGTTCAATAGGAGTATAAACTTGGGTATCTTCCAAGCTGAGATCTATGCCATTCTAGAATGTGCGGAAGTGAACCTACAAAAGCGCCACACCAACCACACAATATACATCAACTTCGACAGTCAGGCGGCCCTTCTGTCACTGGATTCGAAGGTTATCACGTCCGGTCTAGTTGAGGACTGTCTGTCACGTTTGAACTCTCTGGGCCTTAGGAACAGAGTTGTTTTAAGATGGATTCCGGGTCACGCGGGCATTCACGGCAACGAATGTGCTGACGCACTTGCGCGAGCTGGGGCTAGTAACCCACAGATGGGCCTTAGCCGTTCTGTGGTATACCAAAAAGCCTGGCTCAAAGAACCCTTACGAACTCCTGTTTCGAAGAGTCAATCAAGCTCTGGCTTGAGACCACGGGCTTGAACCATTCCAAAGCCTTTATCAAACCCTTCGATAAGCGGAACACCAACCTAATGTTGGCGCTGAACAGAAGCAACCTTCGCATTATGGTCAGAGCCCTGACTGGACACTTCAAGTTAAGGCTATGTGATACGCAATCCTGCAGACTCTGTGAAGAGGGAGATGAATCACCCCTAAGAAAATCCTACAGTTCCTAACAGCTGTAGGGTTTAGCGGTGAACTGTGAACGCCCCTTTCCAGGGGCGATATGTAACAAGTGGCGATCACAATAGGCCTGTACGGCCGCAGTGAAAAGATAAATAAAAAAAAAACTACCAGTATCAACACGGGTAAAAAAAAACTTCCCGTGTTACTACTGGATCGCTTGGTAGTTCTACGGGATATTTTCACATACCAAATAAATAATTTTTTGGTCTTTTAGCATGTCCGCCTTTCACACTCTACAATAAAATTGTAGAATAGAATAGAAAATACTCAATTGTTCACATTATAAAAGTAGTGGTTCGCTCCGAGCTGAGACCTCGCGATGACACCGTTATCAGCGTCATTTCCAAATTTTCCATTATTTTTTTTTTTAATTTTACCTCGATTTTATTTCCTACACATCATCGAAATAACCTTTGAATAGGACTAAGCAACGGGGCGTACATACTACATACCTATTAGTATATCAAGTATCTGACGAATTAAATGATAAAGTCCATTTAACGAAACCATAAAACTCCAACGTCATTTAAATTCTTAGAAATGGGAGGTCAACAATGGATGTTATATGGTGTTATAGAGTACAAGTTTCAAAATTCTTCAGTTTCAGACTTTCCCCTGTATTTGTGTCTCAAAAGCTACAAGCATACCAAATTCCAGCATTGTGGGATTGCTGGAAGTACCCTAGAATTTTGTATTTTTACGTTTTTGATTTTCCCTAATATCTCAGAAACTACATAGTCTAAATACTTTTCTTATTAAAAACAGTTTTTAAATGTCCAACCAAAGCGCTTTCATTAAACACTCTACTTGATCTAACTCTGTCTCACTTTATTTTACTACTCCTTGGCCCCAATATCTCATACACCCCCCCACTGATATAGCTCATAACCTTACCTACAAATTGTACCAATACTATCTACCCCCATACAAAATTTCATGAATATCGGATTAACGGTTAGGAAGTTTTCATAGGACAAACACACATAAATACCCACTAACAAACGCCGATTCTTCCAAGTTGCACAGAGAACTCGCTTCGCTCGTTCAATAAAAAATAAACTACAGGAATTATCCAAAGTACTTACTATTCTTGTGTTTCATAGTGTGTTCTAGTATCGATTCTATAATATCGGACCTATGTTCTCAAAATAATAATGAAATCTCATTTATTCAGTTATTTGTTGCTGAATTTAGTTCAGTTAATAATCTTTATTCTTTTTAACATAATAAACTGCAACGACTCACATAATTTGGGTCATTACAGCAGAAAACATAATCAGCTAGTTTCTTTTAAAATGAATATATCAGAAATGACGCACACAGAATGAGTTGTTTTAGCTAAATTCTAAATGGGTTTGTTTCTTAGTAAATCAGTTTATTAGAAATGACCTACATGGTTTGAGTCCGTTTAGCTAAATGCAAAATCGTCTTGTTTCTTAGTAAATGAATTTATTAGATATGAGCTACACAGTTTGAGTCGTTTTAGCTAAATAAAAAATAGACTAGTTTCTAACAATGTAAATTTAACTGAAATGATTCAGGTGTCATGAGACACTTCTGCTAAATTACTTAAATACACACTTGCTTGAGACTGGATTTCTTAAAAAAGATCCACGTAGCCTGGGTTATTAGTGTTTTGCAAGAAAATACCCGCCATACATGTGGCTTGGTTCTCGTATTTCAAAAAACCACCTTAACTTTATGCGATTACGGATCTTTTTTGCTAGGTGATAGAACCGACCTTTAGGACCTTATTGATATATTTAACTCATTTTTGACCAAAGTGTGGATTGAGTCCTTTCAGCGTAACTACGTCCAATTGTAATAGCCTAACGAGCGATAATAATTTTAACAGATAAATGGTAACATACAGACAATGTAAACGAAAAATTGACAGTGTGTTAAGTTATGTACCTGTATTTGATCCACCGCCGAGCGGGATCCAGTAGATTAAGCAGTCTGTCGGCGTACACACGCTTGCTCGCCGTGAATAGAATTACCTCATACAGGCAAGAAACGCGCGCCAGGAACTCCGCGAAGTGAGGGCGCGTGCGCACGAATACCTGAACATTCACATATTTCAATACATACATACATAAAAACACGCCTTTTTCCCCGAAGGGTTAGGCAGAGCCTCAAAGGGCCTCTTTTCACCGTTGGTTGCATACTCGCAAGAATATAGAATGTAATTCCAATAAAACAGAAGGCCTATTACGAGTTTTGCATTGCAACAGTCACTTGGCGAGTCGTGAGCTTTTACCGTGACTTACTTATTTATTAACCGACTTCACAAAAAAGGAGGAGGTTCTCCATTCAGTTGTTTTTTTTTTTTTAATGTTTGTTACCTTAATCTCCGTCGTGTATAAACCGATTTGGAAAATTCTTTTTTTATTTGAATAGATATACTTCCAGATTGGTCCCATTTTTTTCAGAATCCACTTCTGATGATGGAATCCATGAAGAATTGAGGGAAGCCCTCAAATATTGTAGGCATACATATAGCGATTTTGATATTTTCAGCAACAAATCAAGCATTTGCATTCAGAAAGTATCATAACCCTTTCACCACTATGGTTTTTTCATAATATTTTTTTCATCCAGATATTTAGGCGAATACAATGCGGAAGTCGGTTTTTTAAATGAAAAGTTATTTAATTATTGTATTAATCTAGGATTCACAGTTATCTTATACTACTTTATACATTACACTTACATAGTAACTATTCATAATTCTGTGCCGCGCAGTCGTTAGAAACAGAACAGATTCATAAATAGTTACTACGTAAGTCACGTTGAATACTAACGACTCGTAAAGTAATTGTTGCAATACAAAACTCGTAATAGGCCTTCTGTACATACTTAATAGATCTCTAATAGGAGCAAGTTCAATCCTGGCTGCTGCGGAGTGGAAGCACACGTCTGGTACCTCCAGTGCCTCATACAAAAACAAATATTGCCGTGACGTGTCCTTAAGTATAAACTTCTCCCTCTCCTCCCATGGATATCGCAAAAGCAGACTAAGGGATTACACCAGAAGATGAGAAGCAGCATCCATCTGAGTACTCAACATCAATGCTGCGATCACCAATCCACCTGCCAAATTCCATTTGCATTATACAGGGCGTATAAAGATTACTCCCGAAAACTGAAACAGTGCATTCAGACCATAATTCTAAAAATATTTAAGATGAAAAAACACGAAAAAAAAATGCTCACTTTTGGTCCGCTTTTTTCGTGTTTTGTTTATAAATATCCATAAAATAATCCAGGCAATAATAATTCCTACTTTAAAACCGGGTATTGTATTAGGATTTTTTTTTCCTTGTACCTTCGTTATTGGCTGGTTATGTACTAGTAAAAGAAATTCCTAATACAATACCCGGTTTTAAAGTAGGAATTATTATTGCCTGGTACACAACCAACGTTGAGATCGGTAATGTACATGGATAAATATTTCCTGCCGCCAACCCGGGTTATGTAGCAGGATTTTCTCACTTTCGTTACTAAACCAAAAACGTGACAACCAGATTCGGCCAGAGTCAAGACAGAGTAGGCCGACAGCTATTAGATGGTAGATTGAGGTTTTATATGATTGTAATGCGTTGCGTGTTCGCGTATTTGCTTTATTCGGCCAAAACGACTATGTGTACGGGATTCATTTGTCTATTTTGCACGAAAAAGCAAATTACGCAAATACGCAAACACAAGTATCCACCTAGTCCGTATCCTATCGTATTATATCGAGGTATAATGAGGTTTGTCACGTTTTTGGTTTTGTAACAAGAGTGAGAAAATCCTGCTACATAACCCGGTTTGGCGGCAGGAAATATTTATCCTCGTACATTACCGATCTCAACGTTGGTTGTGTACAAGGCAATAATAATTCCTACTTTAAAACCGGGTATTGTATTAGGAATTTCTTTTACTAGTACATAACCAGCCCATAACGAAGGTTTTGTACAAGGAAAAAAAAGTCTCTTTACCAAACCCGGTTTTGGAATAGGAATTATTTGTCCTCTTCCAGTGCTGGTTTTGTAACTTGGTTATGTACGGGGAACAAGGGGTTTTTTTACATCCTGTATATGGAGGAGGCCTCGTCCAGCAGTTGGAAGTCTAAAAGTTGCTGACGATGAGGGTACTCACGGTGTATCTGCAGTCTTGGAACAGCACCGGGAAGTGGAAGCTCGCGTCAGGTAGTTCTTGCAGCGAGCAATGCACCAGGGTCTCGTCCAAATCAAGCACCTGCAAATTAATATGTATTTTTATATAACATAACATAACACCCAACAGTCACATACATAGTCCTGATCCAACTCTAGGATTCCTTGTATCCTGAGTATCAGGAACTATAATAATAATAATAATTAATTTATTGAATCAGATACTTAGAATCCATTTTTTGTTAGTAGGTACACTTTATTCCAATCTTTTCTACCAACAGTTCGATAGTCTAACAGTTTGGACAAAATTATTCCAAACTGTTAGCCTAACCTGTCGGACAGATTGGAATTTGGTTTTCGCTCAGTTTTGTTCCATATAGTACTACCGCAAGTGAAGTACAGTGAAATCAAAAAGAAAAAAAATTGATTTTCCAACTTTTTTGAATTCTTATTTTTTATTTAAATATTTCTCTAAAAATGGGGAAAATCATTTTGACCAGAGAATTTAAATAGGTATCAGTTAGTAAGTACCTACCTATAAAAAATTGATAATCATTTATCTTATTTTTGATTTCACTGTACCTACTTCACTTGCGGTAGTACTATATGGAACAAAACTGAGCGAAAAACCAAATTCCAATCTGTGTTTTACAAACAATAACATGTTTTGCTAACATGTTAAGTTACAAAATTTGACGCAGCAGACCCGGCTTGACTCTATTATTTAGATCACCAGTACTCAACCAGATTTGTCGTGCAAATGTTTAATTTTCTAATGATAATTCAATAATTCACGGCAAGTGTTACTTACGAGACTAAAATCCGGACTGGTTCGTGTCTTGAGTGGGAGAGCGGGATAGCGGGCTCTGAGCGCACCTGTGGCCACGCTCTCAAGAGGCGGCAACTGTTAAAACAAGTAAATACAATTAATTTAATTAAGTTAACTAAAACTTATAAATGTAGGTTATAATATTTATTTCTAAGTCGATTTTGCCCATCCAAAGGTTGACTGGAAGAGATCGCTCAGAGAAGCGATAAGACCGTCAATTGAATACATTCACGACACTGGTTGTTTCATCATACGTAACTAGGCCTTTCTAAGGGTCACCGTACTTAAAGCCAAGCCCGTATTCTCAGATAATTCTCGTCTTGAGACGCAAGAGGTGCGGATTCGAACACAATACACATACCCATAACACAAGCTCTGTTTAGCTTGGGGCTAGATAATGTTGTGTGAAATGTCCAGTGTTTATTTATTTATTTATTTTTGCTTACATGTTTGATGAACAAATATGGATCGAAAGCGTCCACCCACGACATCTGCTCGCACTCCACGCGCGCACTGCACGACGATATCACATCGGCTGCCTCCTCCTGTCAAACATAGCAAGCATCACACTATATACATATAATATCGACATATTTCTTTTTTCATATACGGGGTGTAAAAAGACTGCTCCCGAATACTGAAGGTACCGGTAAAGCTACCTATACCATAGCTATATAAAATAGCTTTCGCCTGAGAGGTGATTCATCCCGGAGAAAACCTTTTTTTTCGTTCCGTATCGTATTTGTCAGCCAGCAATGTACGCATTCATTCCGGCCGCGCGAGTTCAACGCTCCCGGTCAGCTGATCGACCCGTAGGGCCAATATTTCTCATGTGGTTATCATTGCTTTTTTTGACGTTTTTATTTGTTAACGTGTTTTTAATGATGGAAATTAGGTTTTTGTGTTCCTTTAGCGATATTTTATGGATATTTATAAAGAAAACACGAAAAAAGCGGACCGAAAGTGAGCATTTTTTTTTCAGCTTAAATATTTTCAGAATCATGGTCTGAATGCACTGTTTCAGTTTTCGGGAGTAGTCTTTTTACGCCCGGTATATTTGACATGAAATTTGGTTTTATAAATAAATTGTATTGTATTGTATCATAAATGAGAAAGTTTGTGAGGGTATATTCCTAGCGTCCCTCACCTATCTGGCCCCACTAGGGGACGTTGGGAGAAAAAGGTACCATCATCCCCCAGTCGTGACAATAATTACCAATGATGATTTAATGATTATGACCATCTATGTAAAATTACCATATTCGAGACAAATAAATTATCATTATCTTTATTTAAACAGTAGATATTTTTTTTCTGTAGAAGATGGAAGACACCTGATTGTAACAAATCTTTGCTACCGAGGCAGGTATTTAGCGAGGGAATGAATGAATGAATGAATGAATGAATGAATGATTTATTTCGCAGAAAAAGGGTTTACAAATTGTTCTTAAATAATATTAGCCAGTTCCACTAATTCAACCTATAAAAAGTATGCGAATTTTAATGATTTTACATAGTATATAATTTATATTATTGATTATTTATTTATTTGGTACACACATTGATTAATTGATTAGATAAAACGTCAGTATAAAATACGAAGATAGGTATGTCAAATTAATTTCAGGAATAATGTCAAAGTCAGTAGTGACTTATTTAGTTTAGTATAAAAACTCATTTACTGAATAAAAGGAATTTAACAAAAGCCATCTGTGTAATGCGGTTTTAAATATATTTATTGGCATATCTGTTAAGTCTTTAGGCAGCTTATTGTAAATTTTGACCGCCATTATATATACATTACGTTTATAAAGTTCTAGTTTGCATTTCGGGATATGTAGTTTGTTAGCATGCATACTCCTTTGAACCCTGGCGCTGGTTTCTATGCGAGTGGCAAACAGACTAGGATGCTCTTTCACAAATACGGCCACCTGTTTAATATATAAGCATGGAAGGGTTAGAACTTTGAGTTCCTGGAAAAGTGGCTTACAGTGGTCTGTGAACTCTGCATTGCATATCGCTCTGACACACTTTTTTTGGAGAATAAATGCTTTATCGGTGTCTACAGAGTTTCCCCACAATATGAGACCATACTGTAAAATCGATGCAATATTTCCATGGTACGCAGTTAGACAGGTTTCCACGGAAGCTACTTGTCGGAGCCGACGTAGCACAAATACAAAGCGACTTAATTTGGTACAGACAGTTTCAGAGGGGTCTGAAGTAAGCGAAGCCAGTCTTTCTCACCTCAAGATCAGCCGGTTGCTCATGATGTGTCAAGGATTCTTGTGTTGTTATGTCAGTTCCATTCTGAAAACAAATACAATTCAGAACTTAAAATAGTGACCCAATGTTAGACATTCCTCACTGTGTTGATGTAGAAATATCAGCGAAAGCTGCTCGACTTTAAATAAATAAATACTTATACAGAATGTTTTTTTGAAATGGGACAGTATGGGGATATTCGAATCCATAAGAGATACAGGAACTTTGTCTAATGCCACTAGAGGTATTCTGAAACGTGCCCGTACCTGGAAACAGCAAGAGGGAGGCCATTTTGAAAATTTATTGCGATAGTTTTATTAACGTAGGTACCAGATTACTTACAAATTGTATGGGAAAACATTTTATTAAATTTGACTAACTGTTGCTGCTCAGTTTTTTTTCTTCCGATACAAGGAAACAATCCTTACAGGAAACTGAGTCGAAACGCATTAAATAAAATTTTGATCAAAACAACTCATTTTTATGGAGAACTCACGCTTGACCAAAAAAATAACGGATTCGGATATATATACTGTCCCATTTCAAAAAAACACCCTGTATATCACTCATTTTGAAACACATTTGAAATAGGTTTCATGTGTCATTTGAGGGCTTTGACTAAGACAGGGGCTAAGCTATTTGCAACAAACTGAACTCATATGCCAACGAATGGAGCAACACCCTAACCAGCTTGCAAACATTCTCATGAAGACGTCCACAACCTTCAGAAGGCTAAAGAGGAGAGCCCTACAAGATCTTACCTAGTACTTACAAAATGTGTACTGAATCAGAATCATGGATATGCCACTGGGCTTATACCATTCATGTCAAGCGCGAAGGAGACATAAAACTCTTGCTCAATGCATTTCTGCCCCTAGGGTACCGTGTAGTTACAGTTTTGCTCCATTTGTCAGGACCTCAGGATAATACGATTAAACTCTATCAACATTCGAGTCTAGATTCAATGTGAACTTACCCAGCTGTGGTCATGCAAGCTCTGCGTCAGTTCTCTAAGGAACCCGGTGCCAGTGCGAGCCGAGAGGGCCTCCAGGCTCTCAATAGACGTGCCGACCGCGTTGTCACATGTCGAGGATATCTCGCACTCGCTCCCACCCGCGCAGTTGTCCTGCTCTAGCATCGTGACGAAATCCGGCTGTGTGAGAGACAAATTATGAGTATAATTAATTCCCATGTTCTCACCAATACTATGTCCAGTCTGAGAAAAGATCTCTCCGTCTCCTCCCATGGATATTGCTGAAGCCGACTAAGAGATTAGTCCGGTAGGTTAGAGCGGCAGCATCCACCCGAGTACTCAGCACCAATAATGACAATCTCCGTGGTGCAGTGGGCGCGTAGCCGGCTGAGAAGCAAGAGGTGTGGGTTCGAATCTCGCTGCGGGAGAAATGTTTGCATCATCTGCAAATATTTATTCTGGGTCAGGGTGTCGTGGTACCTTGGTACTAGTAGTTCCTGATACCCATGATACAGGGAATCCTAGTGAGGGATCAGGATTATGTAAGTGACTGCTGGGTATGTTATAAAAAAAAAACTGTTGGACTAGGCCTCTCCCATTGAATACAATAGGGGGATTTGCCATAATAATCATGCTTTGCAGGCGGATTGGTGATTACATTTGAATGTCGAGGCCATCCAGCTCCTTGACAACACAGACAAAGTGAGAAGGCTCAAAAGAACCAAACCTTTTGAGTTAGTGTAGTGTTCAACTTAAATTATTGTGTAGTGATAGTGCTACTTATAATTAACACAAGAACAATGTGTCGGTTTAAATAGAGACTAAGAAAAGTGCCAATGGACACATTCTTAGTAATATTTATTTCTATAAAAATAAGTCAAAGCAAAATTGCTCATTAGCCTACTTGGCTAGATCGTAATATTATTAGGGTACCGCAAAATGTGGTAAACTAATTGATTCATTCCCACTAGTCCCTTTAAAGGTACTAATGGGACTGCCCAAAGGGACTAGTGGGAATGAATCAACTAATGATTTTAGTAGTAAAAAAAAAAAAAAAACTCCTGGTGTAATCCTTTTGTCGGCTTTTAAGACATCTATGGGAGGAGACGGAGGGGTCTATTCTTAGGCCAGACACAACAAAGCACACCATGTGGGGGTGTTAAGACCTGTACTGACGTCCTGCTGTGGGGTGTATTGTGCATCTGTGGGGTGTATTGTGCATCTGTGGGGTGTATTGTGCACTGCATGATCTGCAAATATTAATTACGTGGCTGTGTTCTGGTACTATAGTACTCGTAGTTCCTGATACCAACGACACAGGGAATCCTAGTGATATATCAGAGGAGTAATTATTATTACATAGCTCTGTGACTATCGGTTTCCATCGTTTTCAATGCTGTTTCTAATTTGAAATGAGGTTTTGTGATAACCTTATTTACAGTCTACCTATAATCAAGCTATGTAGCTAAACGGCGTAAATTAGGCCATCTCAAGAGCGTCATTTCGGATAGAAACAGATAACATAACACCAGTCACATACATAGTCATGATCCCACACTAGGATTCCCTGTGTCATGGGTATCAGGAACCACAACAAGTACCATGGTACCTATCCAGACCCGGAACAAATATTTGCAGATCGTACAAACATTTACGCAGCAGCGGGAATCGAATCCGCAACCTCTCGCATCTCAGGCAGCTACTCGCCCTCCGCGCCACAGAGGTTGATACCAACAGTTACAAAACCAGCAAACTGGACCACGTACCTGCACATATTTCTCTCCATTTGCCAAGAAGTTAACAGCATTCAAATCGGTATCCAAATCGTCAGTGGTGGAAGTGGGCTGATACATCTCTAAATCATTGCTTGACTTGCGTCGTTTAGCCAATCTCTTATCCACAGAACTCTTACGAGACTCAATGGTATCTGTAGTCATTACCCTGGCAGCTTTATCTGCTAGGAAGTTGATGTCTTCATCTTCTGGGATGTTACAGTCAGGTATGACGATGTAACTGTTAAGGCAGTCATTTGGAAGACATAGCTCCGAGTCGATGTTAGCTTCGGAATCGGATTCATCAGATTTTGGTGTTGGAAAGTCTACCGTTGTAGTATGAGGTTCGTACATTGTTATGTCATCCTCATTCCATGTCTCTTTCTTAGATTTCTTCTTCGGACTCTCATTTGTGGATGTGACAGTAGGTTTGATAGGACTTGTGGCACCGATTTGTCGTACTTTACGAATCGGAGAGCTGTTAAGAGAAGCTGATTTGTCTGGTTTGTCTAAGCGACGGGTTTTGCGAGGTGAATTCATAGCTGAAGTTACTTCAGTTTTCCTTGTGTCACGGTTTAGGGAGCTATGACGGGTCGGAAGCTTCCGTACTTCCTGGGGCTTGATCTTTTCAGTTTTTTTAATGGATGTAGACGATGATACTGTGTCTTTATGTGTACTACGTACAACAGTTTGGAATATCGGTTTCTTTGTGCGTTCATTTTTGGGTTTCTTGTGCGATTCCACTGGCTTCTCCATACTTCTAGTGATTTTTGTTCTGACAGGCCGAGTTTTAAGACAAGTTTTTAGTTTCTGAGACCTCGTAACACAGATCTGAGGATTAGATAGCACATTTTTGATGTCCTTTTTGATTGCTTTCTTCCAAGTGGCCGGGGACCGAGCGAAAGGTTTTTTTACAGGTTTCTTGGTCAACTTCACAACTTTCAAGTTTCTTTTCGAGAGCTTCGGCTCCCTCTTTCTGCTTCTTAACCGCATTGCAAGTTTAAGGGACACTCAACCTGTAAAAGATAGAAAAAATATAACTTTAATGTTATCATCAAAATCACTCGAGATAATATGGCGCCAACCGGGGTATTTTATTTTAACTAACTCAACGAAGGTGCTATGTTGGAATTTTTTGATGTTGGTATGGTAAAACGGGTAAAACAGCAGTCAGTTTGAGCGATCTGGCCCATATTTTTTGGGAAATCAAAATTCTACTTTATTTTGTTGACATGAGTCATATGTGTTTATTTATTTACGTATAAGTAAACAAAATTGCGCTGGCGCAATAAGAATTAAATTATCGTTTTCTGAAGTAAAGTAACTTAATTATTTTTTTACAGAACATAGACGTATGTTATTTTCAGTACAAAGATCTTTTTACTTGTTTGTTTCTTTACAAGACTTGGTACTTACATGAACTCAATTGGCGAATTAGAAAGTTTATAAATCAATCCATTTGCTTGCACTGCTAAGTCCTCAGAAACTGGCAAGAAGATTTAGCCGCAGCCGGAAAACACAACGCGAACGAAGTCCTTCTTTGTTTTGCAGCAAAACTGTTTTATTTTGGTTCACAAAAAAATTCGGCGCGACGGCTAAACTGCTTGTTCGCGCCTTTTCCCAACTACACTTTTTTACAACATTTCACTGATTTATATTAGCAAATTCATGTCCAAAGCACTGTATAAATATATAATGTAATGTTCCGAAGAAGATTCATCGGAATAAACGTAAATTTACTGCAAAAATTGCGACGCGAAAGTAAAAGAGCGGCACCGAAGCATTATCGATTTTTCCGCTGTTTTACGGATGCCATTTTCAGTGATGGGTGGAAAATTATTCACCAGGGAGCCTGGCGATATCGTCCGATCGCGGAAACACGAAGAAAACGCACTCGTAACAACAAATTACATGATAGAAGATTGTATTCAGGAACACAAAGCCAAACAAATGTCAAAATGGCGGCGTTCATTTCTTTCTTCCGGATGCGATATTTTTTAGCAGGCAGGCAGATGGCGCGACCGTCGACGCGCATGCGTTGCGTTTCGAAACTGCTGCACGCAAAATCGATAACATACTGCGATGCGGAGGTGCAGATTTTGAATTTGATTATGTAAAATCATGATATTTCAAATGAACAGACATTTAATTTATACGAACTTCCAGAATTTATTGTTTTATTGAGCCACATTCCTCATACCCATCTACCTAAATACTACTGCTTCATGTACCTACGTACATTGCAGTTTATTATGTAGTATGAAAAACTGACTAAAGTCGGCATTAGGTAGGTACCATAACTCGTTATTAGTATGACATGAATTTCTTCATAAAACATTATTTTTGCCATTTTTTCTAAATACACTGTATTTACAAAACTAATATTACCTACACCGAATACAAGTAGTGTACCTATATTATACAAAATTTAATAGGTAGGTAGACTTACATGCTTAGAGATTCTCTAAGCGTACATGTAATAAATACTGAGGTACTTTCATGAATGAAATGGGGAAAAAACATACAAATGTAACAGGCAAACGATGCAACCGATACTATAAAGATTTTTTTATTGAATATTTTCTTGGATGTAGGTAGCCAACCAGTGTACTGACTGTGTTAGTCAGTGACCGCGAATAAAACATGTTACATGTTTTATGGCACGTTCACTGGTTGACTGTCTTATAGTCACTACCATTTATAAAATAGGGTAGACTACTACTTAGGAGTTTGGATCATAATCCAAAATAGAAACATAAACACAGCTGCCATCTATCTACCAAATAATAATCTCAACTTTGTACCGAATGCTACTTTCAAAGTTCAATGTCACTTTGTGCATCGACCGCCATCTTTTTGGCTCAAACAACAACTTTTCCAAGCCTAGTTTACAATGTCAACAAACAGATGTCACTAAGAGTCTCGATCGCTGTCTGTTGGACTAGTAAAGCAACATTTGTATAGTAATGCTATTCGACGCGAGATGTCGCTGTAAAAAGAGTTTAAAAATTCATCCGCTGTTGTTTTGTCTCTACTCCTCAATAGATGGCGTTACGAGTTCAAACGTGAACTTTTATGAAAGCGCTCGAAGCAAAATTACTGTTTTGCCAGAAATGTATAATTATTTTTTGATACGCGATCTTTATTATCCAATTTTGTTGTTCTCTTGTTCTCCCCAGTTACTTTATCAGCGACTATAAAATGATAAAGCTTGTAATTTAATGCAATTAAGCATAATAATTTTATTTGTAAGCCAGGCTCATACCTAGCTGCTAATTATAATGTAATTCGGATATTGTTTTTTCGAATATTTTCATCTAAAGTAGGTTTAGGTACCTATTTTTAGTACTGAAACAGGTAGGTAGCTTTTAGATATAAAGCAGTAATAAAAAAACAGTTTGTAGCAAAGAGAGCAAGGTTGGGGCGTGGTGGGCGAGATGTAAGAGCTGCGGGTTCGATTACCGCTGCGGGACAAATGTTTGTATCCACTCGAGCGCCAAAAGTAAACATTTCCTACCAAAATGGGCATCTGTAGAAGCCCTTGGCGCCTGAGCGCGTATTATCTGTAAATATTTATTTCGGGTCTGGGTGTCATGGTACCTACTTGTAGTTCCTGATACCCACGACACCGGGAATCCTAGTGTGGGGATCAAGACTACGTACCTTTGTGACTGTTGGGTATTATGTGTTTAATCACGTGGATGCGGGTCTGGGTATTGTGGTACCATGGTACTCGTAGTTCCTGATACCCACGACACAGGTAATCCTAGTGTGTTATGTTATGTTATGACTTTGACTTTGATGCCCTTTCTCTTTTCGTTCTGTACCAAGATAAGGCTGAAGTGCATTGTTGTTTATTCCAAATTGTAGCTATTTATTTTTCAAATACCTTTATCCTTCTTGAAAACAAACAGTCATCCAAATCTCTTGTAAATCGAGGTATGGCTGTGTCGTGGACACGGCCGTGTATTTAACGTGAATACGAAATTATGTGACGCAGCGAAACGACCTCAAAATAGCGGCGCTTCCACCGCGTTCGATGCGACACTCTCCTCACACAACGTAACGAATTCTTTGGTCCTTTAGCTATCGAGTGGTGTCGGTAAAAACATTTTGGTTGTTGGTAGATGATAGATATTAAGTAGCTGCAACACCAAACTGTATCCCCCGATTTTGTTATCATCAGTTTTCTGAATTGCCTCCCACTATGGAAGCAAAGGGCTTTGAATATTTGTGTATGAAACATGGCTTAAATAACTTTTTTTTAATTTGTCTGTTTGTGCAACCCACCTTGGAAAGAGGCCCTTTGGTGCCCTAAATACCCCTTCGGGGAAAAAAGCGTGTGTTTATGTAAGTATGTATGTAAGAAAATTTACGTATTCACGTAAATAAATAACATCTTGAAAAATTACATTGTAAGGTGACTCTAGTAAACAAGAGATGGCTATTTCCACGGATACGCAAGTGACTTGTGAAAAAGTTTTAATTTAATTAAAAATACCGTCTCACAGGCTCAAAATAAAGGTAACCTTTCTTTTACGAGAAAAGTCTTATTTTGTACTTTTAAGGGTGAGTAAGTATCTATTAGCTGTGCTGCGTTTGCACGGGCAAGTGGTAACATTGTTTATGGTAGTCTCATAATGTAATTATTTTTTCACACCACTTGGAGGGCACTTGCTCGACAATGTCCAATTACATATCTAGCAACCTCAACGTAAAGTAAAGATTTATCTCTTAAGGGCATAGATTTAGATAGTACTTACCTAAGGGATATAAAGTTGTACGAAACTCCCTAGGGAATAAATTAATTAGAATTTGGAACGTCAAATTCGTGCGGAAACTCGTGGAAAACTCTAAGTAAAAAAATGCCCATATGGCATTGTAAAGAGGTTTGTTCGAAAATCGAACTGGCCACCATAAGCAGAACTCAAAATAAAAAGTACAATAAGTATCTTTATCTTCTCCCCCTCCTCCTCCCCTCCCCTCCCTCAAACATACATATATTTATGTACGTAAAGGAAACCAAAAAGCCGGACCTTTTTCAGGGGTGCAATTTCTGAATGTCATCAAGTATTCCTTAGAATTTTATACCATATTTACGACGACCTCTGTGGCGCGGGGCGAGCTAGTATCTAGCTGAGATGCAAGAGTTTGCGTGTTCGATTTCCGCTGCGGTACAAATATTTGTATGATCTGTCAATATTTGTTCCAGCCCAATTACAGTAGCAAATGGCAATGGGGAACTCCACAATGGGGATCATTTTGGCAGCCTTAGCTCTATCTAAATATTATAGAACTTGAACAGGAGAAACTTTTTGACCTAAATATTCCTTCTTTCAAGTTTCAATAGATATGGACAACGCTAAAGCTGCCAAAATGATCCCCGTTGTTGAAAGAAAGAAAAGAAAGAAAGAAAACACGTTTATTTGTCCCCACTAAAAGACAAAAAGTAAAAACAACAATAGGTACAACCTACCCTAAGTAGTAGGTAACTTTACAAAAACTAAAAAAAAAAAAAAAACTCCAAATGGCATAATGCATGTTGTGTTCCCCATTGCCATTTACTATTGTAATTGGGTGGCTGGTCTTTGTGTTATGGTATCATGGTACTCGTAGCTTCTGATACCCACAACAGGGGATCCCAGGGGATCAGGGAATCAGGGTGTTATAAAGAATAAGTATGTAACAGATTGAATGTTATGTTAAAAAAATACGACTTGCCTACAAGCTACTAAACGCATGTCTATAAGACGTAATAAGTAGCTTACTAGTTCAAACGAGGCTTCAGTCTTAAAACACTTAAAAATTGTGACTAATTAAAAAACTCCCTCACAAGAGGGTACTTTTATTTTCCTGCCTACCCCTCGGGGTAATTACCACGATGATACAACCGTTTGTTAATTTAAACGAATTGTCTGTTAAATTGTTTTGTGGAGATGAAATGCTACTTAGGGTTCCTTACACAAAGGGTGACAACGGGACCCTATTACTAACGCGATATATTCATATCATTTTATTCACCTTAGGAACACTGGGAGCTATTGGTTTTTAACCGACTTCCCAAAAAAGGAGGAGGTTCTCAATTCGGTTGTATTTTATTTTTTTTGTTTGTTTGTTACCGCATATCTCCGTCGTTTATGAACCGATTTGGAAAATTCTTTTTTTATTTGAATAGATATACTTCCAGATTGGTCCCATTTTTTCAAAATCCAGTTCTGATGATGGAATCCATGAGGAATTGAGGGAACTCCTCAAATATTGTAGGCATACATATGGCGATTTTGATATTTTCAGCAACAAACCAAGCAATTGCATTCAAAAAGTATCATAATCCTTTCACCACTATGGTTCTTTCATCATTTTTTTTCATCCAAATATTTTGTCGAATACAATGGCGGAAGTCGGTTTTTTAAATGAAAAGTTATGTTATGGTAGGTACATACATTTTAGCGGCCGCACATAAGCCTTGTCAGATAGTAGTTCATTTATTCGAAATATAGGTACCTATAGTATAAAATCATTATGTCATACATAATACACACAAAACCCTCAAAACCATATTGTCTAGGCGATATATATATATATCAATCGTCTAGAAAATATGGTTTTGAGGGTTTTGTGTGTAATATGTATGACATAATGATATATATATATAGTTTTAGTTGTATGTGTATATATATATATATATATATAACTAAAACTATATATATATATATATTTAGTAGTTTTATTTATAGTTATAGTTCTGTTTTCGATAACTCAAGAAAGTGTTGATGAGCTATGACGAGCAAAATCATGAATAAATTTGAATTTCGCGCCACATGCAAGACGATTAACTAATAATAATTAATAATAATAATAATTAATAATAATTTATTTATCAATCAAAAATTCATTAAATAAAAGGTATACATTACAAAAATAAGTAACCATTGACAAACGATCCACCTTAAATAATTAAATTAACATGTTAAAAAAGAAAAAGAAAGAGCATTCAGAAAAATTAAATAAACAGCTATAAACTAGGTACCTACTCATAAAATAAATAACATAAATATATAAATATTATTGTAAGTAAATAAATAAATAAGTATTTATTTGTAGAATGTTGATAGTTCTCTTCCTTCTGCCGCCACACTGGTTCTGTCTTGGAAACTAGAGTATTTTCTTGTTATTTTTTAATGAAACTTAAAGACATACCAAGCATGCGGCCTATTTGATGTAAAGTGGGTCACCGTCTCTTAAACAGGGTGTCCTGAGCGGAAGTCTCGAAATAGAGCACTCCTAGGAGAACCCGAATCACCCCCTATATTTGTTCTACGATTTTCCGTTTCGATGTTTTTGCTATTTTTGTAGGAACACCATTTTTTTTAGCAATTCCTGAGAAAAGTAACTTTGAATCTCAGAACCTATTGATGAAGATGTTATAGGTGTCCTAAGTAAGCTGACAGGCGAAATAGATGACATATAGGTACGTGGCGCGGCGGGCGATTAGGCGGCTGAGATGCGTGAGGTGCGGGTTCGATTCGAAAGCCGCGTGGCCTGATGTCGCTCTGCCCCTCGACTGCTAAAATGGAAATTTGCAATATCTGTACTTACCTATTTACATGTTTGTATTAGATTATTATTTATAAGTATAACAAGCGTAGCGTGTGCTGTCTTGCATATTTTTGCTGATGTTTATTTACTTTTGACTACCTTCCTAAGGTTTTTAAGTTCTCATTTACTATGTATCAGCAACTCCTTGCTCCGAGGCACCACACAGGCGCTTCTCACCTAGTGTTAAGACGGACCATTTATGTAAGCCAAGCAGAGTTTGTTGCCTGATTCTTCTAGGCTTGGTCGCGTTGGAACAGGAGTAATTTAATTTTATATAAGACGATTCAAAATGATCCTTGTGATTTCAATGAATAAAGTTCTTTTTGACTTTGACTTTGATGATTCCCGCGGCGGGACAAATGTCTGGATGATCTGCAAATATTTGTTCCGGCTCTGGGTATTGTGGTAGATAGATAGAAAGATAGAAAATACTTTATTGCACACAATAGTAAAAATCAAACAATTTAACAAAAGAAACTAAAACTAACTATGCAATACAATGGGCTGTCTTATCGCTCTGTAGCGATTTCTTCCAGACAACCTTTGGATGGACTGGACTGTGTTAAATTAAATGGGGCATTTATTGGTGTACCTACATACTTACATATTGGTACCATGGTACTCATAGTTCCTGATACACATGACACAGGGTATCCTAGTGTGGGATCAGGACTATGTATGTGACTGTTGGATGTTATGTTATGTTATATGTTATCATATTGTATTATCGCAGACTATAGACCCCTATAATAAGAAATTATGTAGTTAAGGGGTTATTATTATTTTAAAAGATTAACAAAATTATATTTTTTTCTATATAATTATTACTTTTTCTAGTAGGTACCACTCATTTATGTAGAATTTAGTTCCTACAACTAACTATAAGAATACCTTAGGTAACTATAAGGCTAATATAAGATAGACATAGATAAATCTGACGACCTCTGTGGCGCGGCGGGTGAAGGTTCACTTGCGACGCAGGAGGTTGCGGGTTTGATTCCCGCCTCGGAACAAATATTTGTACAATCTGCAGATATTTGTTCCGGGTGTTCTGGGTATTTTCTATGTATAATAAAAAATATCTATCTATGTAATGTATTGTATTAAGTATATCAGTTATTTAGTACCCATAACAAAAGCTCTGCTTAGCTTGCGGCTAGATAATGTTGTGTGAAATGTCCAGCATTTATTTATTATTATTTATTTATTATAAAGGTTAGCTGGTAGAGAATGCTTCCTAGCATTAAGTTCGCCTATGTATTTATTTGTTTAATAATGAATATTCTATTCTATAGATAGATAGATAGGTAGATGAACTCATAAGATTTGCGGGGATCGAACCCGCTACCGTCTCCTTGATACGGAGATGCGTTAACCGCTGCGCCATTGGCCGACTCCACAGCTGGTCGAAATAGTATCCGCGTATGGTATCCGGCTTCATCGGTCGGCCTTATCGCTTATAGCGATTTCTTCCAGGCAACCTTAGGATGGAGAAGACTATATGGAAAGAATGGAATAGGTAGTGTTAGGTAGTGTAGGTAGTGACAACTTCTGTGGCGCGGGGGCGAAGGTTCGCTTGCGACGCAGGAGGTTGCGGGTTTGATTCCCGCCTCGGAACAAATATTTCTACAATCTGCAGATATTTGTTCCGGGTGTTCTGGGTCTATCTATCTACCTATGAAATGTATTGTATTAAGTATATCAGTTATCTATAGTACCCATAACAAAAGCTCTGCTTAGCTTGGGGCTAGATAATGTTGTGTGAAATGTGCAGCATTTATTTTATTTATTTATTTGTTATTTCACCTTATAAATTATTTAATATTGTTTGTTTATTATTATGTCCAGCAGTGGACTTCATGACAGGCTGATGATAATGATGATGATGATTTAATTAAATATACATATCACTATACATACCTACGTATAAAGTAGGTATAGATATACCTATTTAAAAACAAGTTTAAACCGGTTTAAAATATTTATTACTTTAATTGACTTGTAAAAGCTCTCCTTTCAAGTTTTATTTATTCAAACTTGAACAAAATGCTGTGACATAGCAGTTTTATAATTTTAAAACATTTATTTTAATATTGTAGACAAATTCAAGTTTGACGCCATAAGAAAAAAAAACGACTACAATTAAGACAGATCATACCATCAAGCATCAACCGATACAATGACGAAGCGACAAGTTCTTTATTTAAATTCAACAAACAAACAGGCATTACAATATAATAAACTGCCCGAACGAAAATAATAAAACCATGCTACATTTCCGAACGTATAATAGGCAATGGAAAAAAGCGTATGACGTCGCCCCGCCCACCGGTGGGCAGGCCACGCCTCGCAATGGTGGGGGGAAAGCCTTTATTCGCCAGTCGGGTCGGGCATTCGCAGATATCGTACAACTTTGTCTTCAAATTAATAAAATAAAGCCGTTTTTAATCCAATTTACTAATAAACCTTGAATATAGCAACCTTATTTCAGCCGCGTCCGTTTGACAGTTGACATTAATAGTTTCGTTCGGAAGTGACAAGTGTGTGTGATTTGAAAGAGTGTTTTAATGTTGTGAAGTGTTGTGTTACACAATAATGGAATTGAATACGCAGGTATGGTAATAATTAATGAGTCAAATATTAATTGGCTCTGTAATTGGCTGATTTTTTGTGTGATAATTTAGTTAGATGGGTTTGTAGTTTAGATACTTTTTATTGTAGGTTTTTAAAATGAAACAGCAGGTTTATTTTGTAGGGTAAGAGTGTAAAACAACGGTATAGTACCTACATACCTTAATACTGAAAAAATGTGACCCATTTTCAACCGACTTCAAAGGAGGAGGTTCTCAATTCGACTGTATATTTTTTTTGCACGTTGTTACGTGTTTATCCGTCAATTATGAATTGTTTTGTTGATTCTTTTTTTGTTTTCTAGGTAATAATTCAGAGGTGGTCCCATATAAATTTTATCGAAATTAACTCAGCGCATTTTGAAAGAACTCGGTTTTTGATTTTTTTATTTAGTTCGATTTTTCCCTTCATTTAACAATTGCACCCGTACATAATTACAGTCAGATATTGCGCTGGAAACCACCAGAATATCGTTATAATAATTATAAATATAGGTATACATAATACACTTAATTTTTATTTATTTTATATTATGAACTAAAAAAACCCTAGGTATATTAATTGAAGAGTAGGTACTAGCTACACAAAATAAAAGAGAACCATATTTATAATGGATAGTTGATTGATCGATCATCAATTTCATGTTTTGGGTTTTTTTCTATATAGGTAAGTTGGTATACTTAGGTATTTCTTCATCTCCGGTAGATGTCCTGAGGCCTCATCCAGCATGGATATCTACCAATATATGAATAGATAGATAATGCCACAAAAAATTACCTAAGCTAGACAACCTACCTAACCTAACCTAAGCTTGCCTTGCTTAGGGGCAAGTTGATTATATTTGGAATCTCTCATGTTTTAAGAACATAGCCAAAATAAAGTTTCGATTAAAAAATATTTAATAATAATATAATATATATGATATTTAATTTAATTTTTAATATTTTGTGTTAGTAGTAGAACTTCTTGTGAAAGAGATCGTCCGGGGAAGTACTACCACCGTATCTATTTCTGCCGCCAAGCAGTAGTTTGCTGTGTTTCGGTTTGGTGCCGGTGAAATTACATGCACATGAGACTTTTCATCTTTATGTGTCAGGGTTGGCAGCACGCGTGTGATGCCTCTGGTGTTACAGGCGTTCATAGGCTACGGTAACTGCTTTCCATCAGGTGGGCCGTAAGCTTGTCTGCTTGCCAAGCAGCATAAAAAAAATGACAATTATATAAATATAAATAAATAAAAGATTTATGATGGATCGTCTCGCATGTCGCGAAATTCAAATTTGACTGTTTTTTGCTCGTCACAGCTCATCAACACTTTTTGAGATAGTCAAAACAGGTTTTGCGAAAACTACGAGACCCAACACACATGTTTTAATTGATAGTATCTCATAAATGTCATTAGTTAAGCTAAGAATATTACTGAACTTAAAAAACACTGTAAAAATCATTGTAAAATTCGTAGCTAAACTAATTATCTTTATGAGATATTATCAAATAAAACATGTGTGTTGGGTCTTCTAGTTTTTGCAAAATCAAATTTCGCTATAACAAGAAGTGTTCATGAGCTGGGACGAGCAAAAAACACGAATTTGAATTTCGCGCCACATGCGAGAGAGACGATACACCTTCTGTACCTACATCTTCATATATCGGTAGATAAATCCCAGAACAAAATAATTACTCAGTAATACAAACTGTGATTTAATTAAAGTCAAATTAAATTATTCTTATTCTTGTAGGTATTGCACACTTATTATAATAAAATATTTTATAAGCATGTGAAAAATAAACAAATTAAAAAGCTGTTTTTGACTAATTTTCACAAACTTCCTCTTATCTCGACCTTTTTAGGCGCCAACGTCATGCGCATTCCAAATTCATTTTAAATTTTACGATGTGTTCGAAATTTGAAGAAGCTGGCTTCAAAGTGCTAAGCTAAGTGGAGGAACCTTTTTTATTTTGTTATTACACAAGCAAAGACACACACTAACATTAGTAAGTCAAACATAGATATCATCACCATCACCATCAGCCTGTAGAAGTCCACGCTAATCCTCCTCCCTAGAATCCCCGAGCCGCCTCCATCCATCGACTTCCTGCGATCTTCATAACGTCTTTAGTTCATCGAGAGGAGGACCTTCTACTGCGTCGTTATGTGATCGCTATTCGAAAACCTTTATTCCCCAACGGTTGTCAGTTCTGCGAGATATGACCTGCCCATTGCCACTTCAACTTGCTAATCGCTATGCTATGTCGTTTAATCTTGGTTCTTCTACGGACTTCCTCATTCCAGATTCTATCATGTAGTGAGACTCTAAGCATAGCTCTCTCCATAGCCCGCTGCGCAATTTTGAGCTTGTCTATACGGCCAATAGTTTAGCGAGCACGTATCAGTGCCGTACCTAAGTCATCATTGGCAACACGCACTGTTTATAGATCTTGCAGTGAAACTCCTAGCATAGCTCTCTCCATAGCCCGCTGCGTGATTTTGAGCTTGTCTATACGGCCAATAGTTTAGCGAGCACGTATCAGTGCCGTACCTAAGTCATCATTGGCAACACGCACTGTTTATAGACCTATTGTAGTGAAACTCCTAGCATAGCTCTCTCCATAGCCCGCTGCGTGATTTTGAGCTTGTCTATACGGCCAATAGTATTAGCGAGCACGTATACTCAGTGCCGTAAGTCATCGCTGGCAACTCGCACTGTTTAGGTACCTATGCGTCATTATTAAAATAATTATAATTTATTACTTATAACTGTTGTCACAGGCTAATAATTAACCAAATGTCAACTGAGTTGACACAAATGTTTATTTTGCATGTTTCATGAACGACTTTTGGCATTGATTGTACCTAATGAAGTTTGTCGTATAAATTAATTAACCTAATTATTTAATTTAGGCATGTTGACAATTAAATACTAATTGTTATTAGCCAAATAAAATACTTCAGCCACAAAATACAAAAAGCACCGCCTTTAGGTACTCTGCCGGCGTTTTGCTCTCGAATTAATGATGGTACCATGGTACTCGTAGTTCCTGATACCCACGACTCAGGGCATTATGTTATATTATGTAATGGCGGGAGTGTACGGAAAGTAATTCCACCAATAGATATTATAACCTTTCTTTTTATTTAAGAACAACAATTGTTTTGCGGTGTTTTCCATCACCGATTCAAGTAATAGTACCTATATATGAACAATTTTTTTTCTCATATGATGGAGCTTTAATGGCATGTGGCTATTTGTGTGTTTTTTAGTGATTTGTAGTGGTTTTTAGGAGGACAGCCCAAAAGATGGGAAGATGATCTGAAAAAAGTAGCTGGAACCAAATGGAGAAGAACAGCTATGGATAGAAATGAGTGGAAAAAATTAGAGGAGGCATATGTCGAAAGACAAACTGTACAGAATGATTTAGATTAGGAAGTAGTGACTAAGGAAAAACTTGTAATACCTATATGTATGTATGTATAGCAATAAAGTCTTTTTTTTTTTAATTGGTTTTTAGGCGTTTTTAGGGGTGCTAGGGATTTATTCCCATTAGTTTCCGCGCGAAGCTCGCCGGAAACTGACAGTAAATGGCGGAATTGGCATGTATTTCACAGCCCATAACAAATGCAATACCTCTTAGATCATGTCCACGTATAGGACGCGACCTATACTTGGCATTTGCACTGCGCCGATCATCTGAGACATAAAAGAAATTTCAAATATACTATTCTATAGACCTCAATGAGTTGGTTACATTTTCATTTTTGTATTTTTTTTATTTTTTTTTGTTTGACATTTTATAACTTGTATTTATCGTGTTTTTGTATAAATTTAATTTTAATGCATGGTCGAGTACAGTGATCCAAATAATAGATTAAGACCAATGTACTTGTTCAAGCAAATAAATCTTTTATTTAATTTTATTTATTTCATTTTATTTCATTTACTTCAATATTATATAACTCGTTTTCAACATTTTGTCCCTCACGCCAATTTAAATTTACGCCGTCGAAATCCTTTGTCTCTAATTTCATTTCCTTTAAAGTATTTATTTATTTATAAATGTACATAAAACTTATATAGAAATAAATTTTTATAAAATTATATTGTCACAGATGTGCCATAATAAATAACTAATAATTTATGATACTCAGGTAGGTCAGTAACAATAAATTATTGGATTATAACTAAATAAAAATAAACGTTAATTTAAAATGAATACTTTTTATTGATACAAGTGCTGTTTTATAATTAATTTTAAGACAGACTTTATTTATTCGTTTACACAATTTGTTCAAAGTCTGGGTGATAACGTTGCCTGTCAATTGTAGAACACGACGAAAAAAATTATCGTGAGAAAAAAAAATATAATCTAATTATTTAATGGGAAGTTTTCAGGGAGACAATTAAAAAGAAAAAATAGTTCTTAAAATTCCAATAGATGGCGGTGACTCGACATGGTTGTGTCTTCTGAAGATTTTGCAAATGCACCACAGAGAACAAATTCTCTTTGTTTTCTCTTTTTTTTCCTCCAAGTTTCGCGTTGCGATTCTGAAGCTCGTTTTTCTACTCTAATAAAGATCGATCTACTTGGTCCGGCTTCAACAATAACAACAAAAAATTATAACAATAACATAACACTAACAAATATATCAGAATTACAACAAAAACTTTACGTAGATACTTATTTTACTCCACCAACGAACAGCATGAGCGAGTGAAGTCAGTGACACTGACAGTTGGTGGCTGACCGGCAAAATTTAGACAACCATATCTGGACTGCGCCATCTATGTATAGATTTAGAACTATTTTCTTTCAGCTTTCAGAAAACTTCCCACTATGCTAATTTTCTTATTTCTCAATTGCAAAGTTTTCTATGTGGTTGATTTAGACAACTTTAATTAAAAGGTGTGCAAATTCTATAGTGTGTCCAGCCTCAGAATATATCCCTCCACCTCCTCCCGTGGATGGCGTAAAAGTCGACCAAGGGATTACGTACACCAGGGGATGGGCAGCAGCTTCCACCTGAGGGTACAGGTGCCTGTGAAATTACAGGCACATGAGACTTTTCATCTTTATGTCTCAGGGTCGGCAGTATGTGATGCCTCTGGTGTTGCAGGCGTCCATAGGCTACGGTAACTACTTTCCATCAGGTGGACCGTATGCTTGTTTGCTTGCCAAGTATTTATAAAAAATCACCAATACGCCTGCCAAACGTGGTGATTATGGTAATTCCCCCCCATGTTTTAGGAGGGAGGCCTCGTCCAGCAGTGGAAGGCTGCTGATGATGATGAATGAAAAGGTGAATCTGAGATAAGATGGTGTAAACATAACATCCAACAGTCACATACGTAGTCATGATCCCACACTAGGATTCCCTGTGTCGTGGGTATTAGGAACTACGAGTACTATGGTACTATAACACCCAGACCCGGAACACATATTTGCGGACCATTTATGTAAGCCAAGCCGAGTTTGTTGCCTGATTCTTCTAGGCTTGGTCGCGTTGGAACAGGAGTAATTTAATTTTATATAAGACGATTCAAAATGATCCTTGTGATTTCAATGAATAAAGTTCTTTTTGACTTTGACTTTGAGATCATAAAAATTTGCCCCGTAGAGGTAATCGAACCCGCAACCTCTCGCATCTCACCCGCCGCGCCACAGAGGTCGTAAAGGTATATTTAAGTAGAAAAAGTTTGATCCCAGCACAAAATATTGTGTTAGGATTCAAACCTACTGGATGTCTGACTCGCTTCCACTACACTAGATTATGCTCTCAAATATTATGACCCATCAATATAGGCATTATGCTCTGTAATGCGTATATTAATTCATAAAACAGTGTAATATCTTCATTAATTCCTAAAGATAAATCGTATGGCGTCAAAAATAATTTATTTTTCAAATAAGTTCCGGGATCTGCTAATAGATGGCGCTAGCAGGAGGAAACTAATTTAGAGATAGAACATTTTGACTGTGTACCTAATAATTACCTATATATAGGTGGTCGTTTAATTATTAAGTTTAATTGAATAAATAAATTTATTATAACCTGTAAAATTACTTACATAATTTCAATTTAATTTTTAATCGGTACTAATAAACATTTTGAATAAGTACTTAGTTACTTTTATGCAAATAAACTTTTTGATTAGGTACACTTAAATTATGTACCTACGTTTACCTACTTATAATTTTATTGCTAAGCAAGTTGTGCTTAGACGTGCACGTTAACCGAAGTCGTGCAGCGGGCTATGGAAAGAGCTAAGCACAGAGTTTCACTACGTGATCGGATCTGAAATCTGGAGCTTTCAAAATGAAATTAGGAAATTCGTAGAAGAACCAACGTCGACATAGCTCTCAGAATTAGCATGTTGAAGTGGCAATGGGCAGGTCATATAGCACGCAGAACTGACGACCGTTGGGGAATAAAGGTTCTCAAGTGGCGACCACAAACCGGACGACCGCTAGAGGAATAAGGCCCTCCACTCGATGGACTAAAGACATTATGAACGTCGCAGGAAGTCGGTGGATGGAGGCTGCTCAAGACAGTTCTTCGTGGTATTTTAAGGGGGAGGCCTATGTCCAGCAGTGGAATTCTACAGGCTGATGACGATGATGGTGTGCAATACACTGTTTTCTATCAATCTAATAAATAAATAATAATATAAATAAATAAATACTGGACATTTCACACAACATTATCTAGCCCCAAGCTAAGCAGAGCTTGTGTTATGGGTACTAGATAACTGATATACTTAATACAACAACATAACATAGATAGATATTTTTTATTATACATAGAAAATACCCAGAACACCCTGAACAAATATCTGCAGATTGTACAAATATTTGTTCCGAGGCGGGAATCGAACCCGCAACCTCCTGCGTCGCAGGCGAACCTTCGCCCGCCGCGCCACAGAGGTCGTCAATGTATGTAAACTTAGGTAAACGGTATGGTAGGCGGTAATAGGTACTTAACATATTTTCCGCCAAGTACTTAATTACTTACTTGTCTTTTGGTGATACTGCTAAGATGTACGCCACCGTCCTTATTTGTTAAATAGTTTCTGTCCATCCAAAGGTTGTCTGGATGAGATCGCTCTTAAGCGATAAGACCGCCCATTGTACCTCTGATTTGAAACTTTGTATCTTTTTTTGTTGTTTTTTTGTTTATGGTGTACAATAATCTATCTATCTATCTATCATCATCATGAGCCGTTAAGGCGCTACCCTGACCGAATGACCTTGAGGTGTTCGCCTCTACAATACATCGCAAATTATTTATTTTAGTGACACCTATGTAGTCCGTTCTAATAGTACTGCCATCTAGCCGTCCGTCCGGGAACCGGCGGCTGACTGGTCCGCTCCTTGCGCACAGCCAGATTAGCACGGATTCATGAAATATAATTAAAAAAAAATAAAGAGAACCCATTTTTTAAAAAATTAATTGACTATCCAATTGTGTAAACCAAAAAATTCAGTAACGTGAACTTTAAGAGAAGATGTACAAAATCATGATTTATTTCAATTTTATCACGGATTTATTGTCGAGTACTTACGACGTTAAATCATTAAACCAATCGTGGAACTTGATGACAAAATGTCAAATATATGTGGTGACTTTTAATTTTTTTTCTACTTGCTTTATTTAACGAGGAGAGAGGCTTGAAAAAAACAACTTGACGCCGTGTTTGGTCGGGGTACTGCCTTAACGTCCAATGTTGGACGATCCCCCATATATTCCAATGGGGGGATTTCCCATTAATAGTCAAGCTTGGCAGGCGGGTTGGTGATCGCAGTATTCTGGTAGATGCTGCTGCCCATCCCCTGCCCCCAAATTTCAATGGCAATGGGGATCGCAAAAATGGGGATAATTTTGGCAGCCTATAGCGCTATCTAAATCTTATGAAACTTGAATAGGGGAAACTTCTTGACCTAAATATTCCTTTCAAGATTCAAAAGATTTGGGCAGCGCTAAAGGCCGATTTACACTTCAATAAGTATAGTAGCGAGTTAACTTGCGTCATCGGCGAGTTAAGTTGTTAGTGTTGTTTGAACGGCAAAAGCGAGTTAAATAGTAAGTTGTTGATAGATCGCGATCCTATTTTTTGGCGAGTCCAGTGCGAAGTAGCCCCCTCTCTCGCGTCTCCCGCGCCCCTCCAACTTAACTGGCCGGCATGTAGAGGCATGTAGACGAGCGAGTTTAGTACAGTCCATATATTTGTAAAGTGCGGCCGCGAAACGCGACTAGTCTTCTTCTCGGCAACTTATGACTTCTCACTCCGCCCGTTTGGACGCTACTTACAACTTACTACTTATTATTTAACTGTCTGAGTTCTTAACTCGCTACTGTACTTATTGAAGTGTAAATCGGGCTTTAGGCTGCTAAAATTACCACCATTGTTGCGTTCCACATTACCATTTGTTACTAAGGCTTTTATACGACATCCACGGGAGGAGATTGAGGGGTCTATTCTTGGGCCAGACACGCCAGTTAATATATCGCTCGCTTTGATAATACATTAGTATGTATTACTAGTTGCGCCCCGCGGTTTCACTCACGTGAATAATGATGAAAATTGATGATGATGATGAAAAGTAGCCTATGTGTTAATCCAGGGCGTAAAGTATCTTCATTCCAAATTTCACTCAAATCCATTCAGTAGTTTTTACGTGAAAGAGTAACAAACATCCATACTCACAAACTTTCGCCTTTATAATATTAGTAGGATTAGTAGGATAGGATGATTTACATAATACATATTAAAGTAGGTAGGTATATTGCTAAAACTTACATAACTTTAAATGAATAAATAATTAAATTAAAAATGAATAAAACAGTCATAAATTGTAAATTCTTTTTTAAAGGTGTTAAAATGATTGAGGTTCTCTAAGTAATATCCTACTAATATTATAAACGCGAAAGTTTGTGAGTATGGATGGATGTTTGTTACTCTTTCACGTAAAAACTGCTGAATAGATTTTAATGAAACTTTACAATAATATAGCTTATACATCAGAATAACACATAGGCTACAATTTATAAAGATATTGTGGGAATTGTCCATAATATGACGATAAGTGTCAAGTACTTAGGAAAAAATCTACCATCTGCGAGCTATTCTGGCGTGCGCTGCCAAAACCGCTAGAGTTACACATATGTAATGTATGATAGAAATGTTTATCTTAAATAGTCCTACAAAAAAGCCCGCCACAGTATATATCTATATCTTATGTGTAAGCCATTACAGCCCCAAACCCCCATTCACGCTCAAACAGCTGAACGAATTTGAGTGAAATTTGGAGTATATACCCTTATACCCTGGATTAACACATAGGCTACTTTTCATCATCATCATCATCATCAATTTTCATCATTATTCACGCGGGTGAAACCGCGGAGCGCCACTATAGTATAACATAATATTATACGTAAGCATAAATAGCTTTATACATAATATTTATATGTATAAGTATAATAACTAATACAAGTAGGTACCTATGTCATCATCTTTTTACATCCACTGCTGGATACCATGGCAAAACCCTCCTATACGTGGTAATTACCTATATAGGTAATCAGTAATCACCACGTTTGGGGGGATTGGTGATCGCAGTTTGGTGTTAGTACTAAGGCAGACTTTGCTGCCCATCCCCTGGTGTAACCCCATAGACTTTTACTACATCCACGAGAGGAGGAATGGTCTATTTTTAGGCTGGACACACCACAGCAATTATATTTAAATACAAAATTTAAAAATACAAAGGAGTTGTTTCACAATGTATGGTACCTAGCCCTTGTCGGTGTTCACTTGTATACACGTGGCATATGTAAAACCTTTTCCCACTGTAATATTTTTATTATTTCGCTTCATTTAAAGCAATTTCCTAAAATATCTTTCTTGAGCAACACAAAACATAACAAAATGGCTGGGTGGATATAATATACTCTGTAGTAAAATATTTCGACAGCACTTGGCAACTGTAAAGACTATAGAAACACTACGTTTTTAAACACAACTCCCAACAAACAAATGAAGCAAGCAACCACAGAGCAATAAACGCGACATTCACTGTCATGGCTGCCCAGGAAAATATGTTACCAGTGTAAAAATTCTTCGAATTTCAAACATTTTTATGCAGATAATTAAGCTTCAAATTACAGAAAGAGTATTTAAAATCACAGACTTTTTCGCCATTCTCTGTCTGGTGGACATAGGCAATTTTGGAACAACTCATTTAACTCTTGATCTATCTAAAGACCGTTGTAAACGATCTAAAGATTGTTTATGGTTATGAATCTTTTCTTGGATATTCATAGGTACATTAATCCAAAAGGCATAGAAACATAATCCAATAAAATTTTGTTAGTAGTAGAACTTCTTGTGAAAGAGTTCGTCCGGGGAAGTACTACCACCGTACCTATTTCTGCCGCCAAGCAGTAGTGTTCGCATTGCTGGTTCGGTTTGAAGGTGCCGCTGAAATTACAGGCACATGAGACTTTTCATCTTTATGTCTCAGGGTCGGCAGCGCGCGTGCGATGCCTCTGGTGTTACAGGCGTTCATAGGCTACGGTAACTGCTTTCCATCTGGTGGGCCGTATGCTTGTTTGCTTGCCAAGTAGCATAAAAAAAAAAGAAAGGGCATTTATTCACTAACACTAATACATACCCCTTTATTCATAATAATTTTTTAAATCTATTTTAGTTAAAATAGCTTTTGTTTCGTTCTCTCTAATGTAAAATGACATATGTGTGATTGTGTGTTTGTAACTGACTCAAGGTTATACTAACATAACAACTGAATTGTTACTATAGTACCACACCCCTTTATTGAACGAGCGAAGCGAGTTCTCTGAGTCAAGTTGGAAGAATCGGCATTTGTATGTATGTATGTATGTTTGTCCGATGAAAACTTCCAAACCGTTAATCCGATCTTCATTAAATTTGGTATGGGGGTAGATAGTATTGGTACAATTTTTAGGTAAGGTTATGAGCTATATCGGTCAGGGGGTTGCTGAGATATTGGAGTCTAAGAGGGGGTAAAAAAAATAAAAGTGAGACAGTCAGATCAAGTGGGGTGTCTAATGAAAGCGCTTTGGTTAGACATTTCAAAACTGTTTTTAATAAGTATGTAGCCTTAGTAGTTTTCGAGATATAAGGGAAAATAAAAAACGTAAAAATCAAAAATTCTAGGGTACTTCCAGCAATCCCACAATGCTGAAATTTGGTATGCTTGTGGCTTTTGTGTCACAACTACAGGGAAAAGTCTGAAATTGAAGAATTTAGAAACTTGTACTCCATAAAAAAGAAACCAATATAACATCCATTGTTGACCTCCCATTTCTAGGAATTTGAATGACGTTGGAGTTCTATGGTTTTCGTCAAAAGGACGTTATCAATGAATTCGTCAGGTACTTGATATAGGTACTAACAGGTATGTATTATTACGCCCCGTTGCTTAGCCCTATTCAAAGGTTATTTCGATGATGTGTAGGAAATTAGAGCAGTTACTGGTAGATCCTTTACTGTACTGGTAGACCTGGAGGTGAAAATTTTCAAAAATAATAATAGAAAATATGGAAATTACTTAAGTAGTCGGGCTGATAAAGGTGTTATCGCGAGGTCTCAGTTCGGGGCGAACCACTAGTTAAGTATAAGCCTGTTTGGGTGCCTAGCTTTATGGGTAAGTGCCTAAGTTTATAGTAACGAGTTCTCGGTGGTTGTTTTGCTGTTTCCTTTGTTGAAACAGCAGATAGCTTCTGAGTATCATGGCTGCTGTGACGACAGCAGCGTTCTAAGGTGAGGCTGAAAAACAGCGTGGCTGAGCCCTCCTTTTCTCGTACAATAACTATTAAATTATATTTTACTTGTACCTTTGCAACTAAGATTAGTGTAAGTAAGTGAATAAATGCCCTTTTATTTTTTTTATTTTTTTATTTAAGTACGTCAAAACAAGACGAAAACTATTTTAGCTATCAAAGGTTTAATAACTTTTCATTTAAAAAACCGACTTCCGCCATTGTATTCGACTAAATAATTTTGGATGAAAAAAAAATTATGAAAGAACCATAGTGGTGAAAGGATTATGATACTTTCTGAATGCAAATGCTTGGTGTCTTGCTGAAAATATCAAAATCGCCATATGTATGCCTACAATATTTGAGGAGTTCCCTCAATTCCTCATGGATTCCATCATCAGAACTGGATTCTGAAAAAAATGGGACCAATCTGGAAGTATATCTATTCAAATAAAAAAAGAATTTTCCAAATCGGTTTATAAACGCCGGAGATATGAAGTAACAAACATAAAAAAAAAAAATACAACCGAATTGAGAACCTCCTCCTTTTTGTGAAGTCGGTTAAAAATAGATATAAGAGGGTTAATATCTTAGTTACAAAGGTACAGGAACATTCTAGTAAACTGCCATAGATTTACTAGCATATGACTTGACAGAGGACTAGACGACTGGACTTTGTATGATTTTTATCTATGCTACTTGACATTGGCAAAATATAGAAAATCCTCATTAAAAAAAAACACATAATAGACATAAGCCTAGAATGCCACAACGAACGGCCTTGAGTCGCCTCCGTCCACTGACTTCCTGCGACCTTTATTAATGCCTTTAGTCGGTCGAGTAGGTATAGTTTATATAGTTTATTTTTGAGTGTTATTAGATTTTTATTTTAGTGTAGGTACCTTGAAAATTCACTTAAATTTGTAGTTGAAAAAGCATCCGTTTCAGAATGGCCCGTGAAAATTCCACTCCAACATTCCGGGCCACAACGAAACCGGACTACAGCGAACCACAAATTAAAGTTATCAAAATATTAAAATCTTATTAAGTATATACTTACGATACGAGGCTTTTGCTTTCTACGCAGCCTTGAAAAATCACTTAAATTACTTAGTTAACAAAAGCATCGGTTTCGATGTGACCCGTGAATTTTTACGGGCCACAACGAAACCGGGCCACAGCGAACCACCAATTAAAGTAATCAAAAAATCAGCCTTGAAAAATCACTTAAATTAGTTACAAAAAGCATCAGTTTCAGAATGGCCCGTGAAAATTCACGGGCCACAACGAACCCGGACCACAGCGAACCACCAATTAAAGTTATCAAAAAATGTAATAACATACAACTTAGTACCACCTATGAAATTGCGTGCTCGTGATACCAAAATAAAAGCATTCAATTTCGCTCACTTCACTCTAACGATGTTAGTATCATGTTTCATTCTAAAATCACTCTTATCTCTTTAATGTAAAGCCTGAAATCGTCGTAGAAAATGGCAGAACAAATTGCTCTACAACACAATCATACCAAAACCAACTTTAGATGGCTGAAAATAAAATCGAAAATTAGAACGGAGAATTTTCCGCGAAACTTTACTAACAAAATTAATTTTACAGTTGAAACAATTCTTATTTTTAGGACTCTAAGGTTGGTTTTGGTTTGAGTAAAAATATAGAAGATATGTTTTGGCGCGCGCTACGTCGCGTCGTGTGTGGTCCAAGGCGGTATGAACGCAAAAATGCTCTACTTCGTTTTTGGTTGTTAGTTTTTGTGAGAATTTTCTTTTAAGGATACCGCGTGTTATGTTTCTGTTCTATTGTTGGGTTAGCATTCTTTGACGTGCCGCGAAATCGGATCTAATAATTAGAATGAATACGAATATTTTCGTTTGATAATTTTCAAAAGTTAGCTAGTTTCTAAAATTAATAATAATTTCAAAACCTAGGGTTAAAACGCTAATCTAATTAACGTAAGTATTGTCTTGTAATTTTTAATTTGATTAAGATCTTGACTCCAAGTTGCAGCGCCTAGCGGGGTTCATGTACCTACCTGAATAACAGTAGAAATAAGACCAAATAATAAATACTAACAATATTGTACGTACATGTGCGCAATAAATAAATACAAATACAGATCTTGGTTGGCACGATTGGGCCAGGAGTGCGATTTTTTTCGAGTCCGATATACCCTGTCCGCTTCCCGTGGGCGGGCGAGAAGCGCAAATGCCACACGAAAAAAAAAATGCCATTTCCATCACTCAGGTCAGGGGTGCTATTTTGAAAGTCATCGATTGACTAAACGTCAATAAATTTTGCCGTTTATTCCACGATTTCCAAATATTTATACATCTGAAACTCATTGATGACTAAAATTCTTATATCTTTGATATTAATACAAGAGCCTGCTCCAGTACATCTCCTGAAAAATGGTGATTTGCAGCCTATTTGATGATATTTAGTCATACAGTGACATTTAAAAATCGCACCCGTGACCTTGAGTGATGGAAATGGCAGATGGCTCACCTGATGATGTTCCTCAATCCTATATTATTGTAAATGCGAAAGTTTGGATTTTTGTTTGTTACTCAACCACGTCGTAACTACTGGGCCCCAATTATACTAAACAAATTGTTTGTTAATGAATTATCTCAAAATTAATACTTTTGACACTTTTGGTATTCTACTAACTTCAATGGTTTTTTAATTGTATTATAATTACGACCATTCAGAAACAATCGTTTCAATTCAGTACTACAATTCAGTATAATCACAAAGGACATGTTCCAAAATGGCCTATATAGATGTACACTAGACAGTGGATGGCGAAAAAATCAGTGATTATCGTAAAAATACTCTTACTCGGATTTGAAGCATAATTTACTGCACAGAAATGTTTAAAATTCACAATTTTTTTACAATGGTAACATATTTTCTTGAGCAACCATCACAGGGAATGTCACGTTTATTGCTCTGTGGTTGCTCGCTTTATTCGTTCGTTGGGAGTAGTGTGTCTACATAGAAAGCGTTGCCTACGCTAGCTTTGTTACGATCATCACATCAGTACAAGTTCTTCAATTCAACATTTCGATTCTACGCGAAAATACTTTCATTGCTCCAAGACCTTGGAGCCAAGACGCTAATGAAATGCGGTTCTGGTCAAAGTTGTCAACAGCTGTGGAAACATTTTACCACAGAGTAAATTGTATCCATCCCGCCATATTGTTTTGTCATGTGTTGCCCTCCGTGAGAAAGATATTTTAGGAACCTGCATTAAATGAAGCGAAATAATTAAAAAATGACAATGGGAAAAGGTTTTACATATATTTACCCACGTTTACACAAGTGTACACCGACAAGGGCTAGGCTCCATAAATCTTGGAACAACACCTTTAGCAGACTACCATTTCTAATGACAATTTTGTAATTGAATTGTGGTTGCATGGTCTAAGAATGGTTTTTCCTTTAAAAATAGTAGAATCGGCCCCTGAACTGATTTTGACTAAAGGTACACAGAGAATAAGAGCAAAGTACACCGGTTGCGTATGCAGCACGTAACGTAGTGGCGGGTGTCTACATATGTACACGCTTGCGTGCACGTCACGCAAGCGGTGTGCCATGTCTCATATAGTTCCATACAATACAACGTCATGGTACGGCGACGTTCACGTACATCTCCGCGTACGCTGCCGATGCCGGTGTGCTGTGGCCTTTATTATACATAAATGCAAATGTTTTGATGTTTGTTAAAACGTTAAAACATAATTTACTTAATCGATTTCGATGATATATTATATTCTACACAGAAAAATGATGACCAGTGCCCTTATTCGCTATGACCAAACGTAATATAACGCGGGCTCGTTACGATATACAGGGTGTCCCATGGCTATGCCACATGGAAGGGAAGTACCTTAAATATTGTAGATGGAACATTTTACTGAAAGAAGACATTATTTGAATTTAAAAAAAAAAATTAAACTGCATTCATAGATATTTAAATAATTACATGGTTGAACTGGGAATCGAACCCGTTACACGAGAAAAATAATCATTCTGTAGCTTTATCATACCGATTGAAAGGCTTCATCATAAGGATTATTTTTTGCTAAGTAACATAGTATCAGAAATAAAAGGAAGAACAAGAACTTTACCATTTGATGATAAATTTTGTTCAGAAAAATTAAAAGCTGACATTGCCGTAAGGACATAAAACTGACATTATCATAAGTACCTATCCTACTAATATTATAAACGCGAAAGTTTGTGAGTATGGATGTTTGTTACTCTTTCACGTAAAAACTACTCAATGGATTTGAGTGAAATTTGGAATGGAGATACTTTACGCCCTGGATTAACACATAGGCTACTTTTCATCATCATCATCATCATCATCAATTTTCATCATTATTCACGCGGGTGAAACCGCGGGGCGCAACTAGTTACTAATAAATGTACCCACTTGAGAAGAACCAGTATTAAAGTGTCCACGAGCTACATGCAGAAGTTAAACGTATTATTTTAAGTAACAACCAAAACAAGATTAAAAATAAGTCAGGGAGCGAAATAATCAAAAGAGTGCGACTTTGTATTGAACAGGGACTCATTTTGAGCATTTGATAAATTGATTAATTTTGTATAAAAAATGTTAAATTACATGGTCTTCCTTTTATTCCTGACACTATGTTACTTAGCAAAAAATAATCCTTGTGATGAAGCCTTTACATCGGTATGATAAAGCTACAGGGTGATTATTTTTCTCTTGTAACGGATTCGATTCCCGGTTCAACCATGTAATTATTTAAATACCTATGAATGCAGTTTAAATAGTTTTTTAAATTCAAATAATGTCTTCTTTCAGTAAAATGTTCCATCTACAATATTCAAGGTACTTTCCCTTCATGTGGCATAGCCGTGGGACACCCTGTATACGTGGAATCTCTTAGGTCATAGCGAATAACCACCCAGGAGTGAGACATACAATACATTCCAGCCTTGTATAACGCGAGTCAAGCCGCGGGCGGACACTAATTAATTTATATATGTATATGTAATTATTTATTGCTTTACATGTACGTACAATATTGTTAGTAATAGGTATTTTTCTACTATTAGTCAGGTAGGTACATGAACCCCATCAACGCCATGCAATTTGGAGACAAGATCAAGAATAAAAAATTACAAGACAATACTTTATGTTAGTTAATTACATGTAGAGCAACTTCCAAACAGTTTATTCAATATCTTTTGCACAACCGCACTTACTTATTCCAGTCAACTGTAGGTTAGCGTATTAATTATTTAGTATCAATATTCGAACCAAACTTAAATGCGTCTCTCTTCATCTATTCATCAGCTGCATCATCTACTGCTGGATGAGGCCTCCCCCAAAGCTAGCAATAGCGTGCAATAGGGGGGGGGGACATGCCATAAACACCACGCTTGGCAGGCGGATTGGTGATCACAGTTTGGTGTTACTCAGGTGGATGCTGCTACACATCCTTGGAGTAATACCTTCATTTACATCCACAGGAGGAGTTGGAGGAGTCCTATTCTTAGATCGAGAGTACTTCGGCTGATAAAAAAAAATAAAAAAAAGGGCATTTATTCACTTACACTAATCTTAGTTACAAAGGTCCAATTATAATAAAGATTGAAAAAGAAAAAAAAAAAAAAAGATTTAAAGATTGTTGATGTCTCTGAAGCTCCTTAAATAATTTTATCGTGTGACATTGACGACTTCCGTGGCGCAGCGGGCGAGTATCTAGCTGATATACGAGAGGTGCGGGTTCGATTCCCGGTGCGGGACAAATGTGGTACCATGGTACTCGTAGTTCCTGATACAAACGACACAGGGAATCCTAGTGTCGGATCAGGAATATGTATGTGACTAAAATACCCCTAAAAGCACACAGAAAAAAAAGACTTCATAACACGATCCACAAGAGGATATATATATATATATATATTACTAGGCCGGACACACTCTTGCAATCACTAATCTGCCTTCGAAGCGTCGTTATTGCCATAGTCATTGCCATAATAGGCAAATCCCCCCCAACCCCTCCATTCTTTGAGGAGGTCGGACGTCTAAGGGCTGATGATGATGATGATGATGATTGTTCAGGATCTCGAGCAGACGCGTTCGTAATTACCTACTTATGTCATATAATAGATCATTGTTCTGTAAAAATATAGGTATAAATACAATAGTACACATATGATACTGATTTAAATTTTGGTCAACAGATGGCGTAACCAGTCAGCACAAAAATGGCGGCTGTCTCCTCGCACCTGCAAGAATCCTCTATCAAAATACAGGATGCGAGTGATGATGAACCTTATTCGCCTAACACAAGAGACACCACCTCTCCCGAGTACCATGAAGACGAAAAGACAGAAGAAAGATCTATACATTCATCTTCTTTTTCTATACATAATGTTCTGAAGAAGGAAAGGGATAGTAATAGTCCTGAAAACGTCTTTTCTACGGAAAAGTTGCTACAGAATACACCTAAATTTGAGAACAGTAGAAACTTTGAAAGAAATTTTGAAGATTCCAGAAATTCAGAACGCAATTTCGAAGATTCCAGAAATTCAGAAAGAAATTTCGAAGATTCCAGAAATTCAGAAAGAAATTTCGAAGATTCCAGAAATTCAGAAAGCGTTTCTCCCCTAAACGATGACGTTTCAAGGACAGAGATCAGTGTCGACGATGAGAATTCCTGTTCCAGCGACGATACTGTCCTGTCAGTCGGGAACGAGGCTCCTGTCAGTTTTGACAGTGACAAGAGCCAAGACAATCCAGGACTGACATCTTTTAAGCATATCCAAACGCATTTAAACGCTATATCGCAACTAAGTCAAAATGTCATGAATCAACCTTTACTATTACGACCAAGCCCAATCACCCCCAACCCTTTAATGTTCCTAAACCAACCCCTACTTTTCCAAAATCCCTTAATCAATCAAGTAGATCTAAAAACTGTTCCTAGAATGCCTGTACCCCAAAATTTGCCGAACCAATTTGGATTGAATTTTGGCTTTCGAAAAACTCATGAACTAAGACGAACAGATGAGAACCGAAGACAATACAGGCCTAAGTCACCAGAAAATGAGTCAGGCAGAGATTTTATTAACCAGAACTGCCTAAAGTTCAGCATAGATAATATACTGAAGGCAGATTTTGGCAGAAGAATCACGGATCCTATTAAGAGAAAGCAGAAAAGATATGAGGCTAAAGTATCTCCTGTTAAAGAGGTTCCTGTTTCAAAGGTAGAAGAAGCCAGGGTACCAGAAATTAAACCTGGAGGTGGAAGTGACAAGGGGGCCATTGATCTCTCGAAATCTGAGGACAGTGGGAGTAATCAGTCTGGATCCAGTAAGTACCTAGCTTTAACACCTAACTATAGGGGACCTCTTGCGCATGTAAACGAGGTCTTTTTTGGGTCAGATTGGAACTTCTACTATAAATAAGATTTAAGCTGAGAAATATGTTTTTCAAGACTAGTTTTTTGAAACCGTGAGCTGATCAAAATGCCCAAACACAGCCAGGCTATTATTAATCATCAAAGAGTACCCTCTTCCACCTTCCCTCTCCATCATTAGATCAGCTCGTTTTCACCATAATATTGTTTTATCATCAGAACTTGATCACCTTTTTTTTTTATTCTTATTCGTCTATTTCAATGGACGTGAACGATAGAAGTAAAATTTAAGGAGTTGTGTCCACTGCTAATGATTTGTCGCTTGTTGCAGCGAACGGTGATGGCATGGTGTGGCCTGCGTGGGTCTACTGCACGAGATATAGCGACCGACCCAGTTCTGGTGAGTACTTAACCCCAACCAACTCTTAACGAATATGTAAATTATGTAAGAAATAAGTTATTCTCTTTTCTCCTTTACTAATAGATACTTTGAAGAAATTTTCATGGAAGATGAGAATTCTCACCATATTATGCTACCGTTTTGTTGAAAAACCGCTTTTTGTTGGAAAACTACCGTTTTAGTTGGAAAAACTACCGTTCAGGTTGGAAAAACTACCGTTTTAGTTGGAAAACTACCGTTTTGGCTGGAAAAAGGTACTTATCTCTTGCAGACTCCATGGTCTGGAGATGAACAGCAAAGAATGCAACAGATGTGTTTCTATGCGTTAATCTAGAAGTGTTCCGTTTTTCCGATTTTAAAGGAATACTGAAATGTATCTTGACGTGGTGTGTTCGGCCTAAGAAAATACCCTTCTGTCTCCTCCTGTGAATGTCGTAAAAGTCGACCAAAGGATTACACTAGTGTAATCCTTTAGCACCTAGCCTTTTTTTTTTTTTAGCCCCTAGGGGCTAGGCAACAACATCCGAGTACTTACCAATACTGCGATCACCAATCCGTCTGCCAAGCGTGGTGATTATATCAAATCTCCCCATGGCATTCTATGGGGGAAGCCTCGTCTAGCAGTGGACGTCTGATAACTGCTGGATGATGAAGAACATCTTACACAATTTATCTTTTTTTTTTAAATCAACCCCTCTTAACCAAATCGTATATGTATTACAATAAAGTGTTAATCTATCTGTTATTGACGACCTCTGTGGCGCGGCGGGTTAAGGTTCGCCTGCGACGCAGGTGGTTGCGGGTTCGATTCCCGCCTCGGAACAAATATTTGTACGATCTGCAGATAATTGTTCAGGGTGTTCTGGGTATTTTTCTATGTATAATAAAAAATATCTATCTATGTAATGTATTGTATTAAGTATATCAATTATCTAGTACACATAACAGAAGCTCTGCTTAGCTTGGGGCTAGATAATGTTGTGTGAAATGTCCAGCATTTATTTATTATCTATCTAACTACAATCATACACACCCTTCATAACAGTATTAAAATTGACCAGCATCATAAAGTACGTGTAAACCACCCCTTATCGCATGGAAACATCCCTAAGGGCTACTTATCCGCGCCATTGGGTAAATATGGGGTGTTGGAGTTCATCTTTTACGTATTGTGGGGGTTTGAATGATACACCCGTTATGATGTGTTAAAGTTATTACAGCTTGCTGTGTTTCTATTCAAAGTCAAAGTGATAACATATAACTTTTCATTTAAAAAACCGACTTCCGCCATTGCATTCGACTAAATATTTGGATGAAAAAAAATGATGAAAGAACTATAGTGGTGAAAGGATTATGTTACTTTTTGAATGCAAATGCTTGGTTTGTTGCTGAAAATAACAAAATCGCCATATGTATGCCTATAATATTTGAGGAGTTCCCTCTATTCCTCATGGATTCCATCATCAGAACTGGATTCTGAAAAAAATGGGACCAATCTGGAAGTATATCTATTCAAATAAAAAAAAAATTTTCCAAATCGGTTCATAACTGCCGGAGATATGCGGTAACAAACATTAAAAAAAAAAAAAAAAAAAATACAACCAAATTGAGAACCTCCTCCTTTTTGGGAAGTCGGTTAAAAATATGAGGTAACAAACATTAAACAAAAAAAAAATACAACCGTATTCCCTCCCGGAACTTCCTCCTTTTTGGGAAGTCGGTTAAAAATGAAAATAATAGGAGCTACATAATACAGATTGTTGTCATGACAAAGCGAAATGTAACTAATTATTCGTATTGGACTGTTGAATGAACCAAACAGAGTTTAATCAAATTAGAGTTCCGAGCGTTAAGTCAATAAATATTTATACGGAACTCTGGAGGGAGGAAAAATTTGTTTTTAGTGATGTGCATTGTTGTGATTTTTATCGATATCGATGTTGCAACGATTTTTGGTTATATCAAACACTTTCACTGTTGAGAACAAGAGCTTAATAGACTGTATTTTTTTGTTTTTGGAAGACGGAGTTTTAACAAGCAATTGATACAGACAGACGTTTCGTGTAGTGTAACACGAATATTTTTGTATGGAACATTAGGTTCACAAATTGTACGCTAGGGGCGCTCATCGGCGTCTCCATACAAAAATCTTTGTTACGCTACAAGTTACGTCCATGTAAATTGCTTGTTAAAAACTCAGACTTAGGCCTTAGTAAGATCTATTCAGATAGGTGCTCTTCGGAATAGCATTGGTGCTATTCAGATAAGGGCTTTTCGGAATAGCATTGGCAGTATTGGCACAGTTCAGTTAGGAGCTCTCCATGGAATAGCAGTAGTGCTATTCAAAGAGGTGCTCTTAGTTGAATACCTCATTTTGAAAACTAAGTGCAAAGCAGCTGACGCATTTTTATAGAATAATTACAATTCCCACAGACTAGGTACGAGTAGATAACAGTAGGTACGTGGTTGTACTCTTTGATGCGCGCCGACACGTATTCCAGTCATGCGCACACGCAGATCGATTTACGAACACTGATGACAGCTGACTTGTTTAATAAAATGTTTTTTTATACGTTTCGTAAATAGGTGAGTAAAATAGTTGTAAAGTCAGAGTAAGAACCGTGTTTAGGGGAAGGTACGATCCGTAAGCAAGATTGATAGAAAAAAACCGGCCAAGTAATAATAATAATAATTAATGGTTCTTTCAAGGGTCAGATTCAGAAGGTAGTATTCCTGGATTCGGCACGCATAGTCAGGAGGTTCCTCTCTGCAGCCCTAGCCTCCGACCGCTAGGGCCTTGCTCCGTGGCCAGAGGTTTCTCGTTTTGAGATATATTTTTTTGACAATAATGTTTTTTATACTATTATGTTTTGTAGATAGTATTTATGTATAGTAAAAAAAAATATTTAACGAGATTTAAAAAAAATCATTAAATTATACGTAAAGATTAAGCCCAAAGAAATATATACCTTTTTTCTAAAACCTGTATATGTACCAAATTTCAACTGTTTTCGTCCAGTAGGTTCCGAGAAAATAGGCTGTGTATGTGGATAGACAGACAGATATGAGAGTGATTCTATAATGGTTCCGGTTGTACCTTTTGAGGTACGGAACTCTAATAGCAATCAAACTAAAGCCATCCATTATAACCTTTAACAAATTCTTAATCTCTTATGTAAATATTTGGAATGGCTGAATTGACTTTCAATCATCATCATCATCATCATCAACACCAGCCCACTGCAAGCGAGTCCTCCGACATTTAATAAATAAATAAATGCTAGACATTTCACACAACACTCTAGCCCCAAGCTAAGCAGAGCTTGTGTTATGCGTACTAGATAACTGATATACTTAATACAATACATTACATAGATAGATATTTTTTATCATACATAGAAAAATACCCAGAACATCCTGAACAAATATCTGCATATCGTACAAATATTTGTTCCGAGGCGGGAATCGAGCCCGCAACCTCCTGCGTCGCAGGCGAACATTCGCTCGCCGCGCCACAGAGGTTTTCATAATGAAATGGGGGATTTGCCATAATGACCATGCTTGGCGAGTAGTCACTGATAGATCCTGTGGTTTAGATTCTTTGTACTAACAGATCCAGGTGAATTGGTGATCGTAGTATCGATTTTGAAGTACTCAGGTGGATGCTGTTTATCATACCAAAATGTCTGGTGTAATAGTCGCTTTTATGACCTCAACAGGAGTAGATTATTCTAAAGCAAAAATAAATAGTATTGATTTAAAATAAAGTTATTTTGCATTGATCATACTCTAAATCAATCAAGTGCAACAGGCGATAATTAGATAATTATGGGTTTCGTTTGACCTCAGAGTAAGAACAGCTATAGATAGCCGACGACAGCTAGTCATGCGCAAGCAAATATTCTGTGGTTCAGCGCATAAATTTCACAACGGACGTAATAATTCTGTTGTTAACCTAGATGTTGTATAAGGCGTTCGCAGTTCACCGCTAAAGCCTATATATACATCTGATAGGAACTGGAAGATTTTCGTAGAGGTATCTAGTTTATCAACAGAATGATAACGACATTTATGCGCTGAACTACAAAGACATCAAGATCGAGGTGCAGAGCGACATCATGCCACGCGGTTTTATTATTAATAAAGTCATCTATAGAGTTCAATACGCTTTCTTAACTGGATTATTCTATAAAAAACGCGACAATTAACTCCCAATTCTCTAATTTAGAAACATTCAATTCGTAGTATAATCTCGTCTCAGTCGCACAGTCTCGTATAGTAACTATTACATATTCTTCGCAAGAAACGCGAAGATTAAGTAATAGTTACTATACGTGACAGTGCGACTGAGACGAGATTATACTGCAAATTGAATGTTTCTAAATTAGAGAATTGGGCCTCAGATGAGGTTATACTAAGAATGATGGGCCCGATTTCTTGAATAAATCTTGTTTTCGTATGACGCCATACAAAATTATGGTTATCATTCGAGATTTGACGTCTTCTCGTGTACGTGATTTTTTCGAGATTCACCCCCGTTCATACCAGCAATCAAGTTTATACCTTCCTTGGCATGTTCTATAGCTAGCTTATTATATCTCTGATTGCTAAACCAATTAGCAATTAAGAGCAATAATTATCGGTTTTATGCAGTAAATTGTTTTGAACCTTGATTTTAATAACATAATTAATGTGTATAATTTACCGGGATTTATATTCCCACTGTTGGGATTCTTATGAATTACAATAAATACACGGACCTAGCTTTTATTTCCTTTAAATAAATTAATAATAATAACTTTTCATTTAAAAAACCGACTTCCGCCATTGTATTTGACAAAATATTTGGATGAAAAAAAAATGATGAAAGAACCATGGTGGTGAAAGGATTATTATACTTTTTGAATGCAAATGCTTAGTTTGTTGCTGAAAATATCAAAATCGCCATATGTATGCCTACAATATTTGAGGAGTTCCCTCAATTCCTCATGGATCCCATCATCAGAACTGGATTTTGAAAAAAATGGGACCAATCTGGAAGTAAATCTATTCAAATAAAAAAAGCCAAACTCTGATCTGCAAATATTTGTTCCATTTCTGGGTATGATGGTACCATGGTATTCGTGTTCCTGAAACATAACATAACATAGTCCTGTCCCACACTAGGATTCCCCTATCGTGGGTATCAGGAGTCTCCGAGTACCATGGTATACCATAACACCCACACTTGGAACAAATATTTGCAGATCATACAAACATTCGTCCCGCAACGGGAATCGAACCCGCAAGCTCTTGCATTACAGCCGGCTACTCGCCCGCAGCGCCATTGAGGTCGTCAATTATACCACTCGATTGCTAAAGGATCAAAGACGTTACGTTGAGGGAGGACTGGTGATGCATCGCGGCAGGGAGGGAAGCGAGGTATTTTGAGGTCGTTTCGCTACGTCACATAATTTCGTATTCACGTAAAACACACGGCCGTTTCACAGGCACTTCCCGCCTAGTAGTAACAAGGATCATCAAATCAAGCTTACTTAGCTTACTTTGACTTCTGTCTTTGTTCTGGGTATTTTTCTATGTATAATAAAACATATGTATGTAATGTATTGTATTTAAGTCTATCAGTTATTTAGTTGCCATAACACAAGCTCTGCTTATAGCTTGGGGCTAGATAATGTTGTGTGAAATGTCCAGCATTTATTTATTATTTATTAATAATAATTATTATTAATAACAATATTATCCAATGACTTTATGGAAATAGTAGTAGAATAAATGGCTTTTTTAACCGACTTCCCAAAAAAGGAGGAGGTTCTCAATTCGGTTGTATTTTTTTTTTTTAATGTTTGTTACCGCATATCTCCAATTATTTTTTTATTTGTATAGATATACTTCCAGATTGGTTCCATTTTTTTCAAAATCCAGTTCTGATGATGGGATCCATGAGGAATTGAGGGAACTCCTCAAATATTGTAGGCATACATATGGCGATTTTGATATTTTCAGCAACAAACCAAGCATTTGCATTCAAAAGGTATAATAATCCTTTCACCACTATGGTTCTTTCATCATTTTTTTTCATCCAAATATTTTGTCGAATACAATGGCGGAAGTCGGTTTTTTAAATGAAAAGTTATTTTATTTTATTAAATATATTTTTCTTAGCGCGGTTAAAAAGAACTTACCAACTAGTTTTCTATCGACAATCAAAAAACATATTATCGATAAAATCGCCACTCTTTAACGCGTCACTTCACTAACACAGGCTAAGAGACCCCTATCAAAACATGTGTTTTCACGCTTCGCGGATCGTAACTTAACGCCTATCGGTGGGGTTAGCACGAGTATCTTACGGTAGCGACGCGCTATTGATGTCAAATAGTAGCCAATGACATCGCGGTGGCTTGAAATCTTTGTAATTTGATTGGTTAATATTTGTCATTTTCGTTCATCTCGTTGTTATAATCCCTTATGTCGGCTTTTATGACATCCACGGGAGGAGATGGAGGGGTCTATTCGTAGTCCGGAAACACCACAGCACTAAAGAAGAAATACATTTAAAGTTGAAGCCCTACGTAAGACCTTAGGCGGTATGGTCTTAAGAGGGCACTATACTACGATTTAGGCTCCCTCTTTAACGCACGCGATAACCCGCGCGCCCGTTTCGCTCGCACTAGCGAGTGTCGTCCACAAAAATGAAGTTTTTTGTTTATTATATCAAAAAACTGATTTTAGTATAAGAATAAATAGTTATTACCTACTTGTTGTAGTATAATTAATCTTAAAACACCGTCGGGTTCCTGAGATTTCTTTCAAAACGTGTGCGAAACAAGGGTTTTTTCATTAAATAAAACTATAGAGGTTTTTTTTACATATCGTGTTTTCAACTTTACACAATAAATGCAAAAATATAAAATTTTCATATTCCAAAATATTTAACTCGTAGAACCCGAAAATACTGAGTTCTAGATCGATTATGTTGGGCAAAATCACATAAAGTCAAAGTCAAAGTCAAAGTATATTTATTGCTGAATTACATGTATAAAGATGTCATAGTTATTATATAATGGATCCAATGTAATCTACCCTTAAAGGGCGTGCAATTATTTATTTAATTTACAATCTTAGATTAATAATATCAATAGTTGAATATAAATAATAGATGTCAAACATTACAAATATTATAATATAAATGTCACATGAATTAAATTAAAAAAAAAAAAATGTCTAGTCAATGATAAAAATAATGATAGTACGGTCTCTTAAGATATTAGCCTGCCCGAAAGGACAAAAAGAAAAAAAAATAACGTGACGGGGTGTAAGCTAGGTTTAGCTTAGCTAGCAAGCAAGCTTTTTTTTGACATCAACGTGGTTTTCAAATGTTTTTCCATGATACACCTAAACACGGACCTCAGATATAAATTAATTTCTTCGTTATTATTTTTTTATTTTCTTTATTTAAAAATAATATAATAATAATAAAATAATTTATTTCAGACTAATTACACATAAATTACACAAAATACATACAATAGTCCATAGTTTGATTAAAATATAAAAATAATTACTACACTAACTTAACACTAACAACTCTTACTAAAGAGACACTGGACTAAGAAAGCATGACATGCTCCCTTGTCCAGTGCTCCATGAAGGCACAGTCCGTGTCCATCTTCCCCGCAATGAGTTGCAGGTATGCTGTTGGAGCTGCCGCGCACGCGACGCGACACTTGAGGGACGCCGATCTTTTACGCATAATCGCTGCGAAGCCATCCACTCTTGCGTCTGCAAACATTCCTGATGCACTGCAGTAGCGCGGCAACACCCTGAACGCATTGTTATATTGGACACGCAGGGCATCCCAAGATTTCTGCGTACGCTTGACCCATAGGCTGCACGTATAAAATGATTGGCAGTATGCTCTAAAAAGCGTTGTTTTAACCTGTCTATAGTGCAACGCGCAAACCTACGCGCCTAGGCCTGCCTAGGCTTAATAGCCTATGAGGAAAACTTTCTGCAATTTTGACAATGTCAAGTAATTATTTTGATAAAGTTAAGTCAAGTCGTCAAAGTCATGTCATGTTCTATTAAAGCGATGGCAGTTTCACTAGAATAATCGTGGACAATTTCCACCAAAAAATCCAATAAATAATAAATGCTGTACACATTTCACACAACATTATCTAGCCCCAAGCTAAGCAGAGCTTGTGTTATGGGCACTAGATAACTGATATACTTAATACAATACATTACATAGATAGATATTTATTATTATGTATAGAAAATACTCAGAACACTCTGAACAAATATCTGCAGATCGTACAAATATTTGTTCCGAGGCGGGAATCGAGCCCGCAACCTCCTGTCGTCAACCAGACTGAGGCCCAATTCTCTAATTTTAAAACATTCCAGTCACAATATAATCTCGTGTCAGTCGCACTGTATCGTATAGTAACTACTGCTTAATCTTCGCGTATGCATGCGAAGATTAAGTAATAGTTACTATATAGGTGACAGCTGACAGTGCGACTGAGACGAGATTATATTGCGAATTGAATGTTTTTAAATTAGAGAATTGGGCCTCTGCAGTAAATTCACTACCACGTGTTCTTTTAAATAAGTTACACCAGTTAAAATGCCACCAAAATTACACGATTTATTTCAAAAATAGATATTGAAATAAAATAATAACTTTTCATTTAAAAAACCGACTTCCGCCATTGTATTCGACTAAATATTTGAATGAAAAAAAAATTATGATGATGATGAAAGAACCATAGTGGTGAAAGGATTATGATACTTTCTGAATGCAAATGCTTGGTTTGTTGCCAATCTGGAAGTATATCTAATCAAATAAAAAAATAATTTTCCAAATCGGTTCATAAACGCCGGAGATATGAGGTAACAAACATACAAAAATAAAAAAATACAACCGAATTGAGAACCTCCTCCTTTTTTGGGAAGTCGGTTAAAAATGGACGATGTCTCGTTTCGAAAAAGCAGAAACAAGTCCTTCGATACCTATTCTCATTTTATACATGACAGATACTTAGTACGTAATAACAGGTATGTTACGCGATAGTATATAATCACAGTTAATTAGCACCTATCTATATATAATACGCTACTAATTAACAGTGCGTATAGTAGGTGCGAAAATATGCACCTGTAAAAAATACCTATGTAATTAATTAAAATAATTACTAAGGTATTTAATGAGATAGTAGGAAATTACTAATTTAATTGTACATGGTGTCAGCATTGGTAGTAATTATTTAATTTTAAGATTAGATTATATCAGTTGTGGTATATGATCTGTTCTTTTTAGGGTTTCGTACCCATAAGGGTAAAACGGACCCTATACTAAGGCTTCGCTGTCCGTCCGTCCGTCTGTCACCAGGCTGTATCTCATGAACCGTGATTGTTAGATAGTTAAAATTTACACAGATGATGTATTTTTGTTGCCGCTATAACAAAAAATACTAAAAAACAGAATAAAATAAATTTTTAAGGGGGCTCCCATACAACAAACGTGATTTTTTTGTTCGTTTTTGCTCTTTATTGATAACGGCAACAGGTAGATGCTTGAAATATTCATAGAATATTAAGTTATAATTATTACTATAGATACTGGCATGGAAACCATCGTGCGCGAGTCTGACTCGCACTTAGCCGGTTATTAGGATTCCGGAGTTGATAAGGAACCTTTATAGTTTCGACAGTATTCAGTACGTCTAGTACGGGTTTTGATAGTTTTCGAAAACTATATGAAGTTTCGTTTCCTCCATACATTTACTGACAGCGTCTTTAGTTTTCTTCTCGTTTTCGCTAGGGGCGCTGCAAGTAAATGTATAGAAGGAAACGAAACTTAATAATAGTTTCGAAAACTATCAAAACCCGTACTAAAGCCCCCAGAGCCATTTTACTCGCAGACTTAGTACTAAACTGGCGTGCAATGAAATAGGGAAAAACTAAAATAATCTGGTGGTTTTTCTAAATTACAGAAACTAAATCACTAAACTATTTTTTTAAAATTATTTTTAAGCTTTTATTTCGGACTAGCATTTGCTCACGGCTCCTCTCAACCTGTATTATCGCTTCTTCATCAGCCGTGAGGCGTCCACTGTTGGCGTGGTGTGGCCGACCAAAGAATAGACCTCTTCATCTCCTCCCGTGGATGACGTAAAAGCTGACTAAGGGATTACACCCGGGGATGGTTAGCAGCATAAGAGGGCAATATACTACAATTTAGGCTCCCTCTATAACACACGCGATAAACCGCGCGCCATCTCGCTCTCGCACAAAAATGAAGTTTTTTGTTTATCATGGCGAAAATAAAGTGTTTATCAAAAAACTGATTTTAGCATAAGAATAAATAGTTATTACCTACTTGTTATAGTAAAATTTATCTTAAAAAACCTCAGGGTTCCTGAGATTTCTTTCAAAACGTGTGCGAAACAAGGATTTTTTCATTAAATAAAACTATCGAGGTTTTTTTTACATATCATGTTTTCAACTTTACAAAACAAATGCAAAAATATAAAATTTTCGTATTCCAAAATATTTAACTCGTAGAACCCATAGATACTGAGTTCTAGATCGATTTTGTTGGGCAAAATCACATATTACGCCTTCTTACGTATTCAGCACGCATACTGGGATCACCAATCCGCCTGCCAAGCGTGGTGATTATGGCAAATCCCCCCATTGTTTTTTATGGGGAGGCTTCGTCCAGCAGTAGACGTCTAAAAGCTGTTGATGATAATGATGAGTCAATAAATGTAAAGTAAGTATATAACTGTATAGGAAAGTAATTTCCCTCCCCGGCGTTAAAATTTCAATTCGAAACTTTCCCAATTAAAAGTCAGTCAGATGTCGCAGCGCTTTATTAAGCGATGGAAATAATTGGAATTCTTATTAACTGAATCTGTGGCAGTTTTATTAGATAATCTGTGCTAAATGTCAATGTCATTTTGACAGCTGAAGAGGGTTAACTCAGAATGTTAGCTCTGTAGTTATTAGATTCTTGTATGATAGGTAGTGTTTAGAACAGAAGCTATATAAGTACCTACTATTACGTTCGTTTTGTTGTTTATTTTAGGGTTCCTTAGCTAAATGTAAGTAAACAGAACCTTTATAATTTCGTTCACTCTGTCTGTCCGACCTTACATCACAGTCATTTTACTCTGAGACTATTGGCACTTTCTCTTCTTCACCCGCCCTTAAATCAAATCAAATCAAATATCATTTATTGTCAAACATAGGTATGGTATTAAGATGTTAGGTAAAAATTAAAAACAATGTCCACTATGTTACCAAGATTGGTGTACAATAATATCAATTAAGCTAGGTACGTCTATAAGAATTTGAATGTCAAACAAATTACACATGTCATATACCTATATATACCTACGTCAGACTTTAAATTAATAAAATATTCAATTACATAAAAATTATACGCACAAAACACAAATGTCAAAGCTATAATATCTAAAATTTCCTTAGATACATTCATTCATTCGTTCATTGGACGAGGCCTCTCTTATAGTATGCAATGGGGGGATTTGCCATAATCACCACGATTGGCAGGCGGATTGGTGATCTCACCAAATTGATTGAGATTGAATTGGTGATTTGGTGTTGAGTACTCAGTGATGGCATAAGTGATAAAGGTCTTAAAAAAAAATGATGTATAGATTTTAAAATTACTTTTTTATTTAATTCAATAATAGTTGGTGATGTCTGCACATCTGATGCCGTTAAATGTGTGTGTGACCCCCAAACCCCCCAAATTCACGAGTGGCGACCACAAACTGGACGACGACGCAGTTTAGAAAGGCTTCTCTATCGATGGAACAAATACATTATAAAAGTCGCCAGGAAGTCGGTGGATTGAGGTAGTCCGGAACCATTCGAAGTGGCAATCTATGGGGGGTACCTATTTCCAGCACTGGACTTCTATAGACTGATGATGACAAAGTCTTATTTTAATTTCTATTCCGTTTCAAAGTTGGCTAACTCAAGTGGATTAACAGGTAGTAATTGATTGAGCTTCATTACACATACTTATATAAAACTATTTTAATTGCATTGCCTCCTTGTGGATCGTACGATCGATATGTTAGGGTGGGGGTATGGTAAGAGCTTAGCGAAAACTAACGCACCTATAGGTCTTAATATTATTAAATACAGTTAAAATGTTTTTGGGTGTCAACACACACTCATCATAACCGAATTCGCCACACTCATAAAACTCACATTCACCACACTCATCAGAAGCCGTAGTCTAAGCTCTTAGCGAGCATTTGGTACGGATGTATGGTCTAGTGTTACACGGAATATATATGGAGACACCAAGGTTCAAGAAAATAAAACAACAAAATTGTACTCACACGAAATGTCATTAATATTCATGTAATAAAAACTGTCAGCCTTGGATAGTGAAGGTAATAGTTTTACCGGTGAGCGGAGTGAGCCGTGAAAATTTTGTATTTAAGAATTGTGAACAGCCAAATTTTTTGCCTCAAACATAACTTTTATCGATATTTATTGATGTAATAATTTCAACTCCTCGCATCTCCTTATTTCAATATGATAATAATGTAATATTTTGAATTTTTCGGGGGGATGTTGTACCCCAAACTCCCCCTGGCTGCGCAAGGTTCTAGTTATAGGTAGAAAATTCTCATGTTTATTTATATTCCCGCTTGTGCCCGCTCATACACTTACTATAAGCTCTCCCTAACAAAATTAATCACATTATCTACCGAATGCTAATTCTCTGCTTAACTTCTTGTTCTAGACTATTAATTAGTCGGGCTCGCAATAGTTGTTGCCCTGAATCTTCTTGGCTTGGTCACGTTGGAACAGGAATAATAATTAGTTTATAAGACGATTCAAAATGATCCTTGTGATTTCAATGAATAAAATTATTTTGTTTTGATTTTATTTTGCATAGTATAGCAGCTGATCACGGTAATCGTCGGTGACAATGTATCGTGATCAGTTGTTACCGGGATCAATCAGTATTAGTAAGTTAGTAACCCTAGCTGGCAAAATTTACTCAAACAATGAGGGGTTTTCACGGCCGTTTCAAATCATGCTTTTAGCGTTGAAAATAGATGGTGCTGTTCTGTTACGTAACTGTCAAAATAAATATAAATGTCAACATCAACAACGTGGATATATTTTCGTTCGTGGTATTTATTTTTGCTTACAAATAAAAACACCACGAAATCACTAACGCACTCTCAAGAAGCAGACACAAACAGAATATCATGTCTAATAGCCACAGATTAGTTAGATAATAGCTTAGCACGCGCACACCACAGATAATACATTTGACAATCTTGGCAGCTAGAATTCAGTCAGCGCCATCTATCGAACCAATTTGAACTACTTTTTTTATCAAAGTTGAAAAGCCCTCATTGAAATAATAAAATCTTGGGGAAACATCGTTCAGCAAAGAACGTCCATGTTGAGCTCCATGTGAAAGAATTCGTCCGGGGAATTACTACCACCATAACTATTTCTACCACCAAGCAGTAATACTTGCATTGCTGTGTTCTGGTTCGAAGGGTACGGGTGCTGGTGGAATTACAGGCAGATGAGACTTAATCTTTTTATCTCAAGATGAAGGGCACAGTGTAATACGAAGTAGGTCGCGTCCTAAGTGGATGTGACCTAACAGGTATTGCATTTGCTATGGGCTGGGGATGGCCAGGTGAGCCAGATACCAGTCCCGTCATTTACTATAAAATGTTCACTCTCGCTAATCGAGAGTAGGCCACAGTTTCAAAGAGAAACCAGGGTGGTCTTCCATAAAATCATTTAGCTCTTTTGTGGCAGCTTTAAAGTTAAATGTTTTTAATTGATGTATTGCATGGACATTTATTTAAACTTTTATGATTTAATTTGACGCGAAAACCTTTATAATTTAATTAAAATTGCGTCTTTAATCTAAATTATCATTAATTAATTTAGATACAACCGTATCTTTATAAAGCATTGGTAATTTTATGAATAAATTATTAAATTCTTTCAAGTTTATTGACTATTAGAAGTGTTCGATTCGCATTTATCCAAATAACCATTAATACCTGGATTATACAGTGTAAATAAATACCAGCTTATACCTTTAACATACCTATAACCAAACAGTTACATACGATACGTAGTAATATACGAAGTCATGATCTCACATTACGATTCCATGTGTTGTATCAGGAAGTACGAGTACCATGTTACCATGGTACAGTAAGTAGTCACTATTACATAGTCTTCGCATGCATACTTTATTTTTCTCGCTCTAACGAACGCCTTCCTGAGCGACTGAAAGATTGATGATTGATCAAAAGTTGACTGAGATCAGAGGCCCAATTCTCTAAGTTATTTTAAAACTACACTGAAAGTTGACCGAATCGAGACTGAATTGTAAATTGACTGAAAGTTGAATTTCTAGTCCCTTATAAATAACAATTTAGTCTACTTTCAATTCATGGTGACCACCATTAGAGTAGGATAGTTATATATATAACTAGTTACGCCCCGCGTGAATAATGATGAAAATTGATGATGATGATGATGATGAAAAGTAGCCTATGTGTTAATCCAGGGCGTAAAGTATCTCCATTCCAAATTTCACTCAAATCCATTTAGTAGTTTTTACGTGAAAGAGTAACAAACATCCATCCATACTCACAAACTTTCGCGTTTATAATATTAGTAGGATAGGATAGGATAGGATAGGATTGGAATGAGTAAAGAGAGACTCCATCTACTTATGCTAAAATTAACGAAAAAACTTTGAATCGTTCAAGTTTCGGTCACATTTCGATATAATCACATTACAGTGTTGTATTTTATGTTTATAGAGAATACCATTTCTGACATTTAAGATATCGACACAAGATCGAAACATGATCCGAACTCTATTTTAACTATTTTTTAGTTAGTGAATTGGGCCTCTGATTATATTGTGGCTTGAATATCAAATAATTACGAGAACTAGATCTGTGAAAGAGTGCTTCTTGTCTCAACCCAAAAAATCTCAACACATTTAGGTGTTTATATTGATTATCAACTCAACTCATTCAGCGGAAGATCAGTGTTGTGTTGCCACAACACAACAAATGCTGAGCTGGATGCCAATTTGTGACAGTGTTGCATGACATGCACTGAGAGGCACATTTTTATAATATAACACAAGTAACTCTTGTCTTCTGTTTAGTTTTAATGTTCTTTGTTAAACTTTGTTGTTTGTGTGTGTCTTTTGTATTTTCCCGTGTTATTTTTATCATCTCAACTCATTTTATTCAATTTCTGTTTTTGTCTCAACCCAATCCTAAAACATGTGTCACAGTGAATATGCAGTGGTATTAAAACTATAATCATCTTCATAATCAACATTATCACCAATATCAGCCTGTAGATGTCCACTGTTATGTCACTGGATAAAGCATAGGTACTTATGTAATCTGACTGTGGGTTCACATTTAGCGAAATAGGGATCACTATAGCATTACGTGTTTGTAAACCCTCTTGTAAAACTTGACTAATCGCCCAAGTAATTATCCCAAGGAGGCATTATTGAGAGTCTCAAGATGGCGGCCTGTCAAAATTGACAGCTACAAGGTTCGCGCCCTTTCGCTAGGCCGCGTTCAGAAGTAATTAAAGCTGCGTTCCTATGTCTTAGTTGACTTGAAGAATCTTTGAGCAAAGCGATGTTGATTGAACACTTAAGTATTTGCCGATATGATAAAACTAGTGAATCGCCCCGAACTGAGACCTGATATTTAACTACTTTAGGTTGTAGTTGGATTATGTGAGGATCTTTACCTTTCTAACCGAATTCAAGGCTCATCGGCATCAGAAGCCTCCAGACTTCTGTTGCTGGATGAAGCGTCCCCCATTCAACTTAGTTAAAAACATTTTTTTATTTTTTTTTATTAAGTACTAAGCTACTATTTTTGTAATATTTTTTTATTTTTAAAAAATAATTTTATGTTTTGATTTGTCGCATACATCGCCACGACGCAACGCGACGCCTGCTGACAACACAGACATTTTTGTGTGTTTGGTTTTTGGACGATTGCCTCTTTTACATTTTCTGCTTTTTTTTATATCGGGTGATCGTTTTTTCTTCAACGTTTGTGTTTGACGCGGAGCTACTACAGTGCGGTTCACACAAACGTCTGTGTTTCAACTCAAAAAAACCGTATTTGCACGCGAATCTCGTCAAACGGTCCGCAGTCGACGTGTTAAGCGAAGCTGGTAGGGTGCTTACGCCCTCTTGTACGCGAACGATGTTTGCTTCTATTTTAGCTATTACTTCATCAAACTCCATGAAATTTTGTACACATGATCAGCACACTAATATCTAGACCCAAGGTGAGGCCTCCGTGTCATTAGTACTACTAAGAAGTACAGGTAGTGCAAATGACACACCTTTGTATCTCTAGTACAACTACAAAAAGCTAGTTTTAAATAACTTTTCTTTTAAAAAACCGACTTCCGCCATTGTATTAGACTAAATATTAGGATGAAAAAAAAATGATGAAAGAACCATAGTGGTGAAAGGATTATGATACTTTCTGAATGCAAATGCTTGGTTTGTTGCTGAAAATATCAAAATCGCCATATGTATGCCTACAATATTTGAGGAGTTCCCTCAATTCCTCATGGATTCCATCATCAGAACTGGATTCTGAAAAATGGGACCAATCTGGAAGTATATCTATTCAAATAAAAAATAAAAAATCCAAATCGGTTCATAAACGCCGGAGATATGAGGTAACAAAAAAAAAACTAATTAGAAAAAAGATTTTCTTATTTATGATTTGGTAACCAAATAATTTTATAAGAAATGCACCACAGGTCTAGATATTAGTGTACTGATTATGTATACAAAGTTTCATGGAGTTTGAAGAAAACATAGCCAAATTACAAGCTAACTTCGTCCAAGTGCAAAAGGCGCGCCCTATTGCTAGAGCAACCGTCGACTAATTTCTTCACGCAAGCGTTCCGGCCTTAGAACACTGCTGGATTTTTTTTACAGAATTCACACAATGTAATACTAACTAATTACGTATAATTAAACCTTATTATCTAAGGCGTCGACAGGCTTGTAATATAGATTACTGGTTTAAATTCTGTATGTAATAACATAGGTTTTGTTTTATTACAAATGAAATTTAATTAAAAGTACTTATTAGTTTTGGTAGAAAATACTATTTGGAGTTATGTTATGCGGTAAATGTGGGTACTTATTTATTTCATTATATAGGTATCTTACACGGTTACACCTATACGTTTGTAGTATGTTCTTAAATATATAATACTAGCTGGTGCCCGCGACTTCGTCAGCGCAGGATTAGTATTTCCAGTAGCTTATATTAGCGTGGCGTAGAAAAGAACTAATATTTTACTTTTTTTGTAGGACTATTTAAGATAAACATTTCCATCATACATTACATATGTGTAACTCTAGCGGTTTTGGCAGCGCACGCCAGAATAGCTCGCAGATGGTAGATTTTTTCCTACTTACTTGACACTTATCGTCTTATTATGGACAATTCACACAATATCTTTATAAATTGTAGCCTATGTGTTATTCCGATGTATAAGCTATATTATTGTAAAGTTTCATTAACATCCATTCAGTAGTTTTTACGTGAAAGAGTAACAAACATCCATCCATACTTACAAACTTTCGCGTTTATAATATTAGTAGGATTATAAGGGCATGAAAATCGAATTATACTCCCATAAGTATATGTTTAATTACCGTGTTGTGTCCGGCCTATAAATATACTTTCCCCTCAACCTCCTCCCGTTGATATCTTAAAATCTGGCTAAGAGGTTACACCACAGGATGGGCAGCAGCATCCACAATTAACGATCACCAATCCGCTTGCCATGCGGGATGCTTAAGGAAAATCCCACATTGCATTCTATGGGGGATGCCTCGTCTATTTCCAAATTTCTATACATCTAAAACTCATTGATAACTTAAAATTCTTATTCCTACAAGTGCCTCCTCCAATAAATCTCCTGAAAAACGGTGATTTGCGGCCTTTTTGTCGACATTAAGCCACTTGGCGACTTTAAAAAAATCGCACCTCTGAGGATTTATTTATTAACCGCTTCACAAAAAGGAGAAGGTTCTCAATTCGGTTGTTTTTTTTTTTTTGTATGTTTGTTACCGGTTTTTTGTCTCCGGTTATCTCCGGCGTTTATGAACCGATTTGGAAAATTCTTTTTTTATTTGAATAGATATACTTCCGTATTGGTCCCATTTTTTTCAGAATCCAGTTCTGATGATGGGATCCATGAGGAATTGAGGGAACTCCTCAAATATTGTATAAAGCGATTTTGATATTTTCAGCAAGACACCAAGCATTTGCATTCAGAAAGTATCATAATCCTTTCACCAATATGGTTCTTTCATAAAAAAAAATTTCATCCAAAATTATTTAGTCGAATACAATGCCGGAAGTCGGTTTTTTAAATGAAAAGTTATTTTATTTTAATTAGAACGGTTTACAGCTACCAATTACGCTAATTAAAAGGGTACATTTAAGCAAACATATAGATCAATAGAGACAGGTTATATTATCTAAGGTCTGACTACACTTTGGGCGAGGCATGAGGCATGAGGCATGCGATACTTGGGCGAGACATAAAGTGCATCACACACGTAGCAGATGCGGTAATATTTTATATGCGTTTAAAAACTTATCGCATCTGAAGGTATCACACACGTAGCAGATACGATAATATACGAAAATGATTCACGCGGAAACCTTCAAACTATATCCTACTAATATTATAAACGCGAAAGTTTGTGAGTATGGATGTTTGTTACTCTTTCACGTAAAAACTACTGAATGGATTTGAGTGAAATTTAGAATGGAGATACTTTACGCCCTGGATTAACACATAGGCTACCTTTCATCATCATCATCATCATCAATTTTCATCATTTTTCACGCGGGTGAAACCGCGGGGCGCAGCTAGTCATCAATATATTTGTATACCTGAGGCCCAATTATCTAATTTAAAAACATTCAATTCACAGTATAATCTCGTCTAAGTCGCTCTGTCACGTATAGTAACTATTATTTAATCATCGCATTTCTTGCGAAGAATATGTAATAGTTACTATACGAGACAGGGCGACTGACATGAGATTATATTGTGAATAGAATGTTTTTAAATTTGAGAATTGGGCCTCACATATCTTTTGATATATGTCGGTGCCTACAGATGCTTGACGGTAAAATATATGTGATCTGCTACGTGTGTGTTGCTCCTTGAGTTTTGTATAGAGAGCGATATGGACGGATACAGATATCTTACCGCATCTGCTACGTGTGTGACACACTTAAGAGCCACAAACACCATTACACTGTGCATTCAACTACAAAATAAAGTTAATAGCTCCAAGTGGCTATTGCGATAGAGTGAATGCAATGGTGCTGCCACCCCGCGATGATACGGATTTTTAAGTAAGGTTGTCCATGATTTTGAATTTTGTGGGAAAATCAATGACGCATGCATTTTTTGGTGACTGTACTAGGCAAGAACGGGCTATTCCCGAAATCCCCTTCAATCTTTGATGACCTCTGTAGCGCGGATGGGCGAGTAACCGGCTTAGATGCAAGAGGTTGCGAATTCGATTCCCGCTGCGGGACAAATATTTGTATGATCTGCAAATATTTGTTACAGGTGTTATGGCACCATAGTACTCGTAGTTTCTGATACCCATGACACAAAGAATCCTACTGTGGGATCATGACTATGTATGTGACTGTTGGGTGTTATAAAAAAAAATACAAAATAAAATACAAAATATTTATTTTACAAAAATAATAGTAGCTGATGATTCAATTCAATGGGCTCCGCACTAGGACAAGTCTGTATCGCGGATACCCGGACTCGAATTGGCAAAAAATAGTTTTAATACAATTTTATACAAAAAGATAACTAGAAAATCAAATAAAATTAATATAGTTTAAATTTAAACTGTGCAAAAAATAAACAAAATAGGGCAAAGGTGAGATTTGCGTGTTAGGATGTGTGTGTGTGTGTGTGTGTTTGGGTGTGTGTGTGTGTGCGTATGTGTGTGTTGTGTGTCACTCCTGCTACCACCAGTCTCTTAAGAGTCTGAGTATCACAGGAGTAGGCATCGTGTTTATGTATGTGGGTGTTTGTGTGGGTGTGTGGATGAGTGTACAAACATGTTATAAATTATGTGATGGCAATATTGACTCTGTCTCATCATAGTTAAGTGCGATCAGCCATTTCCTGATCTTTACTTTGGCACTATATAAAGAGCACGGTTATGTTACACTATTGACACCGAATGACCGATTTCTCTCAATAATATCCCACAAGCTTCAAAATGATGGTTACCAAGTCGTAAGTAATGATTCGCGAGGAATACGCTTTATCTACAGTCGCCACTTGCGATCGATAGAGGGAGCCCGACTCATGAATCACAAATTCACTATAGGTATTTCGCTGCTTACAAGGTGAGTAAACAGTAAATCGTGGCGTGAAAACTCCGTTTTTAACCGATTTTGAAAAAGCTTCTCAATTCCAAGGGTATGTTTTGTTTTTTTTTTGTTTTGACGACCTCTGTGACGCGTAGTAGCCGGCTGAGATGCGAGAGGTTGCGGGTTCGATTCCCGCTGCGGGACAAATATTTGTTCCGGGTCTAAGTGGTACTCGTAGTTGCTGATACCCACGACACAGGTAATCCTAGTGTGGGGATCATGACTACGTATGTGACTGTTGGGTGTTATATTATGTATGTTTGTTACGCGATATGTTACGTTCTGCCAATGGGGGGAGTTTTCTGACAGCTGAAAGAAAATAGTTCTAAATCCATGCATAGATGGCGCAGTCAAGCTAAGGTTGTCTAAATTTGAAATTTTGTCGGTCAGCCACCAACTGACAGTGTCACTGACTTCCACGCTCATGCTGTTCGTTGGTGAAGTATCTACTAGAGTTTAGTGTTGTTTGTAGAACAAAAGAGTATGAAGTTGGACTTTGTTAACAAAAAGAATTTGTTCTCTGTGGTGCTTTTGCAAAATCTTCAGAAGACAACCATAGCGTGTCACCGCCATCTACCGGAGTTTTAAGAACTATTTTTTCTTTTTAATTGCCTTCCTGAAAACTTCCCATTATTAATAAATAAATAAATAAATAAATAATGCTGGACAGTTCACACAACATTACCTAGCCCCAAACTAAGCAGAGCTTGTGTTATGGGTACTAGATAACTGATATACCTAATACAATACATTACATAGAAAGATATTTTTTATTATACATAGAAAATACCCAGAACACGCTGAACAAATATCTGTAGATCGTACAAATATTTGCTCCGAGGCGGGAATCGAACCCGCAACCTCCAATTAATTGATTTTTAACCGACTTCCCAAAAAAGGAGGAGGTTCTCAATTCGGTTGTATTTTTTTTTTTTTTTTTTTTTTAATGTTTGTTACCGCATATCTCCGGCGTTTATGAACCGATTTGGAAAATTCCTTTTTATATTTGAATAGATATACTTCCAGATTGGTCCCATTTTTTTCAGAATCCAGTTCTCATGATGGAATCCATGAGGAATTGAGGGAACTCCTCAAATATTGTAGGCATACATATGGCGATTTTGATATTTTCAGCAACAAACCAAGCATTTGCATTCAAAAAGTATATAATAATCCTTTCACCACTATGGTTCTTTCATCATTTTTTTAATTCAAATATTTTGTCGAATAAAATGGCGGAAGTCGGTTTTTTAAATGAAAAGTTATGATGTTTATTTTTGGTTTGGTAGGTCATACTTCAGAGGTGGTCCCATATAAATTTTATAAAAATTGATTCTGTGCTTTTTGAAAGAAGTTGTTTTTTTTTTTTAAATAAACTTTATATTACACTAGTTGCGCCCCGCGGTTTCACCCGCGTGAATAATGATGAAAATTGATGATGATGATGATGATGAAAAGTAGTCCAGGCCGTAAAGTATCTCCATTCCAAATTTCACTCTAATCCATTCAGTAGTTTTTACGTGAAAGAGTAACAAACATCCATACTCACAAACTTTCGCGTTTATATAGTAGGATATTGTAGGCCATAGTCTCAGTATACGAGCAAAAAGTTTTTTGAAAAATGTGTTTATCATGACAAGCTTTTATTAAATTAGTGATTGGAACCGTGAGCTGATCAACATGAGCCCAAACACTGCCAGGCTACTATCAATCATCGAGGAGTTCCACTGTGCACCTTCCGTCTCCATCGTCAGATCGAGTTTTGCATTTCAACAATCACTTTGCGAGTCGCGAGTATTCAACGTGACTTACACAGTAACTATTCATCATTCTGTGCCGCACAGTCGATAGAAACAGCTCAGATTCATAAACAGTTACTACGTTAGTCACGATGAATATTCACGACTCGCAAAGTGATTGTTGAAATGCAAAACTCTTTAAAGGCCCTCCGGGGTGCGATTTCTTAAAGTCACTGGGTGTCTAAACATTATCAAAAAGGCCACAAATCACCGTTTTTCAGGAGATGTACTGGAGGAGACACTTGTATTAATATCATAGGTATAAGAATTTAAGTCATCAATGAGTTTCAGATTTATATAAATTTGGAAATCGTGAAATAAACGGCAATTTAACTGACATTTAGTTGATACCCACGACACAGACGTGACTGTTAGGGGTCTAAAAAAAATTGCAATTCCCCCATTGTATTCTATGGAGGAGGCCTTATCCAGCAGTGGTCATCAATCGGCTGATGTTGATGATGAAAATCATTATTAAATAATCCCGATTGACCACAGATTAAAGCCACAACCATTGTGACCTTCGTATCCGTTACTCATGCTGTGTATGTTTTGACAAATTCATCCCAGACTGGACCATACCGGTAATTATATTTCAAAGTAGGGTTGTCAATTGTAAAGTTTCACGCGATTGTTCTTATGATCATCATCATAGATAGGTAGATAGATAGATAGATTAACACTTATTAATCACCGCACAGAAACAATAAACAAGTAATATTACGATAGAAAGGCAATACAATGGGCGGCCTTATCGCTGAAAGCGATCTCTTCCAGGCAACCTTTGCATGGAACGAAATGAGCAACGCTATAATAGACTGCGGTGTACCTACAAAGCAAAACTAAGAAGTATTCTAAATTAATTAAACTATATAAGTAGTAAAAACTAATACATATTATATACGAAGTTAACTGTATCATCAGCCGTTTGAAATCCACCACTGGATATAGGCCCCCATAGAATGCTACCATGAACGCTATTAAACCGCCTCCATCCACCGTCCTGGGACCTTTAAAACGTCGGTGGACAAAATCTAAAAGTATTTAATGCATTGAAATCGCATCATTCTGAAACTAAAATTACTCCCGTTCTAATGCGACGAAACCTAAAAGAATCTGGGCACCAAACACGGCTTGGCTCAATTTGATGATCTTTCTTACTACTGGGTGGGATACATACTGACATGTATCATACTCATTTTTGAAACCTATTTTAGTTAAAAAATGTTTGGTCTTGTTTTGACATATGACATTTTAAATGAGAGAGAACAAGACAAAAGCTATTTTAACTAAAATAGGTTTACAAAATGATTATGAATAAGACCAATAGTAGGTACATGATGGGTTTAGTTTTATGACTTTTCTGTCATTTTAGTTTTTAGTCTTAATTTAAATTTTTAACTATTTTAATGTTTCGCTATTTTTATTTTCCTTTTCAATTTTTTAATGTGGTGATTGTTAGAAGACCTTTATTATTTATACATATAATACGAACTTATTTTTATTCTTTTATTTTTTATAATGTATAATATGTATGATGTGTGTGTTCTCTAATAAATAAATTAATAAATGAGAAATTAAAAACCTTAGATTTGTAGACAAAAGTTATTAGAGAATTAGCAAAAGTTTCAAAGACAGCACATGCTTGATATACCTATAAATAACAATCTTATAAAACCATATAAATAGGTACAGATATTGGAAATTTACATTTTAGTAGTCGAGGGGCAGAGCGACATTAGGCCACGCGGTTTTATCATTTCAATAGTCATATAGAATCTAGAGTGTAAGGGTCCATTGAGAGTGAGTCCTGCATTGCTTGGTCCGGTTCCTTGGTCGCTACTTGATTGTTTTTATATAAGTGGTTTTTTTTTATAATTTGGCCACCATATATCATCCTGGGCAGCATCCACCTGAGTACTCAAGACCTATAACTGTGACTTAGTGGGCTACTGCCAAGCAATGTAACCCCCCCAATTGCATTCTATATAGGAAGGTCTCGTCAGGCAGTGGAGAGCAACCGACTGATGACAAATAAAGAAATATCATTCCCAACCCTAAATCCTCTTCTAGAAGATCGACTTCTAGAAGTAGATTTTCAGGGTAGTATGCTTTTTAAAAATCTTTTGAGAAAAATGTAAATTTAAAAGAAATATAAAAATGTTCCTAGATATTGCCAACCCTATCGATACATCTGGGTGGCCCGTGCGTCTGATACCATGGCAGCACAAACAAAACCAATAAGAGAGCGCGCGAGCGAGAGGACCTGACGTCACTAGACAGCTGTCTCGCTCTAACAATTTGCAGGTCTCTATAGCTAACTATTTGTTAGCGCTGTACCTATATTTCTTAAATAGACAGGTGAACAGAATCTTATGCTAAGTTAAACTTATCTAAAGGTTATCACGATTTGTTGATAAATCAATCTCAACTCTGACAACGATCTTGAGAGCAGCTAAAATAACAATTTCGTTGGGAATTTTTAATTTAGCACGCACCCAAGTTCGCACTCAGAGTTGAGACTGATTTACTGATAAGAGATGCCATCATCATCATCATCAGCCTGTAAAAGTCCACTGCTGGACATAGGTCTCCTTAGAATACCACGACGAACGGTCTTGAGCCGCCTCCATCCACCGACTTACTGCGACGTTTATAATGTCCTAAGTCCATCGAGTGCAGGGCCTTCCTCTACCGCGTCGTCCGGTTTGTGGTCGCCACTTGAGAACCTTTATTCCCCCCCCTTTATTTATTTATTTAGTTCTTCGAGCTATATGGCCTGCCCATTGCCACTTCAACTTGCTAATTCTGAGAGCTATGTCGGTGACCTTAAGTCGGTATGTCGGTGATACGGGATGTAATCAGCTTCAATTATGGTAATCAAACTTATAACTCAATGCATTGATAACTTTTCATTTAAAAAACCGACTTCCGCCATTGTATTCGACTAAATATTTGGATGAAAAAAAAATGATGAAAGAACCATAGTGGTGAAAGGATTATTATACTTTTTGAATGCAAATGCTTGGTTTGTTGCTGAAAATATCAAAATCGCCATATGTATGCCTACAATATTTGAGGAGTTCCCTCAATTCCTCATGGATCCCATCATCAGAACTGGATTTTGAAAAAAATGGGACCAATCTGGAAGTATATCTATACAAATAAAAAAATAATTTTCCAAATCGGTTCATAAACGCCGGAGATATGTGGTAACAAACATAAAAAAAAAAAAAAAAAAATTACAACCGAATTGAGAACCTGCTCCTTTTTTGGGAAGTCGGTTAAAAAACCATAGTGGTGAAAGCGTACGTACTTTCTGAATGCAAATGCTTGATTTGTTACTGAAAATATCAAAATCGCCGTATATGCCTACAATATTTGAGGAGTTCCCTAAATTCCTCATGGATTCCATCATCAGAACTGAATTCTGAAATAAAGGACAAATCTGGATGTATATCTATTCAAATAAAAAATCATTTACCCAAACCGGTTTATAAACGACGCAGATATGAGATAACAAACATAACAAAAATAATAATAATAAAAAAAAACTAAATTGAGAACCTCCTCCTTTTTTGTGAAGTCGGTTAAAATGATATGAAATCGCGAAAATGAAAAACCTAAAGGGTACTTCTATTAATAATCTTGCAATTATGGTAATTGTAATGATTATGTAAGTATTGTGATGCATATAAAAGAAATTTTGGATTTTTACTTTTTACTCTTCAAATGGGTGATTTTTGTAAGAAAAAGTCGTTTAAGAGGTAGTCACCGTTAGCTAGAACGAAATTTGCTGCTAATTTGGCTATAATTTCTTTAATTTCCATGAAACTTTGTACACATGATGTACACTAATATTTAGACACGTGGTGTACTCTTATAGCGATTCAGTTCAAAAACTATTCAGTACAAAATATCGGTTCGTCGTTGACATCCGTCATCATTGAATAACCTTCTGCTACTGTGCCTTTGAATATAGCTGCTGACATCACGGAACCGAAATTTTTAACCGACTTCACAAACAGGAGGAGGTTGTCAATTTGCGATGTATTTTTTTGTATTTTTGTTACCTCATATCTCCGGCGTTTATGAACCGATTTGGAAAATTCTTTTTTTATTTAAATAGGTATACTTCCAGATTGGTCCCATTTTTTTCAGAATCCAGTTCTGATGATGGAATCCATGAGGAATTGAGGGAACTCCTCAAATATTGTAGGCATACATATAGCGATTTTGATATTCAAACCAAGCATTTGCATTCAGAAAGTATCATGACCCTTTCACCACTATGGGTTTTTCATCATTTTTGTTTTCATCCATATGTTTTGTCGAATACAATGGCGGAAGTCGGTTTTTTAAATGAAAAGTTATAATTTTGTACTGAATAGTTTTTGAACTGAATCGCTTTATGAGCACATGGTAAGACTACTGGGAAAGGCTCCAATAGTTGTCATACGACTACTAAGACAAATCGTCTTTTTCCAAAACACTTTATAAAGACAATCCATAGATAAGTTAACTTGACGGATGAAACTTAATAGCGCTATTAATACCGGTCTAAGTTAGATAAATCTGTGTTTTTTACGGTTAAAAGCGTTTAAAAAGTTATCTGTTTTAATTGATGTAGATTCGTCACTTGTCGAGACAATAAAATGAATGGCACGTTTTTAGGGTTCCGTACCTAGACCGGAAAAAATGGGACGTCAATTTTTGTCACTATCTATATCTATAGTAAGTTAGAAGGTATAACAAAAAGTGAGCTAAAATCACGAAAAACAAAGATTTACAGCATCATGAATATTATGTTCAAAAGCCGACAAATAAACGAATAAAAAAACATTAATTCGACAAGCCAATTGTACTTTGTGAAAAACACTTCGACAAATATTTGTGTGAAAGAAACTCAATGCCGTTTAGGACTATGTTACAAATTTTCAAACAAAAAATGCTTCATTTTGTTTATATAGCATTTTAATAATATAATTAGAATTATTTCAATTATTCAAATTCTAATTTAATGTCTAATAAGCAGCAACGCCCATGTGGCAGCGCCCTTAGCGGACGAAACCGCGGTTGATCGCTAGCACTAATATATAAAGGCAATGACACACGAAATCTTGTAAAGAAGTGTATCATTTTTTGTTGTTCCTTTAAAATTGAAAGTGTAACTCTGTAACATAACGTAGTTATTTTTGTAACGGCAATACCGCCCAAGTGGCAAGGCACTCAAATTTGTCGTGTTTATAGCATTGGTATACCTATCTACGACCAAGCGCGATCAGAGCGTGGGCACAATGACTTTATAGACCTCACACGAAGCAGAGATATACACTGAAAGAATGCTATGGTTGAATTTACCAGATTCCAGATTATATGTACCAAATTAAACGTTTGAATGAGGACCTACCGCTGGCTTAAGTTGATTTTACCAAACGGCGACGGTTGGCTGATCACCAAAGTAGTTTGGTATATTTAAGTTACCAAATGATGCTGGTAGAATAGTTACCAAACTGCTTTGGTAGATTACTACCTACGATAGTTTCGGTAATAATGTATCAAATATCATATTGTGGATTTTACCATGAACTTTGTTATTTTTCACTAAACAAGTTTCATACTATTGTAATTGTTTACCAAAGTACTGGTAGGATAGTCAATAAACCACTTTGGTAAATTTTTAATTAAATTGTATTATTTACTTAACTCTTATTGTATATTTGGAAATTTTACCATCAACTATAGTAATTTTTACTAGACAACTTTGGTGCTATCTACTTTAAGGTTTTGTAATATCTACCTAATTGCTCTCGTATATTAACTATTAACTGTGGTAATTTTTACTAGACAACTTTAGTTTTATCTACTATAAAGTTTTGCAGTAAATACCTAATTGCTCTCGTATATTTAACTATGAATTAAGATAATTTTTACTAGACAACTATTTTGTTATCTACTTTAAGGTTTTGTAGTAAATACCTAATTGCTCTAGTATATTTAACTATGAATTGTGATAATTTTGACTAGACAACTATTGTGCTATCTACTTTAAGATTTTGTAGTAAATACCTAATTGCTCTCGTATATTTAAGTATGAATTGTGATAATTTTTACTAGACAACTTTTGTGTTATCTACTGTAAGGTTTCGTAATAAATACCTAATTTCTTTCGTAGATTCTAATAGGAAATGAGGTAATTTTTACTTGATAGCTTTCGTATTATCTACTCAAATTTCTTTTGTAGATCCTACTATTAATTTTGGTAAGTTTAAGTAAACCACTTTTGTATAATCCAATAAATTACATTGGTAATATTTACCCAAAAGCTTTTTTAAATTCTACTTTGGAACATTTGTATTTTCTACGAAATGCCTTTAGTGGTATCTACATAATTTGATGTATGATCTATCATAGTTATACTTTTGTTACTCACCCAATGCTTTTGTAAATTTTACAATAAAATGGTGAAACCTACATAAGCAATTGGGTAATAATTACGACAAAAGAATAACTTATTATGATAGATTACACAAAAAAAAGGTATGATGTGACTAAAAGCGTTTCACAAAAAATACCTACCAAAGTTTCAAAGCAGAACCTAAAAATCTGACAATACAATATAATATTATGCATAAGTATAAAAATACCACAATTGATGAAACAATATACAAAAGCAGTTGTTTTAAACAAAAATTGTAGAAACAAATGAAACATAAGGAAAGTTTTATTAATTTATTATAATAAGATAAAGTTTTGGGATATTTTGACACCATCCCCTTTACCATCCATACTCAAAAATAACATTCAAAGTTATCTATAAGATTTAAATGAATACAAATACTTTGACTTCAGTTTGAAACAAACAAAATTGAGTGGCAGCACTATCACCCATCCATAATTAAAAGTACTTTAATTAATTAACAATAAGATTTGTCTGTGGCAGTTTAATAAGAGTTATTTATAATAAGGTCGGCGGATCAAGGCAGGCGTGAAGCTAACAGTGGGACCGCAAAAATGGTTTTATCACTGCATAAGGTCGTAAATTGTCTGCCCCGTCATCAAATAGCTAACTTCACGTTTGGCTAAATCCACCGATAGCACTATAATAGAACAAATACTTAAATCTTCAAAAAAAAAAAATCTTAAAAAAAATTGTTCCATTTTTGCAAAGAATACAGTTATGCTTGAAAATGGTCACTAAAGCCTGAGCAATTCACATTTTTTACGTAGAAAATATACACTTAAGGTGGATCGTCTCGCTTGTGGCGCAAAATTTAAATTTTATTATGTTTTTTTACAATGGGTGGCCTCGGGGTGGTAACAAAAATAAGGAATGTAAAGTATTTAAGGTTTTAATCTATCTATGTACTAAATCTCACCAAAATTGGCCAAGCCGTTTGAACATGAAAGCTATTGTGTTTTTGCTCGTCCCAGCTTATCAACACTTCCTGAGATAACATAACAGGTATTGCAAAAACTAAGAGACCAGACATATTTTAATTGATAGTATCTCATAAATATAAATAGTTAAGCTACAAAAAAACACTGTAAAAATCATTGAAGAATATTCGTAGATTAACTAATTATCTTTATGAGATACTATAAACTAAAACATTTGTGGTCTTACAGTTTTCGTAAAATCAGTTGTTGCTATCGCAAAATACATACTAAAATTCGAATTTCCACATGCGAGACGATCCACCTTAAATAGGGCATCTAGTTAATTTTTACAAACAAAATCGTCCTAGAACTCAGTATGGATGGGTTCTACGAGTTAAGTATTTTGGAATATGTAAGAAAATTTAATATTATTTAATTGGTTCTGCAAGAGTGAATACACGATATGAAATATCTTTGTTTGAGTGAGAACTCAGGAATCCTACCCAATTTGCTAGATTATACTAAATTTTCCATCTAAAGCTATTTATATTTATTAAGATTTGGATATTTTTACAGAAATATTTTTACAACATTAAACGCTACCGACCGCTGCGATCAAGAATTCCAACGCCTGAGGTCTTTTAGGCACCATCTGCTATCACTTCATAATAACACAGAATTTATATCAAATGATGAAGAACTCATGAAAAATTTTGCAACATTACATCTAATGCCTTCAATAAACTGTCAATCTTGCAAAAAATATAGTCACATGGCACGTAAAAATCTTGCAGTTTATCTTCAGTACAAACCACAATGACGAGCGGTTGACATCTCGATTTCTTCTCTAACAGGACCTTTCTCCAACTGTCCAACTACTCCACCGCCATTCTGAAATATTCAAAAAAATAAACTAGCTAAACCTTGCTACTTTTTGCTGAACTTCGGGAATTCGGGATACAAAGTATACAAAAACACTCTTGGGTGTTATAGAAATGCAATTCTGTAAAAAAATAAGTCAATCTATCAACTACGTTTTAAGTTTTGGTGACACAAACATACGAAAGCTGAGTTTTTAGGGTTCCGTACGCAAAAAGGGTAAAACGGATCCTCGTACTAAGGCTCCACTATCCGTCCGTCTGTCACCAGGAGGACCCAAATGTCTAACTATCACGGTTCATGAGATACATCTTATAAACCGTGATAGTTAGACATTTGAAATTTTTACAGATGATGTACTTATATCTGTTGCCGCTACATCAACAAATACTAAAAACAGAATAAAATAAATATTTAAGGGGGCTCCCAAACAATTCACTTGTTTTTTTACCGTTTTTATAGATAATGATACGAACCCTTCGTGCGCGAGTCCGACTCGCACTTGGCTGGTTTTAGTTTATACTTTTAATATATAAATATGTCCAGCGGCCAGGGCAAATTTTATACCAACGAAACTTGCCCAACAAGTCTAGCCCCCCAATTACAGTAGCGAATGGCAATGGGGAAAGCAACAATGGGGATCATTTTGGCAGTCTTAGCGGCTCCTAAATCTTAGGAAACTTGATAGGGGCAACTTCTCGACCTAAATATTCCTCCTTTCAAGTTTCAAAAGATTTAGACAGCGCTAAGGGGTGGTTTCACCAACAATAAACAGGTGGTTAAACAACTGTTTAGTCCAACCAATGCGTTTTGAAAGCTGTTTTCAAGGATTATCTGTCACCTTGAACAATGGTTAGATTTAACAAGACATTTACTAACTAACAAAGTATCTTAAGCTGCAAAATGATCCCCATTGTTGCGTTTCCTATTGCCTTTTGCTTAACGGATCTAGCCAAACGTGAAGTTAGCCATTTGGCGGCCAAACAGACAGTTAAAATAACATCCATAACATAAACGTCGCGGGGAGTCGGTGGATGGAGGTGGCTCTGGACCATCGTAATATTCTAGGCCTATGTTCAGCTGTGGACTTCTACAGGCTGAATGATATAACATAACACCCAACAGTCACATACGTAGTCTTGATCCCACACTAGGATTCCCGGTGTCATGGGTATCAGAAACTACGAGTACCATGGTACCATAGCACCCAGACCCGGAACAAATATTTGCAGATCATTAAACATTTGTCCTTCAGCGGGAATCGAACCCGCAACCTCTCAACCTAGTCCTCTTAGCCGGCTACTCGCCTGCTGCGCCACAGAGGTCTTCCTTATGCACCTTATGCAGTGACACAAACCCATTTTTAGGATTCCTTAATTCAAAAGGTACCAACGGAACCATTATAAGATTACTTAGGTGTCTGTCTGTCTGTTTGCAATAGTCTTTTTTGCTCTAAATCTACTGGACCCAAAAAGATGAAACTCGTAGTGAGAAAATGATGACAAAATTGTGTTGATTGACTAATAAGTTAATTGGTCTACGGAACCCTCTCCACGCGAATCTGACTAGCACTTGACCAGCTTTTTTTTTAATTCCCACTGCTTACTTCACATATGCCTAGATCTGTTGAGGGAACTGTACGGTTGCATGGTGCAGTTGATTAAATCATGGTTATATTTTTTAACAGTAGCACAGTTGACTGTACGTTCAAAGTATTTTTAAAACATTGAACAGTGACCGGACTGCTTAATAAATAAATATAACATAAAACTCACCTTGTACAATATAGTTATTGTATTTGTTTGAATTTAAATCTTCAACTCGTCGCTTGGACGTTTTGTCCCATTTTTTGAGTATATCGTTAACTGGCTCATTATTAAATTTCATCCATACTTTGTGCTCTTCAAATTCTTCATACGATACTGAAAAATAAGTAGGTATAATAGTACAATATAGTAGGAGACAATTTATACTGTAATAGGTAAATTACTTACTGCTATGGTACCAGTACATGGTATGGTATGTCTTATCAACCAATTCTGTTGTTTTGGGTATGTGTTTTTGCCTTTTATGTTCTATAATGCCAAGACTTTGCAGTTTTTTCCATGGTTGTTGTATTTGTCAACCAATTTCAATCTTGCAGGGATGTATTTACCATGACCATATTTTTGACTTGGTATATAGTAGGTTTCCTGTAATGTAACAACAACCAGAAATTAATCTTAGTTAAGTTAATAAATCATCGCCAGTGATGCTTAAAAGTACTACTACATAAATATGCTAACTTAAGTCCTCATCAGTAACTACTATCATTATCTAACTAATGTACTGCTATTACAAATTGAAATTAAAATTTGAATTTGAATTGAAAAATCTCTGGGTACAGAGACTTACACTACAGACTACTTGCTCTACAGAGCTTATGGACTCGGGGTCAGTAGTAGAAAAGTTTGAAAGTTAACTCTAAAAAACATACACATTCTATTATTATAAAAGTTACCAGATTACTTTAGTCATATTTTCATTTAGGTACTCTAAAAGGTACCATACCTACCTAGCCTAATAATAAGATGTAGGTAAAAAGTTACTTACGCAAAAAATATTTTTTTTCATATATTGTAGCAAGCCATGCCTCAATTTTATTCGATCCTTTATGCTTTCAGTGGGTATCAACGATTGTATATTGGATTCTGTCATTTTGTCTGAACAGGCTAAATCAATGTCATGCACTGAAACAATAATAGGTATAAGTTTGAGTGTTTTAGCATAGCACATACCTAAGTACCTACCTACTCACCTCATAAATAAGCGGTTAATTTTACATTAAACTTACGTAGCTAGTGTGAAACATACTGCGTACGGATTGGTGATCGTAGCATTGGTGTTGTGTACTCCGGTGGATGTTGCTGATCATCCCTTGGTATAAAATCGGCTATTACGACATCTACGGAGTCTATTCGGTCTGAGTGTCGATAAGGGGGCCTAAGAACAATTTGATTGGCCGTGGTGTGATCGGGTTGCTGGACACACCACGGCCTATTAAATAAATTTAAATAAATATAAAAATAGCATATTAAATAAATTTAATATTAGCAGGGTTACATCGTTTTTTTACACATAGGTAGGAACTTACCTCTAAATGCTTCCTGTGTCGTTAAAAAATTAGCCGGTAGGAATTGTTCGGTTTCACTATCTGTCATCATCACGCACGGCTTTATTCACTTTGATAGTTTACTTATTTCTCTACTCACTGGGACTGGGACACACACTGGCTGAATAACTGAAACTTTGTAGTATTGGAGTGGACGGTGCAAACAGCACAACCACTCCTTATAGCGGCGCGAACAGAACAGAAAGAGGGAACGCGCCCGCGCCGCGGCAGGGAGCCACGGCGCGGGTGCGAAGGGGCCGCAGAAGCACGGTAGGGCTGCCCTAAAACCGATACGATTCTGTTTGGGACAATATCGAAAAACGAAACACAAATTGTATGAAGTCTTTCTACACTAGCTAGCGAGAATCTTGAATCGCACCTTAATGAATATACGCTTGTCTTTTAATTCATATGACTTAATTTTTTTTATTTTACCACCTAAGAAAAAATATGTCATCTTGAGCACATCTGCCCAACTACATACCTAGGTACTTAGCTGACAAATTAATTGATAACCTCCTTTTTTGAAGTCTGTTATCATCTCAAAATAATCTAGTAAGTGTATCATGATGGCAGTATTGCAAGAAAACCATAGGCATCATTGTAAACTTTAGTTTATTGAAAAATTAGTATCTATAACGATATTCGTTATATTAATCATAGTTTTATGTCAAGTAACAAGTTTTTAAACTCTTTAATTATAGACTTTTCCCGTATTTGTGTCACACGCAAAAACTATCAGAATACCTAACTTCAGCATTGTGGGATTACTGAAAGTACCCCAGAGGTGTTTTTTTTACATATTTGATTTTCCCTTATATCTCAGAAACTACATAGTGTAAAAAGTTATAAAAAATAGTTTTGCAATGTCCAACCAAAGCGATTTCATATAACACCCTACTTGACCAGACTGTCTGACTTTTTGTTTACCCTTCTTGGACTCCAATATCTCAACAATCCCCCAAGCGATACAGCTCATCACCTTACCTACAAATTGTACCAATTTTATTTACCAATCTATTACCCCTCTACCAAATTTCATGTAGATCGAATTACCGGTTCAGAAGTTAGGTATCCTCGGACAAACATATACATACATTCTTCTAAGTTGACAGAGAGAACTCGCTTCGCTCGTTCAAAAATATATTTTTCAGTGTACTTTCCCTACAATAATAGTGTAGTTTTTTTATTTACTAGATCCATTGTGTTGTGAATTAATTGGGCATCCCTAATTGTTTAGTTCTGTCTGTCCGTCCTTCGTCCACTCCTACTGACCAATCATAACAAATTATTGAAATTAATGCCAATGGCGTGATGCGTGTAAAATTACCTACCTATATATAACTATATACTACTTACAAAAAGTATCTGTAGGTATGATACATTTTACCAAACTTATTGGTAAGTATTATCGACTCCCGCGGTTTTTGGCTGATTCAATATAGCTATAAGGCACCTACCTAGGTCACTAGATTTAACGTTGTGTATCCGTTGGATGTACAGTAAGTTTCTGAAATAATTATGTTATGTACCTACCTACTTACATTACAAGAAATAAACCTATCTAAAACTGGTTTGCTGAGATGATTAATTTAAAATACCAATTTCGAGAACTCGATTTAGTTGGATTTACGCTGCCTAAGTAGGTACCTAGGTCTACGGCACTAAGATCTATCTAAGTAACACTTAGTTGATTTACTTAAAGATAGGATTGCGATTGCGATGAGATTATTGATTCATCTTCGCATAGGTTAACTCAACTCTAGCTAGTCAAAGACCACAGACTAGGTACAATTTAACAGTAAAATGCCAAGAAAGAACCAGTGACACTACTTACCATTAGACAGTATTCGTCCAATGTTAATACCCACGTATAGGTAGGCAGGTGTATGATCTACCGTGTATCGTTTTTACATTAGTATTATTTAAGTAACCTACCTTAATAGGTAGGTACCTAGCTACCAATTAATAAACCATTGCCGTAGTGGTTGCCGGCCTCGAATAGCCCCCTCCTTATAATAAAGAGTGACCTGTTCTACGCTTTATAGGGACCTTCCATCTTCCCGTGGATGTCGTAGGCAACTAAGAGATCTCACCAGTGGATGGGCAGCTGCACCACCTGAGCACTTATCACTACTTACCTATTACTGCAATCACCATCCATCTGCAAAACGTGGTTAGGGGAGGGAGACCATACCTGTGTCCAGCATGTAACCACTAGGTATGTAACTAGTTGGAACAGAGGAGGACTTCTAGTTGCTGTGAAGATGATGATGATAATGATGACTAATTAACCTTGGAATAGGTACTTAGTTAAACTGAGTTTTGTCATGTGCATTCACAGGCAGTTTCAGATTCGATCGAAATAGAACTAGTCCAAGCATAGGTAGGTATATGCTAGGTTTATTAGTAACATCATAAAATAAACAGCGTAACCCACGGCAATGCTACATGAAGGACATGTAGACCTACGTTAAATACTGAAGTTGGAAGTTTTCTGTCTTATTTCATAATGTCATGGTGTTCCATTAATTTACGTACCTACTTCTACTATGTTATTGGGAAGGAATTGATTCTTGTAGGTAGGTAGGTACCTAACCTACCTACCTATGTGCGTACCTAGTATGTTTGCTGTTGAACCTAAATTGGATAGGTAGGTACCTACTTGCTCAGGTAGATAGATAGGTATTATGTAATTACCTACTACATATCAACTATTTACCTAGATCTGTGTAAGTACCTAGTGGTAGGTAAGTATTTACGTATAAGTACTTACAGACAATACAATACCATGGTGACAGCGAGCTGATCTGATGATGGAAACGGGACTCCTCGATGGTTAATAGTACAGTCGTGTTTAGGCTCATTTTAATTAGCTCACAGTCCCAAAGAGTATTTCATAAAACCCTGTTTAGAAAGAGATATTTTTCAACAAAAATCTTATTATTAAAGTAAATAAGTAGGTAGGTAAGTAAGTACCGCTACACCTACTAACTGATTAATATTAAAGATTAATCAATCTTTGCCTGTAAGTATTTGCAGTATCTGTACCTACTACTAATATTCTATGCTAATAATATAATATTTCCAAAATAAAAAAGGTAGGTAGAGTGGTACCAGGTATTTACGTTGCACCTACCACTGGTCATTTAATGTAGTGCTTTCCGTCGTGTAGGAATAGGTATCTTTTGTTGCAGGAAGGTAGCTTAGCTACACTTATACATAATGGTATGGATAGATATCATGCCCATGAGCATAGGTACTTAAGAGAAGGTTACCGGTAGGGCACTTACACCCTTTTGTATGCGAACGAAGTTTGCTTCTATTTTGGCTATTATTTCAACAAACTCCATGAAATTTTGTATACATGATCAGTACCTAAGTACACTTATATCTAGACCCGTAGAATGCCAGTTTTTTTAATTTGGTAACCATTCAATTTTATAAGAAACTGACGCACCATGGGTCTTGATATTAGTGTACTGATCATGTGTACAAAGTTTCCTGGAATTTGAAGTAATAATAGCCAAATTAGAAGCAAACTTCGTTCGCTGGCTACTGTTGACTTAAATCAAAGTCACACGACAGTAACAATGCTTTCGATTTGACACACATATGTGTAAATTCTTTAGCAATTGCTACCTAACATGCTTTTATTCTATCTACCTACTAACATGTCTACCTATATCTTCAGTATACTTAATCTACTTAATTTTTTTATAATTTTACGTTTGTTAATGGTAACGCACACAGCGTCTCCAGCGGTAAAAATAGGAACTTATCTATGATAGTGAGCTCGTAAATATAACAATGATTCCCGTGTAGATTTAAACCTTAATAACTGTGAAACGTGCAAAAGTTAAACAATATTATCTACTTCATGAAAATATCGCTGAAAATTTGATAAATCAATGATAATATTTGTAATATCAATATTATTTATTGTAGATACACACCGAACTCGTAAATATGACAATATTCTCGGTTCGATTTCACATTCAAAACTGTGAAATTTGCAACAGCAAAATGGTTATTTCTAATAAACTTACAATTGTTATAATCTACTTAATTCTTTTGTAATTTAAACTTGAAATATGTGTTACGACATCATCTACCAATAATTTGTACCTATCTTTAGTAATAATAACCTAATGGAATTGTAATATTCATGAAAAAAATTGTTAAGCCCCGTTTTTGTCATCAACCTATATTGTTTTGCAAATTGTATAGCTAAGACTTAGTAACTTTTACTATTACTCTCGTAATTTTTATTAACCGTCGGGGCTTTTGTAAATTCAACCATAGCAAGTTGGTAAATTCATCAAAAAAAAAGCGTTAACTCTTTATTTTGCCGTCAACCTTAATTGTTTTGTAAATTGTACAGATAGGACTTAGTAACTTTTACTATTACTCTCGTAAATTTTATCAACCGTTGGAGCTTTTGTAAATTCAACCATAGCAATTGTTAAATTCATCAAATAAAAGGGTTAATTCTATATTTTGCCGTCAACCTTAGTTGTTTTGTAAATTGAACAGCTAAGTCTTAGTAAATCTTACTATTACTCTTGTAAATTCTATCGACCGTCAGGACTTAAGTAAATTCAACCATAGCATTCTTTCAGTGTAGTTGTCAATCGGTGTCTCTGGGTACAGGGTGTTGCGAAGACGGGGGTTTTTTTTTATGGAATACTATATATGAATCCAATTTGGATGGGCAGCGTTCGGAAAACTACGCCATATCTTCGTGTAGTTACTGATATAGAATTGAAACTTTCCTGTGGTTGGGAATCATTTGGAATTGAAAAAATGCCCAATTAAGTACAACAGTTTTTCGTCACTTTTGCTGGAGTTTCGTCTGAAAAGTGAGGAAAAACTGTTGTACTTCATTGGCCATTTTTTTTCAATTTAAAATAGTTAAGTACTGATAGTTCCAGTGAACTTAGATGTTATTAATAATAGATCCTGTAAATTTTTAGGCAGTTTTCGAATTACTAATAGATCTCTCGTCACGATACCGTAACGTAGAGCCTCAAGACGAAATCTTTAATCAGTGCCGATATTTTGTACTGAATAGTTTTTGAACTGAATCGCTATAAGAGCGATAAGGTTTCAGTTAGTCTTCCTAAAATAAATAAATAAATATTGACCGTCGAAGATGTCTTCACACTCTATAACCGTTAACCCAAACACCCTGTACATGAATCGTAAAACGTAATCTCGAGTTCAACCCACGCGAGCATGTATTTTGCAATATTAAAAAACACACTGCCTCCATACTACCTCACATTATTTGTCATTGCAAGGCAAAACAAAATAAATAAGGATTTAAAAATGTTAAGTGAATTCTCTTCGTGGGAACGGGCAACATTTGAGAGTTAATCCCAGGTAATCCAGAATGTTTGACAGCTTTCTTAACACCTTAACTGCATGGATTTTTTAGATTCCTTTGGAAAAAATTAGTTATTTTATTGGTCAATCAAACAAAAAAAATAATTAAAAAAAACACTCAGGGTAGCGATTTTTTAAGTCACCGAGTGACTAAACGTCCGTAAAATTGCCGTTAATCCCCGATTTCCTTTATATTGAAACTCATTGATGACTAAAATTCTCATATCTATGATATCAATACAAAGTGCCTCCAGTAAATTTACAGAAAAACGGTGAATTACGGCCTTTTTAATGATATTTAGTCACTCAGTGAAATTAAAAAATCGCACCTCTGGCCCAAGTTCACGAACAAATAAACGGGTGTTTACCGTAATCTTTGGTCAAGGTAACATATAATGTATGAAAGCATCTGTTAAAAAGAATTGTTTAGGTTATGATAAATGATAAAGCCGCGTGGCCTGATGTCACTCTGCCCCTCGACTCCTAAAATGGAAATTTGCAATATCTGTGAACTATTTACACTCGAGAGCAATGAATCCGGGTCACTTAAAGAATCCTAAAAATCTCGGAAACTAAAAATGCTAGGTTAATGCAATAAATTGTATTTAATAGACAATGTAATACTCCTTAAATGAAGGTATTAAAACTTCTTAGTTATTGTAAAGTTATATCATAAAAAAATCAAATTTGAAAAAGGGCCACTTTCGAAGATGGAACTACGAAATTACAGCATTTGGTTTTGCTTTTGTTTGTAATCTGTCATTTATCATTGTTTGATTTCTGTTTTTTTGTTGTTTTTTTTCTGCGTAAACGCAGTAATGGAAGCACGAGGAGGCAATACGAAGTATTAAAATTCAAGAAAATCGTAATAAAGTTCAAAAATTTCATGTTTCCTATTTTTGTTTTAAGGAGAGATCAGCAGTTTTTTTCTTTATGTAATTTTGTGTTAATAAAATGTATGGTGACTCATATTTTTTTTACCTTCATTTAAGGAGTATTACATTGTCTATTAAATACAATTTATTGCATTAATCTATCATTTTTAGTTTCCGAGATTTTTAACATTCTTTAGTGACCCGGATTCATTGCTCTCGAGTGTACATGTTTCTATTAGATTATTTATAAGTATAACAAGCGTAGCGTGTGCTGTCTTGCATATTTTTTTTGCTGATGTTTATTTAATTTTGACTACCTTCCTAAGGTTTTTAAGTTCTAATTTACTATGTATCAGCAACTCCTTGCTCCGAGGCACCACACAGGCGCTTCTTACCTAGTGGTAAGACGGACCATTTTTGTAAGCCAAGCCGTGTTTGTTGCCTGATTCTTCTAGGCTTGGTCGCGTTGGAACAGGAGTAATTTTAGTTTATAAGACGATTCAAAATGATCCTTGTGATTTCAATGAATACAATTATTTTTGACTTTGACTTTGCTAAAACAGTCCTTTAAGCATCTGTTTATGTATAGGTGAACAGTAGCTTATAAGTGTAGGTACTTGTAGTTCTTGATACACCCGACGCAGTGAATCCTTGTGTGTTATCAGCCCCTCATTCGCAGTAGCAAATGGCAATGGGAAACGCAACAATGGTGATCATTTTGGCAGCATTAGTGCTATCTAAATCTTATGAAACTTGAATAGGGGAAACTTTTTGACCTAAAAATTCCTCCTTTAAAGTTTCAAAAGGTTTAGTCAGCGCTAAGGATGCCAAAATGTTCCTCATTGTTGCGTTCCCCATCGCCATTTGTTACTGTAATTGGGAGGCTGGTAAGCTTTCAGAATTAAAAAAAAAGAAAGAAATAAAGATGAAGTGCCATTATCTCTCTAATGTGGCGACCACAAACCGGACGACGGATTAGAGGAAACCCTTCTTCCTCCCCTCGATGGACTAAAGACATAAAGGTTGCAGGAACTCGGTGGATGGAGGCGGCTCAATACCTATCGTCATGGCATTCTTTGGGGGAGACTGCACATAAAAGAAAGAAAGAAAGAAAAAGCATTTATTTGTGCCAAAAAAAACAAAACGGGAAAAAGACACACATAAAAACAGAGATTAACAAAGATTATTAAAATAAACATACACCTGACCTTTAGAATGCCACGACGAACGGTCTTGAGCCGCCTCTATCCACCGGCTTCTTGCGACCTTATGATAAATAAACAAACTCAAATGTGTTTTATTTTTATCCGCTATTAAATTCGTCACCAATTAGCCTTCTACTATAAGCCACCATTAAAAAAATAAACTTCTTAAAACTTCACTCAATTCAAAACATCACGATGTGTGGCCGCGCGTATTAAATTTTATTAATTCACAACATATTTTATGTGTCCAATCTCGACATATTTATTTTCTGCCGCGTAAATCATAAGCTGTCACAGTGACAGCGAATTTGGCGCCAACAGGCGGGCTGTCAAACCGTTCCATTTCACGCATCACTTGTTCTCAGTTAATTTTGGAAGCATTTAATACGTGATTAGTGCAGCGTAATGTTCTTGCCGACGTATTTATGCAAGCGATATGTGCTTAAGCTGTCGCTGGTCTATTTTTGACTCAATTACAGAGCGATAAAAGCTATATTAGTAGCATATTTTTGTGGTAACGTTCCGTTTCACTGGAAGTGTTGAGTAATTCTCTTTCAAAGTTTTCGTGGGTTAATTGGTTATTTGTTGTGTCATCAAATTACAAGTTTTTGACAAGTAAACGTTCGTTTTGTCAACAAATAATTGGTATTTCGGTTGGAATGAATAATTTGTTACATTGCCTTGGTACTTAGTTTTTAAAATATTAATTACTTACAGCTTTAATTACATCTTTACTAGTGGTTAGTTAGGCTATACTATATTTTTAACCGACTTCAAAAAAGAAGGAGGTTCTCAATTCGACTGTATGTTTTTTTTGTATGTTTGTTACTCGATTACTCCGCCAATTATGCATTGATTTTGATGTTTTTTTTTTATTTCATACTCATCATCATACTTCATAGAAGTAGTCACATTTCAATTTTATCGAAATAGATTCAGCTTTTTGAAAGAAGTTGGCTTTTGTCTTTTTTTTTTTTAATATTATATTTGATCAGTTTTAAGTTCAATTTTACTTTACGACACAGAAATGTACTGAAAAATGTGATTCCCATACATTTGTATAGTTGTCTTTTGGGTAAAAAATAATGCAGTATACTCTCGTAAATTCTGAATAGGCTTGAGACCTATCTATCAGTAAACCTTGTATACTGATGATGATAAATGATGAAATTGGTAATTTTTATCAAATAAAAAAAAAACCAGTAGCCACAAACTCAGTTCACCTGTAAAAGCAAAATAAACCATTCATCACGGCGACCCAAATGCTTTGACAGCTGTCAAATTAATGTCAAAACGCGCCGCGTTTGAGGTTCCCTGAACAATGGGGAAGGGTTAAGTGTTTTATTGCTATTGCAAGTAGACGGTACTCTGTTAGATGATTGGAAAATAGATTTAAAATAATTAGCCAAGTGTAAGTCAGACTCGCGCACTAGAGGTTCCGTAAGTAATTAAACGTGAAATCATCATCATTATCATCAGCCTGTAGAAGACCACTGCTGGACATAGGCCCCCTTAGAATGCCACGACGAACGGTCATGAGGCGCCTCCATCCACCGACTCCCCGCGACGTTTATAATGTCTTTAGTCGATTGAGTGGAGGGCCTTCCTCTACCGCGTCGTCTGGTTTGTGGTCGCCACTCGAGAACCTTTATTCCCCAACGGTTATCAGTTCTTCGAGCTATATGACCTGCCCATTGCCACTTCAACTTGCTAATTCTGAGAGCTATTATCGGTGATCTAATCGTGAAATAATAAACTTAATTTAGCAGATCCAAAATGAATATATACTTTGTAAATTCTATTAAAATAATTATATGTCAATAAACACGTAAATATTTTTATGTGTCATTTTGTGTGTAGGTATAATTGTGTGTTTATGTGTTCATTTATATTGTATCCTACATTTTGGCCTGTCTGAACGTGGCATGAATGTGTGTCTACCAACATGTAGCCAGACTCGCACACCACATATCATGGGATAGCACAGAGGCCATGGTCATAGCGGCGTTGGGGGTTCAAACCCCCCCCCCACCCCCGAAATGTTCAAAATAATAGGCCCAAATTGTCGTACCTAGCAAAAATTAGTCAAAATAAAGTTTGGATCTCGTTTCGCAGAAATGGTATTCTCCTAACTCAAAATACAACACGGTAGGTACCTTCCTTAATGTGATTATATCGAAATGTGACCGAAACTTGAACGATTCAAAGATTATTCGATAGTTTTAGTCATTAGATGGAGTATGGCCGCTAACTATTGGCCGTATAGACAAGCTCAAAGTCACGCAGCGGGCTATGGAGAGAGCTATGCTAAGAGTTTCACGTGTTTGTTGCGTGGCACACTTTTGGCACAAAATAACATAATCATTCTGCCAAGCCAATCAACATCAGAGACGACCTCTGTGGTGCGGCGGGCGAGTAGCCGGCTGGAATGCAAGAGGTTGCGGGTTCGATTCTCGCGGCGGGACATATTTTTGTATAGCCTTCAAATAGTTTGTTCCGGGTTTGGGTGTTATGGTACCATGGTACTCGTAGTTCCTGATACCAATGACACAGGGAATCCTGGACTACGTAATACGTATGTGACTGTTGGGTGTTATGTTATGTTATTCAAATTGATATCATGTGTTGCGTAACACACTATTGCCACAAAATAACAGACATAATTCTGCCACGTCAATCCGCATCACATTGATATGCACACAATTCTTAGTTTAAAAGGTTCATATTCTAGATGTCACAGTATAACTAATAAGCAGTAAGCTAATACTGTGCTCTGTGGCATCTCATATATCACGGATGTATTCAATAACAGGACTGTATGGACGCAGGCGGTACTGACGTTGGACTGATGTGACTGAAGATGAACATCAGTTTAATGACAGTGACATTTTGTGTTATTGTAAGCAATTAAAACTCTAGCGAAATTGCGTTTACGTGACAAGCAAAATATACAATAAACTGCTAAAATTGTTATTGGAAAAGAGAGGTAATGCTTTTAGTAATGCACTAAAGGAATGGCTTGCTAAAAATTGTTTCTATTCAATTGAAGAATTTATTGACATGTAAAATTCTATTTTACTGTGTGTATAATTTTATTGTTTTTATTTTTATCTCTTTATATTTATTAATTTTGATTTCAATGCGCATTCCAAAAATTCTTAAAATTGTTAATAATTACTATTATAATGACATGATAATGGATGGATCTACCTAGCTAGTACCTACATATGGGAACTAAATTGTTTGTATGTCATAATGTATGACTGAGTATGTTGGACGTGTGAATTATGACCATCAATGTAAAATTACCATATTCAAAACAAATAAATTATCTTTATCTTTGTAACAATGTTTTTTTTAGTGTATTATACACATCTTACGACCTCTGTTGCACGGCAGGCGAGTAGTCAGCTGAGATGCGAGAGATTGCGGGTTCGATTCCCGCTGCGGGACAAATGTTTGCATGATCTGCAAATATTTGTATCTGGTCTGGATGTTGTGGTACAATGGTACTCGTAATTCGTGGTACCAACGACATAGGGGATCCTATAGTGTCATAGTGTGGGATCAGGACTATGTATGTGTTGGGTATTATGTTATGTTACAGCATCTAAAATAACTGAGATCTACCTACGTAACAGAAAAACAAAACAAATAACTAACATTTTTGCAACTGATGTGCTGTTTTAATTTGATTGATGTGGGTAGATTGTAAACATTATGAGTGACGAGACCATGACTATGCTCCTGAAATACAATCTTACATTTATGCAACAATTACTGATTAATAAGAGAGCTTAAAACAGAGCATAAGGGCTTTTTTATACCAATTGGCATGCAAACTAGCAAACGGCCCACCTAATGGATAGCAATTACCGTAGCCTAAGGACGCCTGCAACACCAGAGGCATCACACGCGCGCTGCCGAACCTGAGACATAAAAATGAAAAGATGATAAGCTAACCTGAGGCCCTCTTCAGTACCATGATAGAACAGTGTCGTCTCGTTCCAATATCACCATGATCTGTACTCAGTGTCCGGTTACGTCGTGGTGGTTCTAAAAATTAAGTCATCACTCACAAAGATCGTTTTAGTTCCTTTTTAAATGCCAAGCCGGATGGCGTTATGCAAGATGATGTAATTAATCATCTAATTAAACCTAGCCGATTGTAAATATTTGTCGTGGGTGTCCAGCCTAACGAATAGACCCCTCCATCTCCTCACATGGATGTCGTAGAAGCTGACTAAGAGGACACCAGGGGATAGGCAGCATCCACCTGAGTGCGAGTACTCAACACCAAACTGCAATCACAAAGCCGCCTGCCAAGTGTGATGATTATGGCAATCCTTCCATTGTATTTTATGGGGAAGGCCTCGTCCAGCAGTGGACGTAAGTCGGCTGGTGATGATGATGATGATTGTGAATAAATGAACACCTAACAGTCAATACATACCTAATCCTGGGACTTATTCTCGTACTAGTAGACACAAATGTCGAGCATTACATTTTAGTAAAAGATCTGTCAAAGTTTTGCCAAGCCAATGGGAAGTTTTCAGGGTGGCAATGGGGAGTTTTCAGGGAGGCAATTAAAAATAAAAATAGTTCTTAAAATTCCGGTAGATGGCGGTGACTCGCAATGGTTGTGTTTTCTGAAGATTTTGCAAAAGCACCACAGAGAACAAATTCTCTTTGTTTAATCTTTTTTTCCTCCAAGTTTCGCGTTGCGATTCCGAAGCTCGTTTTTCAAGTCTACAATAGGCCGGTCTACTTGGTCTGGCTTCAAAAATAACAACAAAAAATTATAACAATAACGTAACACTAACAAATATATCAGAATTTCAATAATAACTTTACGTAGATACTTACTTTACTTCACCAAAAAACAGTATGAGCGAGTGAAGTCAGTGACACTGACTGACCGACAAAATTTATACAGCCAAATCGGACTGCGCCATCTATGAATGGATTTAGAACTATTTCCTTTCAGCTGTCAGAAAACTCCCCATTAAAAAGAAAAAATAGTTCTTAAAATTCCAGTAGATGGCGGTGACTCGCCATGGTTGTCTTCTGCTAGTGATTATATTATGCTCTATCCATGGCCTTCTGAAGATTTTGCAAAAGCACCACAAAGAACAAATTATGTTTGTAAAAAAAAACTTGTTTATATAGAAATTTATTTGTTACCAAAGTCCAACTTCTTACGCATTTGTTCTTTAGGCAACACAAAAGTTTATTAGAGATAGTTCACCAACGAACAGCATGAGCGAGTGAAGTCAGTGACACTGACAGTTGGTGGCTGACCGACTAAATTTAGACAGCCTTATCTGGGACTGCGCCATCTATGCATGGATTTAGAACTATTTTCTTTCAGCTGTCAGAAAACTCCCCATTCTCGTAATTGTAGACATAATATTATCGAACTCTACATTTTTATACAAAAGATATGTCTACAATCAGAGAATTGTCCCATGATCTTTTATGAAAGATTCATGTTCGACATTTGTCTATAATCAATAGAAATGGTTTCCTGATTCCAAACTAGGATTCCCTGTGTCTTGGATATTAACAACGAGTGTCTACTATCGTACCGTAACACACAGGCATACAGCTAATATTTGCAGATGCACATTTGTCCCGCGGCTGGACTCAAACTCTTCCATCTTAGCCGTCTACTCGGCCGCCACGCCACGAATGTCTTTACTTACTGGTGTTTTGTTTTAGCTTACTCGAAACTACTACTTCGAATGTAGCCAAAGAAATATTGTTGGCTGATGATGTTAGGAGAGACCATAAATCTTTCTGATACGGTTTTATGAGATGGTAGGTATACTTTTCCAAACTCTGCGTAGATCTCGTTACCAGGGATGGTCTTACCCTGATTTTGACCAGGCCTACCAGTCCAGGCTTAAATATTAACCTTTGGTATACAAAAGCAGATGGTTTGTTTTCAGATATTAACTTTTTTTTTTTTTTTTTTATCCGAAGTTATGTCAAAAATTACAAAACCTTGGACTATCGCTGGTTTTTCTCAAACCAGGCAGCCCCCTAGTATAGCAAAGGTCTACAAACTGATAGTTGATTGCTTGGTGAAGGTTAGACTTTCGACATCTCATCGACTTTGATTGTGATATGACACTTTCAAACAGGATCTGTCAGTGAGACACTGGAAAGTGTAGTAGAACGAGAATTGATTTCGGAAAACATACCATCTGTTTTCGAATAAAAGTCGTATGTACCTACCTACTAAATGTCGATATTGAGCCTAGACTAGCAGGCCTGGTTTAGGCTTAAACCATCTTACGTAATGAGACCATGTAACTCGTTCGTAAGCCACTTGCTTTACGAACTTTAGTACCTATGTAAAAGCTCTTGTGTTACATTTCAGTCAAGGCAGAGAATAACTATATTCTAATAATAATAATAATAACAATAATTCGTTTATTTGTATCCAAAATACACTGAGACAATATACTTAGTTATGTAGGTAAATAAGTAGTACCTAACTATATAGTAAATACCTAGGTATCTTATAAATATTTTGATTTAAACTATGACAGTAGGTGTCACGTTCCTAATCAAAAATAAAAATCTGCAAATCTGTTGTATTTAGCCGCCAACTGAAATTACCATCATGGTTATAAATCATTCTAAACAGAAACAAACTATTTTAATTTGTAAAGATTACAAAATAAAGATAATATTTGTAAAGATATTTTTTCTTGCAAACCACTCTATTAATATAACGTAAATAGCTCAAACGTGCGCAAACTATAGCTTATTGGATTATTTCAAGAATTTAAATATAACAACAAAAAAATTACAAAGCATAAACCTCAGACATTAATTTTAATCTAGATCGTTAGTGCAATTTTTTCTGTCTATATTTGCTACTTCTAATTCTATACAAATTCAACAAAACATTTTTTTCTTGAAAAGGATTACCGCTGTTGCATAATCCGCTCCAAACGCTTTTATAATCCTTATTTTGACAGCAAACTCTTCAATGGAGGTAAAAAACCGTAGTGCGAGCGAGACACACCTATACGAGAAAATGAAACAGCAATACTATTCTCGTTGGGTGGCATTGTGATTCACTTGGCCGCTTATGGGTAGCCAAAGACAAGATTTAAAAAACTATTCTTTTTTTGAAATGGTAAGAGTGTTAACTTTTAGTTCGCTTGTCATTTTTTACCGGTCAAGTGGGTAGGTAGAGAAAAAATTGTTTGTATATGGAACGTAAACAAACCCTACTTACGGGTTACGTCATAGAGATTTATATGAGCTCCTCTCTGATACGGAACGCTTCGGTTGTTGGACAGTTATTTGGCAATATGCAATATGCCATCAATAAAATATTATATAATGTATCAAATTCTTGTTTGACTGACTGACTGGATATATAATTATTATATTATTATTATATATTTATATAAATGCAAAGCCAGACGATCCTGAGAATGGTATACATTTATTTTATGATCTAGGCGGACTAAGAAAGGAATAAAAAGATAAACAATAAATTATATTTTATACATTATTTATCTATTTAATTAGCCATGTATTATAATCGCTTAACCTGACTTATTATCTATATTATATTATATTAGACCACCATACAAAAAATAGTATGGTTTTAAGAAGTTCATACGGATTTCTAAAAATACAATCCTTTGACTAGCTCCACAGGAATTCATATTGCATCGTTCCTCTAATTAGTTAATAACAATTTGATATGGTAGACTATGTTATTAAGTTAATTCTAGGTTTTCATGGTGTTTTTGGGCACGCTGGTTTCCTCGTGGTGTTTTCCTTCACCGTTTGAGAGACGTTGTATTATGCATATACAGTTTCAGAGTTGAAATAACAATTGGAGTACAATCGAGATTAGCACAATTCATTTAATTGATTTACTTAATTAAAAATCTAATAATCGTCTATGAAAATACTAATAAATAAGATATTTTAATCTAACCTAATAATAAAATAATTTAAATAAACAACAAGGAAAAAAAAAACTTATTTGTAGTATTAGATCGTCAGTCTTAATCAAGTGTAGTACAGTCAGCTCTCAAACTCTTACCACCATACTTAAAAACGTTATTTTAATTTAAGCATCGCTTAAAGTTGGTCCTGTCACTGTTTGACATTAAACAATATAGTAGGTAAGGGGTGACAATATATTAAGAACATTATTTACCTACCGATGTTTTATAAATAACCCATTTTATAATATTTATTTAAGCCATAAAAAAAACTAAATTAGATATTTATAGACACAGAAAATAACTTTTCATTTAAAAAACCGACTTCCGCCATTGTATTCGACTAAATATTTGGATGAAAAAAAATGATGAAAGAACCATAGCGGTGAAAGGATTATGACACTTTCTGAATGCAAATGCTTGTTTTGTTGCTGAAAATATCAAAATCGCCTTATGTATGCCTACAATATTTGAGGATTCTGAAAAAAATGGGACCAATCTGAAAGTATATCTATTCAAATAAAAAATAATTTTCCAAATAGGTTCATAAACGCCGGAGACATGAGGTAACAAACAGTAAAAAAAAAAAAAAAAAAAACACAACCGATTTGAGAACCTCCTCCTTCTTTGGGAAGTCGGTTAAAAATACATTCTTCTTCAACAGCCTTTAGACGTCCACTGTTAGACGAGACCTCCCCCATAGAATGCAAAGGGGGGATTAGCCATAATCACCACGCGTGGCAGGCGGATTGGTGATCGCAGTATTGGTGTTGAGTACTCAGGTGCATGCTGCTGCCCATCCCCTGGTGTAATCCATTAGGCAGCTTTTACGCCATCCACGGGAGGAGACGGAGGGGTTTATTCTTAAGCCGGACACACCACAGCACATTCAACAGACATTTCAACAGTGAAAAGATTCTAATTTACTATACAGGGTGTTTTTTTTAAATGGGACAGTATGTGGATATCCGAATCCATAAGAGATACGGGAAAACTGTCTTTAGAACCATTTGCTCATTTTATATGAAAATGATTTTGGCATAGTTATTTTAAAATTATTTTATGCGTATCGACTCAGTTTCATGTAAGGATTGTTTCATTGTATCGGAAAAAAAAAATCTGAGCAGCAGAAGTTAGTCAAATTTAATAAAATGTTTTCTCATACTATTTGTAAGTAATCCTGGTACCTACGTTAATAAAACTATCGCAATTAATTTTCAAAATGGCCTCCCTCTTGCTGTTTCCAGGTACGGGCTTTGTATGAAAGGAACTAATAAACTTAAAAATACTAAAACCTTCCTTTGATGTCCATTAAGAACAATAAACATAAGATTAACTCCATAAAAAAAAACCCTGATTAAAAATAATCATTAATACAACATTCAATAGTAATGCACAGACAGACAAAACAACATGAAAATAAACGGAAGACGTCTCAATTAGTTCACACAGGGTCAAACTCTAAATAGACACTATTTTGCCATGCAAAAATAACTTCTATTTACATCAATATAGAGCATATAACCACAATCAATTGATCGTTTAATAAAATTCTATAAACCGGTTTCAATTTAAAATATGCTCTAGCATCTCAACAATAAAGTAAAAATTCTCATACAATAATAACTCAATACGAATATGAATTGCTGGACTAATTGATGTCTTATCGCAATGGTGTAGAGTGCAGTTTTGTTGGTGTGAATGAGGACGACTTACAGACCAGTCAAGCTTGAAAATGTTTTGGTGACATGAGCAAGCAAAACGGATAAGAAATATGTGGAGTTGACTGTATTATAAAAAAATATATAATTTATATATTTCTGGGTATTTTTCTATGCATAATAAAAAATATCTGTAATGTATATCAGTTATCTAGTACCCATAACACAAGCTCTGCTTAGCTTGGGGATAAATAATGTGTGAAGTGTCCAGCTTTTATTATTATTATTTTCAAACACAGGCTTAACCTGGACCTTTATGAGGCATTATTAGCCAACAGTATGAGGCCCTTTTACAATTAGGATATAAAAGACATTATTGTTATGGTGGATGGAAGACAGATGATTAAACTATATTGTGGAAATGGATGAAAGTTGGTGCTATTGTAAGGAGAACATGCTAATTGAATGTTTATTGGGCTATTATAATATGAGAAACGGCACCTGCCAATTCTAAATTATTGAAAACGATTTAGGCAGGTGGTGACTTGCCGTTCACTAAATGGGCCCCTTAAATGTGCCACCAATGAAGGCAGCGTAAGGGGCAACGTTGGCGTGGACGGCTAAAGGGTGTTGAGAGGTGTGCTGCAGTTTCACTAAGCGCTACTCCCGGCTTTATGCCTTCCACCCTTGGAGCATAGGTTTCGCACTTGCGCCTCCACCCTCGGCCAGCTGGCTAAGGCAAGCCGAGGGTCAGGGGTCTCTGTTGACCCCAGGGAGTAGTGGGGCTCCGCGGTGTCGCCACTCACCGAACGCTCGCCACAAGCGTGCTCTGCGGTATTATTATATTATTTTTTTATCTTTATTTTTTCATAGATATTCATTAACTAGCTACGTCCCGCGGTCCCACCCGCATAATTCTTGATCCGGTGGGAATATTGGGATAAATCGTAGCTTATATAATATATGAGTATAGCCTATTTCTATTCCAAAAGCCAAAACAACTTTGGCCATACATTGCTGGCATGTTTTTTTATTATTGCCAGTTTTAAAACCTATGTCATATATTATGTTGGAGGCATATGAAGTCAATAACAGAGAGAACCAGCGGACTTATTGTGTAAGTCGAATAAACTTCAAAGATATTGACAACTCAGTCAATTTCGTATTGTCTAACTGCCTGATACCGGTGAACTTGGTCTGTTTCACTATGAGCTAGTTTCAAGCCCAGGGTATTTCAGGGGTGATATGATGATGATAAGAAAATCAAGACCTGAAAAAAGAGACCATAGCAATCTACTATCCTCTTTATCCAGAGGCCCAATTCTCTAATTTAAAAACATTCCAGTCTCGTGTCAGTCGCACTGTTTCTTATAGTAACTATTACCTAATCTTCGGAAGAAACGCGAAGATTAAGTAATAGTTGCTATATGTGACAGTGCGACTGAGACGAGATTACACTGCGAATTGAATGTTTTTAAATTAGAGAATTGGGCCTCTGGTTTGTTTACGGTTGGTAGACTATGTTTTTTTGCTATTAATTTCTCATGTAGTCTTCTAACAGTAATACATAGAATTGAAACTTTCGTGGTTGGGAATCATTTTAAATTGAAAAAACGGCTAATTCGCCGGTCTACCGTCGAACGCGGTCGCGGGCGGTGCTCATGATGAAGAGGCTTCTGAACTCAGTCTCGAAACGTCAGCAAAAGTGACGGAAAACAGTGGTAATTAGCCGTTTTTTCAATTTAAAAAGTAATACATAGGTTTCACTTCTGGCGAAAGTAAAAAAAAACATGCCAATATGTTGCATAGGCTTTTCAACCAAATCGCTCCAGTTGTTTCAACGTGAAGGCTCCACACACATACTCACAACATAAGATTACATAAGCACACGACAGTTACAATCATAATCCTGATCCCACACTAGGATTTTCTTTGTCGTGGTTATCAAGAACTATAAGTACCCGGAACAAATATTTGCAGACCATGCAAACATTTGTCCCGAAGCGGGATTCGAACCCGCTCTTCTTGCGTCTCAGCCGGCTACTCGCCCGCGGCGCGCCGTGCCAATGAGGTCGTCGGTATTTCTTTGTTAAAAAGATGACTTTTGCCAAGGCGCTTTAGTCTCGAAGTGTACTACTGTGGTACATGCTGATTTTAATATGTTTCAAAATAAAATTATGTCTCCATAGTTTTAGTCCATACTGGGTGGCCGGACCACCCATGCCTTTTGGAACATCTGTACGCTCCGAATTAGCCCACACTGGGCTCAAATCCTAATACTGTATGGACAAATTTACACTTGTGTATGTAAGTGTACTTGGTACACTTACATCACTAAGGTTATTTTAAAATGATTATAACTTTTCATTTAAAAAACCGACTTCCGCCATTGTATTCGACTAAATACCTGGATGAAAAAAAAAATGATGAAAAAACCATAGTGGTAAAAGGATTATGATACTTTTTGAATGCAAATGCTTGGTTTGTTGCTGAAAATATCAAGATCGCCATATGTATGCCTACAATATTTGAGGAGTTCCCTCAATCCCTCATGGATTCCATCATCAGAACTGGATTCTGAAAAAATGGGACCAATCTGAAAGTATATCTTCAAATAAAAAAAGAATTTTTCAAATCGGTTCATAAACGCCGGAGATATGCGGTAAAAAAATACAAAAAAAAAAAAAAAAAAAACAACCGAATTGAGAACCTCCTCCTTTTTTGGGAAGTCGGTTAGAAAGCAAGTTATTTAACTTGCAATGTATGTATGTTTGTCCGGGTGGAATCTTGCAAATTAATATTAAATCAGTTATCTTTAAGAGATTGAGCTGAAGTTTTCAACCGACTTCACAAAAAGGAGGAGGTTCTCAATTCGGTTGTATTTTTTTTTTAATGTTTGTTTCCTCATAGCTCCGTCGTTTATAAACCGATTTGGAAAATTCTTTTTTATTTGAAGATATACTTTCAGATTGGTCCCATTATTTTCAGAATCCAGTTCTGATGATGGAATCCATGAGGAATTGAGGGAACTCCTCAAATATTGTAGGCGTTTGGCTTTTCATTTAAAAAACCGACTTCCGCCATTGTATTCTACTAAATATTTGGATGAAAAAAAATTATGAAAGAACCATAGTGGTAAAAGGATTATGATACTTTTTGAATGCAAATGCTTGGTTTGTTGCTGAAAATATCAAAATCGCCATATGTATGCCTACAATATTTGAGGAGTTCCCTCAATTCCTCATGGATTCCATCATCAGAACTGGATTCTGAAAAAATGGGACCAATCTGAAAGTATATCTTCAAATAAAAAAAGAATTTTCCAAATCGGTTTATAAACGACGGAGCTATGAGGTAACAAACATTAAAAAACAAATACAGCCGAATTGAGAACCTCCTCCTTTTTTGGGAAGTCGGTTAAAAAATGATTATTAATGAGAGGGTAAGTCGATGAGACCAGATTTTTAGCTCAAGAATAATCATACTTTGTGTTCGGTTCTTTCTTGGTCACTCGATCACTAGAGCCTAGTTGATGGGACCAGCTTTTGACAAAAAAAGCCAATCTTCGTTCACATTCAAAAGGGCGTAAGCACCCTACCGATCCCCTTACTTAATGTATCTACTGTCTGTCCATAAAAGAACCATAACATAACATAAATAACATAACACCCAACATACATAGTCCTGGAGGGCGATTACGTTATTCTGTTGCTATCGATTTCAATGTTGTTTCTATTTGAAATAATGTTTATGCCATTACCTAATTTACGCAGTCTTGTTGCAATTACCGTTTGCAAGCAAAATGCGTAAATTGTGTAGTCGCTAGAGCGTCATTTCGAATAGAAACAGCATTGAAATCAATTGATACCAATAGCAACAGAGTTACGTAATCACACCACTGATCCCACACTAAGGATAGGATTCCCTGCTCGTGGGTATCAGGAAATACGATTACCACAACACCCAGACCCGGAACAAATATTTGTTGATCGTGCAAACATTTGTCCCGCAGCGGGAATCGAACACCTCTTGCCTCTCAGCCGGCTACTCGTCCACTGCGCCGCAGAGGTCGTCGAGTATAAAAAAGTGTTGCTAGAAATATTAAGTTAGGAATGTAACAAGTACTTTGTCAATTGACTGACCGTGACAATCCGTTGGTCACGGCGTTCGATTAGAATCGTTGACCGACTGTGACGAAGTTCACTTTTGACTTGCACTATACTACAATTTAGGCTCCCTCTTTAACGCACGCGATAATCCGCGCGCCGTCTTGCTCGCGCTAGCGAGTGTCGTGCACAAAAATGAAGTTTTTTTGTTTATTATGACGAAAATAAAGTGTTTATCAAAAAAATGATTTTAGCATAAGAATAAATAGTTATTACCTACTTGTTATAGTAAAATTTATCTTAAAACACCGTAGGGTTCCTGAGATTTCTTTCAAAACGTGTGGGAAACAAGGGTTTTTTCATTAAATAGAACTATCGAGATTTTTTTACATATCGTGTTTTCAACTTTACACAATAAATGCTAAAATATAAAATTTTCATATGCCAAAATATTTAACTCGTAGAATTCGTAGATACTGAGTTATAGATCGATTTTGATGGGCAAAATCACATAGTACGCCCTCTTAAACCTGAACGTAATAATTATAGAGGAGATACTATTGATAACTCCGTGGTGCCGTGGTGGGTCCACCATAAGGCTAGTTTCCACCAGAGATGTGCGAGGTAGATGAGCGGTGCGAGGATGCGTGGCGAAGCTGTGGAACGATGTGAGTGTTTCCACCAGAGATGTGCTAAGCTGAGCGGTGCGAGAATGCGTAGCGGGCTCTTTTCAGACTGACAGCTAGTAGTTTCTCTCTTTCTCTCGCGTCCATCCCTCGCGCACATCCCTCGCAACACATCCCTCGCAACACATTCCTCGCAATACATCCCTCGCAACACATCCCTCGCAACACATTCCTCGCGCGCACCTCGCTTGTTTTTAACCGACTTCCCAAAAAAGGAGGAGGTTCCCAATTCGGTTGTATTTTTCTTTTTTTTCTTTTTATGTTTGTTACCGCATATCTCCGGCGTTTATGAACCGATTTGGAAAATTCTTTTTTTATTCGACTATTCGAATAAAAAAAGAATTTAAAAAAAATGGGACCAATCTGGAAGTATATCTATATATACTTCCAGATTGGTCCCATTTTTTTCAGAATCCAGTTCTGATGATGGGATCCATGAGGAATTGAAGGAACTCCTCAAATATTGTAGGCATACATTTGGCGATTTTGATATTTTCAGCAACAAACCAAGCATTTGCATTCAGAAAGTATCATAATCCTTTCCCCACTCTGGTTCTTTCATCATTTTTTTTTCATCCAAAATTATTTAGTCGAAAACAATGGCGGAAGTCGGTTTTTTAAATGAAAAGTTATGTACGTATAAAAACGGTTGTCTGTAAAGTCGGTTTACTGACGATAGTTCAACGTGTCAACGTCGTTATTGTGCTTCTTTGTCGCTCGTTCCGCGCTCGCGCGCATGCACATATATATATATATATATATAGCATATATAGCGCATGCGCATCAAATGTAAAAAATGCATAAAATGTAGCATAAAAAAAAAAAAAAACTCGGAAATGTCAAGTTTACAAAATTACCGCAGTTTCAATATTTGATTCAATAACAATTACAATTAAAATAGAGTAACAAAACTTACAATTTAAGAATGCCAACATGGCAGTACAATACTACCTACCACAATCAGCAAATAAAAAATAATACATTCATGGTATAATTAGATCATCAAGTGCTTCGTCAAGAGAATAATATGATTTATCCACTAATAATTTTCTAACTTTCATGCTAAAATCTACATGATCTGTATTTCTCAGATCGTGTGATAGTTTATTAAAAAGCTTAACGCTTATACAAAGAAAACTATTTCCAACTTTGGCCAGTCTGTGTTTTGGAAGACAAATATTATTTTTATTTCTAGTATTATAATTATCAAATTTATTTATGTTCAATTTCACAAACATAAGATTGTGAAAAATATATATAATAAGTTTTTCAGACAGAATAATTTGAATGAGTTTTATACGATTTTAGGGTACTAATAGAATATACGATTCTAAAATGTACCACTTGAAAGAAAGTCGTAGAACTAGCGGTTTATTTCAAGTACTTACCCAGACTAAGCCACTAACTACATTTCTACCTATAAAACTAACCGGAACCTAATATTTGGTTACATTGTAGCTTCCGTATCGAATCGGAACTCCTTTGAAGACCGCGCAATAAAACCTGGGCCCATAACCATATATAAACAGCCCTTAAATGCTGCTTACAACCTTTATTTTGTAATTAATTGCTCCTTAAGCTCAGCTTCATACATACCAAATTCGGTCTTATTTCATAGATGACAAAGCTTAAGATAGGTTGAAAGAAATTCTGGTCTGATTTTTCATACGAACATTACTTTATATCAAAGAAAATTGAATTTGGAATCGAATAAGACATTTTTGATTTTTCGAAAAAGGAATTCGAATCGTGCGTCGAATTGCAATTTTTGATCTGTCCATTATTATGAACCTTTTGATAAAGAAGTTATGGTTTAATTTACGTTGTCGCGAAATTAGATTCTTTATCGGGTAGTAATGGCATGATTGTTCGCAAAATGTCTTCATTAGAGACTTCGTTGGTGGCAACGACTTGTGAAAGAACTTGGAATTTGCTTCTTTAGTCATTTTTTAACCGACTTCCCAAAAAGGAGGAGGTTCTCAATTCGGTTGTATTTTTTTTTTTTTTTTTTTTTTTTTTTAATGTTTGTTACCGCATATCTCCGGCATTTATGAACCGATTTGGAAAATTCTTTTTTTATTTGAATAGATATACTTCCAGATTGGTCCCATTTTTTTCAGAATCCAGTTCTGATGATGGGATCCATGAGGAATTGAGGGAACTCCTCAAATATTGTAGGCATACATATGGCGATTTTGATATTTTCAGCAAGACACCAAGCATTTGCATTCAGAAAGTATCATAATCCTTTCACCACTATGGTTCTTTCATAATTTTTTTTTCATCCAATATTATTTAGTCGAATACTATGGCGGAAGTCGGTTTTTTAAATGAAAAGTTATTCTATTATAATTACGGCTGTTAACATTTTTTTAATTGTTTTATAATATGGTTCTTAAAACTTTGGTCAAAAACATTAATCACAATTTTTTTCGAGTTATTTTAATTTCTTACAAAAATCTTACATTTGAAATAATCATCAGTTGCAAGAAATCCCATTCCTGGGCATATTTAATGAACGAACAAACGAATGAACGAATTAATGAACGGTTTGAGCCACCTTCATCCATTGAGCTCCCGTTGAAAGAAGTCCGTTGCTGGGCATAGCCCAAAGAATGAACGAATGAATGAACGGTCTTGAGCTACGTTCATCCACCGAGCACCCGATGAAAGAAGTCCATCGCTGGGCATAGTCCAAAGAATTGTGTGCGTTATCCTAGCAAAATCTTGTGTCCTTTCAGGATGTGAATATCACGAATAATTCGTATTTAATCTCCTGTAAATGTGCCTGAAATAAAAAATTAGTGCCTTCAGCCGTTTTTGAGTTATTCATGAAAGACAGATTTTGCTGGGGTAACGTTCTCCCAGCAAAAACTTTTTTCCCTGGTTGGGCTAGGCCAGCTGAAAGTGGCTAGAAAGATAAGTTTTAATTTGTGCTAAATGTGCATCTAAACTCTGAATTTGTGGACCCTAGGATTTCAGAGATATTTCAGTTTTTGCTGGGGGAACATTTTAAAAATGGCTGTATCTCCGAAACTTTTAACCGCACAATCATGAATTTTTCTACACATATAAGTGTTCATATAGGGTAATTTGTGCCAGTTAAATTTCTTGATAAAACTGCGCCTCTCGTATTTTAATGGGATTTTTCCAAAAAACTAAAATAGCTCCTAGCACTCAAACAAAGGCACCTATGAACTATATTTAAATGCAAACTTATACCATTCTTTGTTAAGCAACATTTGGTAAAATTTCATAAGCCTACGTTAAGTACTTTACGAGATAGAGAGACTTTAAAATAATCCGGTGGTGAAATTATTTTGACCTCCAAATACACGAGCTTTCTACGTGCTGTCCATTAACGTGTTAAGCCAATAATTAGTGCCTCTATTCATCTCCACATACACCAATTTTCAGCTGAATCCATCAAACAATTACCGTAATATCATTAAAAAACTAAATTGAAACGTTTCAGGGGAATGAATGAATGAATGAATACCCAGCCAAATTATTAACTGACCAAATTCGAATGACTGTCAAAAAGCGAGATTCCAATACATGGCACCCACCTTCTTAAATTCATACAACAATATTTTAGTGTTTTGGTACAGTCATGTAGAAAAATTTAAAGATTATTTTAATTTCATTTTAGAAAATAATATAACAAGTAAAAAATGCCATATAAGAAGAAAAACAGTTTAATCACGTTCTCTTTTTTTAACCGCTATGGAAAAGATACCGATACCGACTGAAGGTTGTTACTGTTTTAGTTATAATTTAATGAATTGCAGTCGGTTTGTATGACTTATAGAAAAGTTAATTGGTTAAAAACGCCCCCTAGTGAGGGAGTGCTGCAAAAGACAATCGAATGTTTCTAATAAACGGATTTGAATAGTATAATACACCAGATTCACTGGTTCATAGCCTGATTATATCGTCAGTAGTGCTGCATTTATTGGTCGACCTACTCTAAATATTGCGCTCATTTCCTAACTACCAAATTGCGTGAAGATAGGTTTTTGATGTTTGATACTGAGGTTCTCAACAAGTCCGCTAGGGGCGCTCATCATATTCACCATACAAATAACCAGTCAGCCGACTGCACTTTGGTTCAAACCATGGTATAAACTTATAATATAGAAAAGGTAGCTATACCTTTTTGAATAGGTATTATGTATAATACCTATACTTGGTTATTCCGAGAAATGATGGTCAACACCAGCCTACGTCATCACCAGTGAGACTTGAGATGAGAGATTGAGAATGTATGCTGCAGGTACCTTCTTAATTTTGAAACAAGCTATATGGCAGACTTTATAAATAATAAATAAATAAATAAATGCTGGACATTTCACAGAACATTATCTAGCCCCAAGCTAAGCAGAGCTTGTGTTATGGGTACTAGATAACTGAAATACTTAAGAAGGCGTAATATGTGATTTTGCCCAACAAAATCGATCTATAACTCGGTATGTACGGGTTCTACGAGTTAAATATTTTGGAATATGAAAATTCTATATTTTTGCATTTATTTTGTAAAGTTGAAAACACGATATGTAAAAAAAACCTCGATAGTTTTATTTAATGAAAAATCCTTGTTTCCCACACGTTTTGAAAGAAATCTCAGGAACCCTACGGTGTTTAAAGATAAATTTTACTACAACCAGTAGGTAATAACTATTTATTCTTATGCTTAAATCAGTTTTTTGATAAACACTTTATTTTCGCCATAATAAACAAAAAACTTCATTTTTGTGCACGACACTCGCTAGCGCGAGCGAGATGGCGCGCGGGTTATCGCGTACGTTAAAGAGGGAGCTAATTTGTAGTATAGTGCCCTCTTAATACAATACATTACATAGATAGACATTTTTTGATTATACACTAGCTGGTGCCCGCGACTTCGTCTGCGCAGGATTAGTATTTCGAGTAGCTTATATTAGCGTGGCGTAGAAAAGAACTAACATTATGAAATTATCACATAAATAATTTTCGCGACATAATTCTTAGTACGTACTTTTTCTACACTTCCAAAAAATACAGTACGGTAGTTATTATTATGTTTATTATACTTAAATAACTTTTCATTTAAAAAACCGACTTCCGCCATTGTATTCGACTAAATATTTGGATGAAAAAAAAATGATGAAAGAACCATAGTGGTGAAAGGATTATGATACTTTCTGAATGCAAATGCTTGGTTTGTTGCTGAAAATATCAAAATCGCCATATGTATGCCTACAATATTTGAGGAGTTCCCTCAATTCCTCATGGATTCCATCATCAGAACTGGATTCTGAAAAAAATGGGGCCAATCTGGAAGTATATCTATTCAAATAAAAAAAAATTTTTCAAATCTGTTTATAAACGCCAGAGATATGCGGTAAAAAACAATAAAAAAAAAAAAAAAAAAACATCCGAATTGAGAATGCGTTTTTAACAAATCGCTAGTGCCTTGAAAATTCGTAAAACGGACACAACCGGCAATGACGTTTTCCCTCACTCGTCTGCCCGCGTCTGTCGCGCACTCAGCGATAAGCGACTTCTTCCCCCACCTCACCCGCCGTGCGTCGGACCGCTCGGATTTTTTCCAACTTACTTGACACTTATCGTCATATGATAGACAATTCACACAATATCTTTATAAATTGTAGGCTATGTGTTATTCTGATGTATAAGCTATATTATTGTAAAGTTTCATTAAAATCCATTCAGTAGTTTTTACGTGAAAGAGTAACAAACATCCATCCATACTCACAAACTTTCGCGTTTATAATATTAGTAGGAAGGATAGAAGGAAAGAAAGAGAAAAGAATGCATAGACAGATGGTTTTGATGTTCATAATACCAGGCGATCATGGCATAGTAGAAAGTTGTCTTAATTTTTTCAAAAATATATCAATTAGGCAAAACACCGGGATCACGCGAACGAAGTCGCGCGCGGGCAGCTAGTTGCGCAATTAGTTGCGCCCCGCGGTTTCACCCGCGTGAATAATGATGAAAATTGATGATGATGCTGAAAAGTAGCCTATGTGTTAATCCAGGGCGTAAAGTATCTCCATTCCAAATTTCACTCAAATCCATTCAGTAGTTTTTACGTGAAAGAGTAACAAACATCCATCCATACTCACAAACTTTCGCGTTTGATGATGATGATGATGATGAAAAGTAGCCTATGTGTTAATCCAGGGCGTAAAGTATCTCCATTCCAAATTTCACTCAAATCCATTCAGTAGTTTTTACGTGAAAGAGTAACAAACATCCATCCATACTCACAAACTTTCGCGTTTGATGATGATGATGATGAAAAGTAGCTTATGTGTTAATCCAGGGCGTAAAGTATCTCCATTCCAAATTTCACTCAAATCCATTCAGTAGTTTTTACGTGAAAGAGTAACAAACATCCATACATTTTCACAAACTTTCGCGTTTATAATATTAGTAGGATAGGATTCACACAATATCTTTATAAATTGTAGCCTATGTGTTATTCTGATGTATAAGCTATATTATTGTAAAGTTTCATTAAAATCCATTCAGTAGTTTTTACGTGAAAGAGTAACAAACATCCATCCATACTCAGAAACTTTCGCGTTTATAATATTAGTAGGAAAGATAGGATAGAAAATACCCAGAACACCCTGAACAAATACCTTCAGATCGTAATAATATTTTTTCCGAGGCAGGAATCGAACCCGCAACCTCCTGAATCGCAAGTGAACCTTCGCCTCCACGCGAAAGTGGTCGTCAAACTCTGGTCCTCTGGTGTTTCACTTTGGTATTATGATAATACGATAAGTAAATTTTATGATAATTTTTGAAGACTTTAATAAACGACCTGTGCTTGTTGTGCTTATTTTAAGTAAGCTGTCCACAGATTTAATTAAAAGAGTATGTGTGTGTTTTAGTCATGTTATTTTGATTTATAGCTTTCTGGTATAACTTTAATTCTTGTTACTGTAACGAAACAAAAAAGTTTTTGAGATTTTGAAATCATCAAAAAAATTTATAAAAATTTATGCTGTAGGTACCTTCTTACTTTTTAAACAAACTATATGGCAGACTTTCATTTTGGTATTATGATAATACGCTTAGATATTACGATAAGTAGATTTTATAATAATTTTTTAAGACTTTAATGAACGACCTGTGATTGTTGTGCCCATTTTAAGTTGAGTACGATGTACATTTATTTATTTATTTATTTACTTATTGAGACTTTAACATCATTACAGGTAAGCCCTAAGGCGATGTTAAATGCAAGTACTTATTATTAACTTATTACAATATAAATATAACTTAATTATAATTTTGTTTCAAACAAAAGCTGTGCCATATCCATGGCTTTCGGCAGGTTTAGTTAAAATATATCTACGCTGTTTTGGGACAGAAAATTTAGTAAATAGATAGCGAGTGACATGGGGGCAAACTTAAGTAGGTTGGTCTTACAAGTGGGCACCTCCAGCATGGCGGGGCGGCGGCGCGCGTCCAAGTTGTTGTTGGGCGCGCGCAGCCGCAGCGCCGCCAGAACCGCCGGGTGGTGCAGCTCTCCACGCAGCACATAGATTAAACAATTACATAGATTTAATTAAGAGTATAAATGTGTCTTTGATGAATGTTGTTTTTGTTCTTATAACTATAACGAAACCAAAAAGATTTTGAGATTTTGATACAACAAAAGGTGGTAAACCCACGGAAAAATTTGAAAAAAAAAAATTGTGCTGTACGTAACTACTTACTTTTGAAAAAAGCCATTATGGCAGACTTTCACGTTGGCATTATGATAATGCGCAAGATAATATTACGATAGGTAAATTTTATAACAATTTTTAAGACTTGATTTAAGACCAAATTGTTCGGTTGGCTTGGTAGGTTAGGTACTCGACTTGATCGACGAACCATAAATCATACACAAACTTAACCGCAAATGCCTAGATACCGACACGGTTCCGTCGTGTATGAACAACCCAAGCTATTTTGTAGGCGACTGTACCAAACAAATTACATTACAATACCAACAACTAAGAGAGGTTAGCATGAATTATGAAACGGCCGCTTTTTAATAGTCATTCGAATTTGGTGGGTTAATAGCCTGAAATCATATCAGATCAGTTATTTTGAGATATTACTGTAATTATCACATGGATTCAGCTGAAAATTGGTGTATGTGGAGATGAATAGAGGCACTAATTATTGGCTAAACACGTTAATGGACAGCACGTAGAAAGCTCGTGTATTTGGAGGTCAAAATAATTTCACCACCGGATTATTTTAAAGTCTCTCTATCTCGTAAAGTACTTAACGTAGGCTTATGAAATTTTACCAAATGTTGCTTAACAAAGAATGGTATAAGTTTGCATTTAAATAAAGTTCATAGGTGCCTTTGTTTGAGTGCTAGGAGCTATTTTAGTTTTTTGGAAAAATCCCATTAAAATACGAGAGGCGCAGTTTTATCAAGAAATTTAACTGGCACAAATTACCCTATATGAACACTTATATGTGTAGTAAAATTCATGATTGTGCGGTTAAAAGTTTCGGAGATGCAGCCATTTTTAAAATGTTCCCCCAGCAAAAACTGAAATATCTCTGAAATCCTGGGGTCCACAAATTCAGAGTTTAGATGCACATTTAGCACAAATTAAAACTTATCTTTCTAGCCACTTTCAGCTGGCCTAGCCCAACCAGGGAAAAAAGTTTTTGCTGGGAGAACGTTACCCCAGCAAAATCTGTCTTTCATGAATAACTCAAAAACGGCTGAAGGCACTAATTTTTTATTTCAGGCACATTTACAGGAGATTAAATACGAATTATTCGTGATATTCACATCCTGAAAGGACACAAGATTTTGCTAGGATAACGCACACAAAGAATTAACGATCTAACTAATGAATGAATGAATGAACGGTCTTAAACCACCTTCATTCACCGAGCTCCCGCGATCTCAAGTCCATTGATGGGCATATTCCAAAGAATGAACGAACGAATGAACGAATGAATGAACGCTCTTAAAGCATCTTCATCCATCGAGCTCCCGCGATCGCTACAATGTCACACCGCAGCCATAAGTTCTTTAAGTCCAAAAAAAAAAATTACACATTCCCACGCCAAAACCGATAAAAGTAGGCTTTACATATTCATGCCTATCCTAATTATGAATTTAAAAATAACAACCAACTGTCAAAAAAACCAACATGGCGGCTCATTAACGATCTTTAATGAAGCCATTAATGTCGAATTCATTAATTTACGTCAAAAGAAATTTATTGTTATTCGTATTTGCATACGCGGTATTTTGTGATATTGTTATAGTTTTTATGTGTCGACCTCTGTGGCAGGGCGGGCGAAGGTTCGCCTGCGACGCAGTAGGTTGCAGGTTCGATTCCCGCCTCTGAACAAATATTTGTACGATCTGCAGATATTTGTTCCGGGTGTTCTGGGTATTTTCTATGTATAATAAAAAATATCTATCGATGTAATGTATTGTATTAAGTATATCACTTATCTAGTACCCATAACACAAGCTCTGCTTAGATTGGGGCTAGATAATGTTGTGTGAAATGTCCAGCATTTATTATTTATTATTATTTTATCAATTTTTTGACGTTTGCAACACACATTATTGTAGTCTGATGAATAAGAACTGTTGTTAGTAGTAGAACTTTTTGTGAAATAGTTCGTCCGGGGAAGTACTACCACCGTACCTATTTCTGCCGCCAAGCAGTAGTGCTCGCATTGCTGTGTTTCGGTTTGAAGAGTACAGGTGCTGGTGAAATAACAGGCACATGAGACTTTTCATCTTTATGTCTCAGGGTCGGCAGCGCGCGTGTGATGCCTCTGATGTTGCAGGCGTCCATAGGCTACGGTAACGGTTCCATCTGGTGGGCCGTATGCTTGTTTGCTTGCCAAGTAGTATAAAAAATAACTTTTCATTTAAAAAACCGACTTCCGCCATTGTATTCGACTTAATATTTTGAAAAAAAAAATTATGAAAGAACCATATTGGTGAAAGGATTATGATACTTCTTGAATGCAAATGCTTGATTTGTTGCTGAAAATATCAAAATCAAAATGTATGCCTACAATATTTGAGGAGTTCCCTCAATTCCTCATGGATTCCATCATCAGAACTGGATTCTGAAAAAAATGGGACCAATCTGGAAGTGTATCTATTCAAATAAAAAAAGAATTTTCCAAATCGGATCATAAACGCCGGAGATATGCGGTAACAAACATTAAAAAAAAAAAAAAAAAAAAAAACCGAATTGAGAACCTCCTCCTTTTTTGGGAAGTCGGTTAAAAATAAGAACCATTCTTCATCTTCAACAGCCTTTAGAAGTCCACTGCTAGACATAGGCCTCTCCCATAGAATGCTAACGACGAACGGCCTTGAGCCGCCTCCATCCACTGACTTCTTGCAACCTTTATAATGTCTTTAGTCCATCGAGAGGGAGGCATTCTTCCGACATTATTCCAACTTTTTAACCCTAAAATGGGATTGTGAAGTTTGTAAGAAAAAGTGGATGAATCTCAAACAAAACTCAGACGATTTCGAAATAATTTACGGAATCGGAAACCTCAGGGCGTGAGTCTCTCTTGCACTTGTCTGTTTAGTTTTTGTTTGTCTTTACAAACTTTACAAGCTTTTATTTAACTTTTATGTTACTTTCCAGTAAATTAACTTTTCATCCCATCTATTCGAAAAGGACGACTTGGTTCGCCTTTAAGTGCACCCAAAGGTGGTGTTTTCTGTATGAAGCTTCTATAAGTGCGCCGCAATTATCTTTTATGCGCCCTTTTTGAATTTGGAACATCTTGAAAAGAATCAAACACAAATAAGTGCGCCGCAATTATCTTTTCCGCGCCCTTTTTAAATTTGGATCATCTTAGTGTTCAGCGCCAAAGAAGGCGAACGCAAATATTGTTTAAATAAATACTGGCTGGTACGACGGCCCATAGTCGCGCCACCGGCTGAATAAAAAAAAACAAATTAGAAACGACGGCCCGCGATTTCGTCATTTTTAACCGACTTTACAAAAAGGAGGAGGTTCTAAATTCGGTTGTATTTTTTTTTAATGTTACCTCATAATATCTCCGGCGTTTATGAACCGATTTGGAAAATTCTTTTTTTATTTGAATAGATATACTTCCAGATTGGTCCCATTTTTTTCAGAATCCAGTTCTGATGATGGAATCCACGAGGAATTGAGGGAACTCCTCAAATATTGTAGGCATACATATGGCGATTTTGATATTTTCAGCAACAAACCAAGCATTTGCATTCAGAAAGTATCATAATCCTTTCACCACTATGGTTCTTTCATAAATTTTTTTTCATCCAAATATTTAGTTGAATACAACGGCGGAAGTCTTTTTTTTAAATGATAAGTTATTCACGGATTGTTAGAAATTCATGGTTTTGTTTTGAAATAAAATATGAGGCGCCTTTTATTTTCTCATAGTGGGTGATGAAAAGTAGAGTGTAACACTCGGGCGCAAAATATATTTTTGGCTCGGGCAACGTACTTTGAATCCCTCGCTACGTTCGGGATTCTACTAAAGAATCCCTCGCTATGCTCGGGATTCTACTCTAGATCAAAAAAGCGCCCTCGCCGTAAAAATATTATTTTGCTCCCTTATGATACAATCTACTATTAAATTCCCTCAGACGCACTTAAGTTTGACTAGCAATGGCAAGTGGATGAATCTCAAACAAAACTCAGACGATTTCAAAATAATTTACGGAATCGGAACCCTCTCGTGAGTCTTCCTCGCACTTATCAGTCGATAGAAACATCTGTGCTGTTTCTATCGACTGCGTGGCACAGACTGATGAATAGTTAATATGTAAGTCACGGTAAAAGCCCACGACTCGCAAAGTGATTGTTGCAATGCAAAGCCTGTAATAGACCTTCTGATAAGTGCGAGGAAGACTCACGCCCTGAGGGTTCCGATTCCGTAAATTATTTCGAAATCGTCCGAGTTTTGTTTGAGTTTCATCCACTTTCTCCTACAAACTTCACAATCCTATTTTAGGGTTAAAAAGTCGGAATCATGTCGTGAGAATCGCCTTCTTTTTCATTTTTGTTTGCCAACTATTTAGTCCGTGTGTGATCAATAAACAGGAAGTTGAAATAAATCAATAAAATATTTTAATTATGAATTAAGGAGATTAGGTTGTGTCAACGCCAAAAGATATATTAGCTATTAAATATCTTAATTTTGGAGACGTTAATTGAATATTTTGAATTAATTAGTAGTAAATGCGTTCATTAGCTGAAGACTTTAGAAATACAAGCTTGTATCCAACTTCTATGTTACTTTCCAGTAAATTAACTTTACACTCCCAACAGACGCACTTAAGTTTGACTAGCTATTGTACAGGATCTCACCATAACCTGCACATTCACCAATAAAACCTCTTTATTTCCACCAATGACGTCAGACCACCCACAAGCCGACTAATTAAGATATTACTGCGTAATTACAAAGCCTATCTCTCGATCGGTAGGCGGTTTGCATGCATCCGTTTACGTGCATCAGGGATGGGACCGGGAAACTACTCAGAACTTACTCAGATGCATGCTATCATCATCATTTTGTTAGTAGTAGAACTTCTTGTGAAAGTGTTCGTCCGGGGAAATACTACCACCGTACCAATTTCTGCCGCCAAGCAGTAGTGCTCGCATTTGTTTACTTTATTATTTATTGTTCCTACTGTGTAAATTTGACATAACCAAGTGTGCTGTAAAGCTCCTACGGTAAATAAATGAGTATGAGTATGAGTATTGCTGTGTTTCGGTTTGAAGGGTACGGGTGCCGGTGAAATTCCAGGCACATGAGACTTTTCATCTTTATGTCTCAGGGTCGGCAGCGCGCGTGTTATGCCTCTGGTGTTACAGGCGTTCATAGGCTACGGTAACTGCTTTCCATCTGGTGGGCCGTAAGCATGTCTGCTTGCCAAGTAGCATAAAAAAAATAAAAAAAAAATCTTCTAATATCACCATTATGTTTATTTATTTTTTAACCGACTTCCCAAAAAGGAGGAGGTGCTCAATTCGGTTGTATTTTTTTTTTTTTTTTATTTTTTTTTTAATGTTTGTTACCGCATATCACCGGCATTTATGAACCGATTTGGAAAATTCTTTTTTTATTCGATTAGATATACTTCCAGATTGGTCCCATTTTTTTCAGAATCCAGTTCTGATGATGGGATCCATGAGGAATTGAGGGAATTCCTCAAATATTGTAGGCATACATATGGCGATTTTGATATTTTCAGCAAGACACCAAGCATTTGCATTCAGAAAGTATCATAATCCTTTCACCACTATGGTTCTTTCATAAAAAAAAATCATCCAAAATTTTTTAGTCGTATAACAATGGCGGAAGTCGGTTTTTTAAATGAAAAGTTATTATTTAGTTCCAAATAAAAAGTCAAACCACTTTTGTCTTAAAACTATACCTAGATAATAATTTAGTAGCTCGGTTCCTATCCAGCTACCTACTTGTTTATCTTAAGGTTAAGACGTAGTATAACTTTTGTAGCTTACTGCTGGTATAAATATACCTACATTATTATACCTGCACATTTTATACATAGAACATGTAGGTACGGAATTACACACAGGTTATAAAATATGAGTATTATTGGATGTATATTATGTATCAATAATATTTATGTAGGTATATAATTGTGTGTTATATTATACTGGTAGAATATATTTATAATATATTTATTATTTTGTTTTTTAAATCAATTTGTTTTACTGTAGGTACTTGTCATTTTGTGATTATACTAAGATGTACGCCACCGTCCTTATTTATTAAATAGTTTCTGTCCATCCAAAGGTTGTCTGGAAGAGATCGCTCTTAAGCAATAAGACCGCCCATTGTACCTCTTGATACCTTGTAATCAGTAGAGGTCCACAGCTGAGACGCAAGAGATGCGGGGTTCGTTTCCCGTTGCGTAACAAATGTTTGTATGATCTGCAAATATTTGTTCCGGGTCTGGGTGTTATTGTACCATGGTACTTGAGTTCCTGATACCTACGACACAGGGACTCCTAGTGTGGGATCAAGACTACGTATGTGACTGTTGGGTGTTATGTCATGTTATGTTATTTATTTACATATTTATTTAAGGAAGACTTAATTTAAAAACAATCTATGCTAACAAAGATAGGCGCCGGAAAAGCCAATTAATTGTCCTCACGGATTGATACAAATTTGCTTACAAAACGCAAACAAACAATGATATGTTAGTAACAATTTAAATAGCTAAAAAATAACATACCATTAAGTTACGAGTATATGAATTGGATGGTATCAGCAGGTAGGTACGAAGGATACCTACCTAGTATAATTCAACAAACATACAAATGCCTAATTCAACATACTAATGAATGCCTAATTCAGAGAAAAAAGGATATTTCTTATATGTTATGTTATGATGATGTTATATCCCTGACGAATGTAAGTAAGCTCTGCCTTCGGTATTCGTGGATGACTCATTTTACCGGTGATTACAACTTTCTGATGGATTGTTATGCCTTTGACGGTATTATAAACTTTATACCGAATTATTTATTCAATTTAGACCCTGTACTTGAAATGCTTAGTGGGCGCTTAAATTAATAATGTGCAAAGGATTCTACGAATGTCTTGGAGTTATTGTTTGAGAGACATTTTTAAATGTTTTTTTATAATCGAACCATCAGATAAAAACTAAAACTTTTTTTATTTGTATAGTTAAGAATCAAAATTTATTTAAATAAGTTAAATTTTAATAAGAAAAAACAGGTGTGTTGTCTAACCTTTATTTGTAAAGTTTTGCGTTGAATGTAGTTTGGCAAAATTTCTCAACCAAATTGTGTTTTTTTGTCAATTAAAAAAAAAAATAATCAGAATTATTTAAAAAAATTATTGTGTTTTTATTTTCACGTTGATTATTTTATGCATTGTTCGATTTATTTACGCATTCTTGTGTATAATGTGTAATAATTGTTTTCTCTTTTGTTTTAGGACGAAGTAAGTACGGGTCGCGCTCACGGCTGTCACGTGAGATAATTATATTTATTTTCTACAACTCCTGCATTCTCCTGCTTGCCTGGTATATTGGATATATTCATGATACCTTAATAATGAATGCCGGATAGAAGTTGGCCCTCATTTCACTGATCTAAGGATTGTTTTTCTGGATAAAAGTATCGTAGAATCTCAATCCAGGTCATAATCTATCTGTGTACCGAATTTTATCAAAATCGGTTCAGCCGTTAAGACATGATTGAGTTACTAGAAGGAGAGAGAAGGCCAGCAGCAGTCGCTCTCCCTTTAGTCACCTTTTACGATATCAACAGGAGGAATTGGAGGAGCTTCATGTGGTAGTCTCACCGCACGATTCAAATACGAGTTTTTTTATTTTTTATTTAAAATGTAGTCTGCCTAAATTTTTTAGGTAGTAACCTGAATTATTTTTTATTTTATTTGTTTTATTTATTTATTGAGAATTTTGCCGTTATTTCGATAATTACCATCTTTTAAATGACTTATGTATTTAATATTGAATTGAGTATTGTTGCAATATTGCTACGTAGAAACCAAATGATTTTGTTGTTTGTGTAAGTAGGTTACTAACAAAGTTAAGAGTTAAACTGAGAGTAATTATTTATCTACTAAAGTACACAGCAATCTATTGAGTCACTAAAATTACTCTGAGTTTTGCTGCATTTTGAGTGTGTTGTTTTTGCATTTATTGTTTTATTCTGCACTTGTATGTTTATAACTTGCATTCTTTTGTTATATGTTGCATTGTTTTGTTTATATGGGATTCGTTTGTTTATTTTTTGCACTGTAGGTAGTGTTTTACCTTATCATGATCCGCCCTTCCACTACTAAGTGTATTATTGATGATAGTTGAAAGTCAACTCTGTAATTTATGCTTTATTTTGCATTTGTTTGTTATATCTTGCATTATTTTGTTTTATTTTGCAATTGTATGTTTTATGTTGCATTATTTTGTTTATGTGGGATTTGTTTGTTTATTTCTTGTAGGTATAGATAACATGGCCCGCCCGTTACTATTTTTTTAAAGATTACATATACATAGACTTCCATTATTGTGCTACCATTACGAACGTAACTATGGAGATAATTTTATAGAGTTATGCCCGTTTTCACCGACCAATAATTATTTAACAAGACTCTTAAGGAATGCCAAATTGACAGGTTTCTATGAAAAACTGTCAGATTGAATATGCGTATTTCACACGCGTTAGGTATCTCGTTATTTGTTAGTGAAATCGGACATTATTTTCTGACCTAACGCTTACGATGTATATCGCATGTCCAATTTGTCAGTTTCTCATAGAGACCTATAATTTTGACATTCGTTAAGTGCTCCGTTAAATAAGAATTGATTGGTCAGCTGTCTTGAAAAAGGGAAACTTATTGACCAAAAACTTCCACATTTCAAGTGTCAAAAGTTGTGGACGCAAAGTCTGTCAAAATGATAATAGTTGCGTTAACGATTGCCATAATGTTAGCGCAATTGGGGGCTAAAGTAAAGGAGCGAGCCATGTCATCGTATTATCTACGTAAGCCCAATTTACATGTAGTTAGTAACTAAGCCAGGACAGTGATCAGACAGCATTTTAGTGGTAAGCGGATCCTTTAGCGTTTCATTGTTAGCCATAACTTGGAGCACTCGGAAAAGAGAGCATTGTTAAAATGTTCATTGTTTCAGTTTTGTTTTAATCGAGAAATATTACAGTTTATAGTATTTTGAACCAACCATTTTACTAAACGAAGGATTCATATGTAAATATTTTTTTTAAAATATTTGAATTTGGCTGTTTATTGTCATGCTTTCTCAACCCAGTGTCTTCTTGGTATATACATTTTTTGTTGTAACAGTTTTTTTTTGCTTGTATGATTTTATATATCTGTAAAACTATCGACTGATGACTATGTTTTTTGTGTCATCATCAACAACCATTGAATACAAAGGGGGGATTGCCATAATCACCACGCTTGGCAGTCGGATTGGTGATCACAGTATACGTGTTGAGTTCTCAGGCGGATGCTGCTGCCTATCCCTGGTATCCCTTAGTCGGCTTTTAGTTGTAAAAGCCGACTAAGGGATACTAGGGATAAACACCCCCACGTGGGGGATCCACGGGAGTAAATGGAGGGTCTATTCTTAGGCCAGACACGCTACGGTACAATATTAAATTGAATTTAAGGCAGTACCCCGACCAAACACGGCGTCAAGCTGTTTTTTTCAAGCCTCTCTCCTCGTTAAATAAAGTAAGTAAAAAAAAAGAAAAAAAGTCACCACATATATTTGACATTTTGTCATCAAGTTCCACGATTGGTTTAATGATTTAACGTCGTAAGTACTCGACAATAAACCCATGAAAAATTTAAATAAATCATGATTTTGTACATCTTCTCTTAAAGTTCACGTTACTGAATTTTTTGGTTTTCACAATTGGATAGTTAATTTTAAAGTAGAATTATTACACGATTATTTTTTTTTAAAATGGGTTCTCTTTATTTTTTATGAATTATATTTCATGAATCCGTGCGAATCTGGCTGTGCGCAAGGAGCGGACCAGTCAGCCGCCGGTTCTCGGACGGACGGCTAGATGGCAGTACTATAAGAACGGACTACATAGGTGTCACTAAAATAAATAATTTGCGATGTATTGTAGAGGCTAACACCTCAAGGTCATTTGGTCAGGGTAGCGCCTTAATGAAATGCAGTCTGATTAGTGATCACTGTCCTGGCTCGACTACTAGCTACATCTAAATCAGGCATAACAAAGCAGACATAGTTTTTTTTTAATTTTTGTGTAATTCTACGAGCACCAAGCCCACCAGGCGGTCGGTGAAATATTTTGACCAATTTTATAATCAGACGTGCGAACTTCGTGGCGTAGTGAATTGGTTAAGATATTGCATCGTCCGCTTGTGTTGGGGATATCGACGGGGGAAGACCGCCACATGTTTCATCATCAGCATCATCATCATCGTGGATGATGAATTCAACATACTTTCTGCGAACTGGCCGGCAGAAATTGAAGAAGGTCTCTTGCCTTTATTTCTTTGCCCAGCAGGAAAAAATGTGAAAAGGGTCCTCCAAAGCAGGCAACGCATTGGCAATGCCTCGGGTGTTGCAGATGTCAATAGGCGACGGTAACCGCTTACCATCAGGTGGGCCGTATGCCAGTTTGTCGAGCCATTACATTAAAAAAAAAAAAATCATCATCACCACACATATTATTTATTTATTTATTTTAGAATCTTAAGAAAACTTACAGCTAGGTACACAGAAAAATAACTATATTAATACTAACATGCAATAAAACATGTACGCAGAAGGCCAATTACAAGTTTCCACTAATAGGTAGGGTAATTTATTAGTTATAAAGTGGACGACAAACCGAAAGAAAGGGAAAAATTAAACTAAAACACAAAAAAAACTGAACTAACTAATACCTAATAAGAATTTGTCCGCAAGCAAGCGTTTTAACTTGCTTGTCGAGGTATTAAATAAATCTAAATCTACGTTAGTCAAGGTGTTAAACCTAGCGCTTGCTCGAATAATAAATGCATTCTGCCTATAATTTGTCTTAACTATAGTGGGACGTAAAAGATGTTGTTATCAGTTTGATACTACACTGCTTTTTTTGAGCGCATGTTGTAGGTACTCATGTTTAACTAGCTGTTGCCAGCGGTTACACCCATGTTATCACTCTTTGTTTTAAATGGAAAATGCAAATGGCTATGATTTATCTGTGCTTATACTTAAATTTTATCAAAATTGGTTTGGTTGTTTTAGTGTGAAAGCACGACTAACAAACAACTAATCTTGGTAGCCTGCTGCTCGCCTGGTATATTGGATTAATTCCGTATACCAGAATAATGAATACTGGATAACTGTCGCCCCCTTTTCACCTGTATTCTGGAAATCCGGAACTGGACAATATCTGCAGCTGTAGCATTTTTAGAGATGTGTGTAAGTTTTTTGTGTTTGTTTTAGACATAACATTACTTTATGTTGCATTTCTGTGCTTTTTATAATCAAATTATTTAAAACAAAACCCAACAATGTTTTTTCTCAAACGTGCTTGGATATTCAAACATTATTTAGAGAACCTTCTTCGAGAAAAATTTACTTTGCCGGACTAGGCCGCCAATGTTAGTATGAAAATCCATATCTGTCGTGTTATCACATAGGCAATTTCACTATGAATATCCGTGGATTGTTTGAGAAAAATCATACATGGTTTGGCTCAATTAGGCGTAGATAGACTAACGTAAGTGTGCCACCTATTTTCTCACAATCGTCTATCAACAACTCTAGCCTATGATTGCCGGCCGTGGCATTAATGTACTATTTCTTGTATTGTGTTTGAGTTTTGTTTTTGTTTTGTTTAACATTATGTCATGGTTATTGTATTTTATAACATTCATAGGTTGTGTTTGAACTTGCACGGTGTTTATTTAACCAAGTATTAAAATTAAAATTAAATTATATTGTAGGGTGATATTGCAACAATTCTCATCATCATCATTATCAATCAGCAGAAGTCCACTGCTGGACATAGGCACATGTTATTTATTTTTTATGTTCATGGTATATTATCATTTATTATATTATAATAATGTGTAAGATATATATAGTTATTGTAAGCAGGTAATTAATTAAATTAACATTATAATATCAACCTATAATTATTCCCTATAGCACTACCACCCATTTAACATTACGCAAAGATTGGCTGGAAGAAAATGCTAATTAACATTAAGTTCGCCTATAAACTTGTTTTTTGTCTTGTGCAATAAAGCAATTTCTATCTAAAATACTCAAGTCCCAAGTCTAATGCCGAGATAATTAGCACGTACTAATTCTTAGACCTGTCCCTGTCACTGTCACACAAATGTTAAAACACGCGTATTAGAGAGAGACAGTTACGATATCAAAGTAAAGACTTAAGTGAATCACACACGTAGCAGATGCGGTAATATACGAAAATGATACATTCACGCGGAAACCTTCAAACTGTATTGTATTTCAATTTGTATACACAGATATAATCTGTCCATCTTTTGATATATGCGGTGCCTACAGATGCTTGACGGTAAAATATAAGTGATCTGCTACGTGTGTGTTGCTCCTTGAGTTTAGTATAGAGAGCGATAAGGACAGATACGCCTATTAGACTTGTCACCGTAAAGTACGTTCTATATTTATCTGGACCCGAGTCTCATACATATATGGCTACCCCTATTTATCAGCACCTGGTGAAAAGGCCCCAAAGAGCATATATCTCCATACCCTAATTTTGTGGCAGGTCCCCGTACGAGACGACCGAAGAAGCCCCCCGGAGAGACCAACCCCAACGACGAGAAAAGACCAAGAACCGCCTTCTCTGGACCCCAACTTGCTCGATTAAAGGTAAGGTTTGATGTCATAAACATTAGTAGCTCTTTATCATTCACACACATAGTCCTGACATAAATGTCATTGATTGCTACGGGTGCTACGCCATTTGCTACAAGTGCTACGAGATTTAAACGTTTCTATTCAGATGTTCTTTTATTCTTCCTAATGTACCAATAATGCCCTAATGTTCCTAATATGTGTGTGTGTGTGTGTGTGTGAGAATGTGTGTGTGCATGTGTGTGTGTGTGTGTTTGTGTGTGTTAACTCGCAAGACAGGATACTTTTTATGGTTTCGAGTCCGATTTGGAACCCGTATTCGGACGGTAATGAATGTCCCAGTCCGTCACAGGCATTATAACTTTCACAATTATGAACCAATATGCATCAAAATTTAGCTAATAAATTATTTAATTAAAAGTATTAAAACTTTGATATCTCTAGTTAGTGTCGCAGGAAGTGGGTGGATGGAGGTTGCTGAAAAAGTCAAGACCGTTTATCGTGGCATTTTAGGGAAGAGGCCTATGTTCTGCAGTAGACTTTTACAGGCTGATGATAATAATGATGATCTCTAGTATAATTTTTTACCTTAGATTTGATTTAGTTTGAATTTAGTTTTTTGTATTACCTTATTTTTCTTTGTGTCAACCCTGTCTTTTGTAGCAAATACATCATTTATCATTTAATTAAAAGTTTTTATTTAAGAAAACAACATCATTTATTTTATTTTTATTTTTACCATTCATAAAGTGAGAGAGTTTCTTTTTTTTAGCGCACTCATTTTATATAGGTATCGATAAAAAGGTCTTATTAAATGATGTAGTATTTAATCAAAATGTTAGTTGCCTTACCATCAGTGAGATACACCCCGACAAAGTGTTTGACAATGTATAACGTTTTACCTAAAACCATTTTATCCTCCAAGTAGACAATAAATAAATTTTACCTTTTTTTAGGATTGGGTTGAAACAAGAATATAAAAATAAAATGGGTTGAGTCGATATAAATACCTAAATGGGTTGAACGTCATTGGGTTGAGACAAAAAACACTCAGTAAGTGGATTATGGTGAAACTCTCATCAAAAATAATCTCGGATATCTTGCGATAAAATTTTTTCGATATCCAAAAGATTAAAAACTGTGACTTGACTTCGGAACCCTACACTATGCGTGGTCAGACACACACTGTCACGTAATAATTGGCCAATTATTAATCTGATTAAAAACCTCCTTTGTATTCAAATTTGTCTCTCTTCCCCAGCACGAGTTTGCCGAAAACCGCTACCTCACAGAGCGTCGAAGACAAGCCTTGGCCGCTGAGCTAGGCCTCGCCGAAGCTCAGATCAAGATCTGGTTCCAAAACAAACGAGCTAAGATCAAGAAGGCGTCTGGACAGAGGAACCCGCTAGCTCTGCAGCTGATGGCACAGGGGTTATACAATCATAGCACGGTTCCATTGACTAAGGAAGAAGAGGAATTAGAGATGAAAGCTAGGGAGAGGGAGGCGCAGAATAGAGTATAGTAACTATTTAATAATAACTATAAATAATAATAATAATAAAATATCATTATATATAATATTATTATTATCATAAGTCACTCTAGTGTGTCACTCTAGAGTCACTCTTGAGTCTGCAATGTCGCTCAAATGACGCTTAGGAGGCTTAGTCCAAGTTTCTTTGCAAACAATTGACACGGACGTATCGTGTAGTGTAACACGGATTTAATATGGCAACTTGACAACATCGATGAGCGGGGCGCTCACTTTAAGTACCTCATTTTCTATGCAAAAATCCGTGTTACACTACACCATACGTCAGTGTCAATTACTTGTTAAAACTCAGACTTCGGTGTCTGGAGTGGCTCTAGTGTGTCGTCTAGGGTCGCACTTGTGTGCATTGTCACTAAAAAGAAGCTCTGCGGTCGCTCTAAAGTTATCCTTTTACTTTAAAATGTCACTCCAATCAGACTCTATTTGTGTCACTCTAGAGTTGTTCTAGTATCAAATGAGCTAATTTCAAGAAGACATCTAAGCAGAGGAGCTCTCTAGCTCTGCCGTTGATGGATTAGGGGTTATACAATCATAGCATGTTCCATTGTCTAAAGCGGTGTAGATATTAAAGAACAGAAGGTGTCAAAGGTCACTCTAGGGTTGTTCTAGTGTGTCACTCTAGAGTCGCTCTAGTTTCTGCAGTGTCACTCTAATTTCGCTCTAGCCTCACTCTAGTGGTTCACTCTAGGGTCACTCTAGTGTTTTTACAATGTCAATCTAATAAGGTTCCAGTAGAGTGGCTCTAATAACAAACGTGCTATTAGTTCAAGAAGAGGAAAGAGGAATCCGTTTGCCCATAAAGCTTTCCCATAACATAGTTATATTGACTAGCCAATCAATTTAGTTGGAGATGAGATAGAAGCACAGTAAAGAGTTGAGTTATTAACAGTACAAAAATCTTGCACTCACCTAGGTTTTGATCAGACATACTTCCTACAACGCTTATAATGTCTTTAGTATATGGAGAGGTTGGACTTCCTCTACTGCGTCGTGCGGTTTGTGGTCGCCACTCAAGAAACTTTATTCCTCCAACGGTTGTCAGTTCTGCGAGCTATATGAACGCCCATTTTAACTTGCTAATTTTGAGAGCTAAGCTGCGTTTCTACCAAAGATGTGCGAGGTAGTTTTTTTTTTTCTGAAGGACTAAATGCAGTTTGCCTCAGATGGCCGATGCTGCGTTACCGGACTTTTGGTGAGCGTGGAAGGCGCTTAACCGTTAAAATTAGGTTTGGGCAACTAGCGCAAGGGCACCACTTAGGTACGGACCTCGGCTTGGGCCGTTGCCAGATTGGGAGGAATAAGAATAGGAAAACGCCCCGGAACATGCTTGTACCGGTTTAGGCGTGTGGTACTGAAGGTACTTAAGAAAGTCTTCAACCCCGCCGGCGGGGTCGCTGTATCTGTGTAGTGTTTACTCTGTCGTGATTGGATGACGACGCCCCCGCATTCGCGGCGTTGATTTCGTCATCCGGGTCACCAAGAACGTGTCTTGGTCGACGAAGGGATTAGATGTGCGAGGTAGATGAATGGTGCGGGGATGCATAGCGACGCTGTGAAACGGTGCGTTGATGAGCGATGCGAGGATTTCAGATTTCAGATGCGAACGAGTGGGTTAGGTGTAGAGACTGCTAGTAATTTCTCGCTTGCGTCCATCCCTCACGCACATCTCTCGCACACATCCCTCGCACTCATTCCTCGTACACATCCCTCGCTTGTTTTATACGTATAAAAACCTCGCTCTCTAAGCCGTTTTCACCAGAGCTGCGCTGAGCGAGGCTATAGGTAAATAATAATAATAAATAATTTATTGAATCAGATACTTAAAATCCATTTTTTATTAGTAGGTACACTTAAATTGTTTGTTAAAAAAAATACATAATAGCCGTCAGACAGTAACTGGTGGAAGTAGGTAATTAAAAACTTTTATCCGAATCCCGGCCAAACAGACTCCAGCGAGAAGCCTACCTGATCAGGACTCGAACAAGTCTTCATTGAAGAAAGAAGAATGAAGTGATTCTTTTTTAACAAACACATCCCTGGCTACGCATCCTCGCTCATCTTTGGTGCAGCCTTATATCGGTTCTTCTACGGATCTCCTAATTTTGGATTATATCGTGTGTAACTCCAAGCATAGCTCTTTGCGAGACTTTGAGCTTGTGTACTTGTACTTGTACTTGTAGCGCGGACTCTTTTCCGCAACTAGGCCGCCAATGGGCCCTTTTTGCGTGGCGAGTGGCGGCTGCTAATCCAGCCACCCGATGTCCTCCAGGAAGGTCAACAACTCACTGATACCGGCGCAGGCCTGCCCGGAAGTCCTCGGTTTCCCGAGGAAAGTTCTTCTTTGAGACGCCACGCTGCTACACTCCAGGAGCACATGCGCTGGCGTCTCATCTGCTTCTAGGCAGCCCCTACATAAGGGACTGTCCGTGATACCCAGTGTAAATAAATGTTTGTTAAGAGAGCAGTGACCCGTGACAATCCCGACTATGAGCCGTAGCTTGTCACGTCTCAGATTGAGCAGTTTTCGGGAGTATTTCGGATTTAAAATGGGCTTGTGTACACGAGGTCAAATAGTTAGCGACCACGTCTTAGTGCCGTAAATCATCACTGGCAACAGGCACTGACTTTCGTCTTGAGGCTCTGCGGTATTTTATGTATGTTGTATATGTATGTAGTTATAATAAATTGATTATATGATGCTTTGTATAAAGTTGGGACATAACTAATAGAAAGTAGATTAAGAAAATCGACATTATGTAAAAAGTTAAAATTATTACTAAATCCAATCTCGTTATAAATTATATTAAATCTGTGTAAAAAAATACTTTCAAATTGTAAGTTACTTAAACATTATTTTCTAAGTTTACAAACTAAGTAAGTATCTTCTGGAGTTGTTATTGAAGGTTTTTTAAAACTACCCAAAAACCCAATTGAATTGTAATTTAAATTGTAAATAAAATTTTGAATTTAAATTAATATTTAAAATAAGTTATTTATTGTGCAATGGTAGCAGTATTAGTAAAATAAAGATTGATGACAAATTAGAAAAATGTGCACAAATTGATGCACTAAATAGCGAAAGCCCCGTGCACTAAATAAAACAAAATGCACTAAATAGTATACATAATTGCACAAATATAGAGCCATAGTTTCAATTTGTTGTCAATCTTATTAAAAGTAGCGGTTAATAGAAAGATTTGATTAAAAAATGTGTCAATATATTTTGTTTTATTTATTTTTCCTTCTTTAATACAATTGTTCCTTAAGACGATACTCCTTGAAAAATTTTCCCACGCTAACTCCGCCCATGAGCCCCGATTAGAAAGTGATAGCGCTATTACTCACCTGAGCCCGAGAAGAGATGCGGTATAGATTCTGTCCCGCCCAGAAGCACTCAAAAGTAAATGACGTAAGCGACATGTGATAAAACTTCGTGTTGCTTAAAAAGTAGCAAATATAAAAATAAATCATCTTCTATTTTGTTACGTGCTGTGATTTTCTACCGAATTGTATAAAAATTTACCGTCAATATCTTCTACATTCGACGGATGGACGTAAAAAAGATTTTAGGAGGGCCGGTTTCAAAAAATAAATCTTTGGAGAAAAGTTTTACCAATCATGTTTCTGATCTATGATTTCGTTAGATTACATCCTCAAGTAATCACTGTATAAACATCAAGTTTGTAACTTTTACCTTTACTGAGTGAGAATGTAACGAAGTGACTCCAAAGTCAAGGAGGCTCGTCTTAAGAAAGAACATCAACTCTTCTTGTGTTTAGTTAGAGAAAATACAAACATAAAAAAAAAAATTATACACAACTGAATTGAAAACCTTCTTTTTTGAAAGTCAGTTATAAATAAAGTACCTGCATAAAGTTCCCACGTCAACTTGGCGAAGTGAAGATAGGGGTACCAACTCGAGAGTTAACCATCCAAACAAAAAATATTTTTAAAAATCGGTCCTGAATCAAACAAAAAGCAAACAAAAAAAAAAACCAAAAAAAAAATTCTATATTAATTAATAATTCATATAGAATATTAATAATATATAAATATTATATAATGTAATAATATTAATAATATATATATTTTTTTTATTATTATTATTATATAATATAATTTTATTATTATTGAATATTTATTTTATATTATTAATTTTTATTATTTTTTTTCTGGACAAATCGGAGAAAATACCTAAAAAAATAAAGCAGTACGAACACAGAACCTTCTCCTTTTTTGAAAATGGTTAAAAAACAAATATTTGTAAAAAAAGTGCCGCAGTTAATTACTTTCTTTACACCCTTTAAAAAACGTGTCAAAAAACACAATGAAAATTGCTACCGAATCGAACGAGATTCCTGATTCGTGATGCCATAGTTTTTAATATCAACCCCTGTTAGACAACATGGGTTGAACAGTGATGGGGTGCCAGAGTGAACTCCAGAGGCTTTACCATGAGCTGTTATAGCGATTTACTTCAAAAACTATTCAGTACAAAATATCGGTTCGTCGTTGACATCCGACTTTCTGCTACTGTGCCTTTAAATATAGCTGCGGACATCACGGAACTGATATTTTGTACTGAATAGTTTTTGAACTAAATCGCTATAAGAGCTTATGGTAAGGCCTCTGGTAGGTAATTAAAGTTCCCGGGGTCAAAGTGTAAGTTTGAAGGGTTAAAATTTAATGTAAGACTCGACCAACGCCACAGGATGATGAACAACAGGGTACAATAATATGAAAAATTAATTGTATGTAGAATAGATCCATCCATCTCCTTCCGTGGATTTCATAAAAGTCGACTAAGGGATTTCAATAGGAGATGAAAAAAAAAAAAAAGTTTATTTTCAGCAAAAACAATAAAAGTAGAAACTTGTAATTAAATAAGAACAAATAGTAGGTTATAAGTTATACAGTAAATTATCTTGATTTGCTGTTGAGAATCATGATCCAGTATCCTATGATACCCATACTAGATAATAATCTGTATCGTGGGTACCTACGATTAACAATGGTTTAGGGTCTAGGTTATATTTTAAAAATTAAATAATAAATAGAACCTTAAAAATATGAAACAGATAATATATAATTATATGTATTAAGTATATATATTTAAATAGATGTATATAGATATAGAGATATAGAGATAGGCAGCAGCACTTGAATACTCAAAACCAATACTGCTATCACCAATCCGCCTTAAGATTAGTACTCTAATTATTAAAACAACTGATTGTTATTTGTATAAGAAAAAATCTGGAATTTTAAGGTTTTCCGCAGTCTTTGAGGTAACATTGGTGGACAAAATCAGCCCCTTTTGGGCTGGCGTTTAAATTCCCAGTCAATGTGTATTATTGACCAATATGGTTAACTATTTAGGCGATGATAGAACCAACTAGAAGAAATTGTGTAACCATGGTAACCACGACTTAAAAAAAACATTTTCACAAGTAAACAACATTAAATAAAATCCTTCCCCTGTATCGAATCGGAACGAGTGGAGTAAAAAAATAGTTAATTTAAAATGTCGCCCGGACGCGTGCTACGAATTCCTGAGAATAAGGGCAGGCTTACATTGTGCTGCACGAGTACAAGCACAGTTTTCGCCCGGGTCCGGACCCGGGCCCACCCCCCAAATACAATAGCAATGGGGAACGCAACAATGTTGATCACTTTGGCAGCCTTAGCGCTGTACAAATCTTTTGAAACTTGAAAGGAGGAATATTCATGTCAAGAAGTTTGCCCGATTCAAGTTTCATAAGATTTACTAAGGCTTCCAAAATGATCCCCCATATTGTGTTCCCCATTGCCCTTTGCTACTGTTATTGGGGGGTAGGTTATGTTCGCAGCTCGGGCTCAATCCTCGCACTCTCTTTCCAAAAATGAATAGTGTATTCACAAATATCATGTTGCGCAATAATAATAAATAATAATATACATTTATTTCGAGCAAAATAGAAATCCATATTTACACATAACAAAAACAACTAAAAACTAATTGGATAGCTGGGCAGGTGTCTCTCACAGCAATGCCTTGTATACGGGCAGTCCACCCTAGCGGCAATCATTTCAAGCACGGTGTTGGAGCTGGCCCGCAACCTGCGCACTAGAGACGTAGCGCGCTTGCGCATAGTGGTATGAAAACAATCAACCCGCGCCACAGCAAACATCCCCGATGCGCTGCAGTAGCGCAATGAGCCCGAAGGTAGAGTTTTGTAGTAACCATCATAAAATGACATTCATGACGATCGTCCGTGAATATCGTAGTAACTATCAACTAATCAGTGCGCGCGCTCAACAAAAATGGCACAGATCTACATGAGCCGGTAGACATCCACTGCTGAATGAGGCCTCCTCCATAGCATGCATAGCATACAACCTAATGCAATGGAGGGATTTGCCAAAATCTTCACACACTTGGAATTGGTGATCGCAGTTTGGTGTTAAGTACTTAGATGGATGCGGCTACCCATCCCCTTGTGTAATCCTTTAGTCAACTTTTAAAACATCCACAAGAGGAGTTTGGAAGAGTCTTATTCTTAGACCGACTCCACATGACATTGCTTTCCACGACCAACTCAGCTAACGCTTTCTTCCAATAATAAAACACTCCTAAATAAGCCAGCAGCCAGAACAAATCTAAAACCAACAAACATTGCCCAACAAGTCCGGGTAAAATACCCGGAGAGAGAGAGTTTTTATAAAATAAAAATCATCTCCATGTAAACCAATCTTGCCCTGACAAGGGGTGCTCCAAATTCCTCACCGAGAGCAATCGGAGGTGTTATTTTTACAGTTGAATAAAATGGGGTAGTTTTATTGCGTTATCGATTTGTTTTTATTGGGTTATTTACCCTCAATAACTGATAATGTTGTGTTAGAGAAGTTAATTTCACAATTTATACAAAACTCTTTTAAAATACAAGAAACAAAAAAAAACACTAATATCAAAACATTTTCTTAAGGTGATTGCTCTCGCATGTGGCGCGAAATCCAAATTTTATTGCGTTTTTGCTCATTACAGCTCATCAACACTTCTTGAGATAGTAAAAACTGATTTTGCGAAAACTAGGAGACCTAACACACATGTTTTAGTTTATAGTTTCACATATAGATCATTACTTCAGCTACGAATACTCTTCAATGATTTTTACAGTGTTTTTTGGTTTAAAGATATGCGTAGCTTAACTAATGACATTTATGAGATACTATCAATTAAAACATGTGTGCTAGGTCTCCTAGTTTTCGCAAAATCTGTATTCTCTATCTCAAGAAGTGTTGATTAGCTGTGATTTACAAAAAACATAATAAAATTTGAATTTTGTGCCACATGCGATATGCCGTGGAGTATCCGGCCTAAGAATAATAATAGACCCCTCCTTCTCCTCCCTTGGATGTATTAAAAGCCTTACTAAGGGATTACACCAGGGGATGGGCAGCAGCATTTACCTGAGTAGGAGTATGACGTAGGTGGTTGAGACATAGTCAATATATTACTTACATCGGAGCCTAGTCTGGGTACAGCAACCAACATAACGATTGGTTCTTTAAATTTCGTAAAGCTGATAAAGCGACAACCTCTACAATCTGTCGTCTTCGATTAGGTCATGCTTGTACACCTGTTCACCTTGCCAAAATAAGGGTCAGGGACCACTCCCTTTGCGAATGTAGATTAGACGAAGGCAACCTCGATCATTTACTTTTCTCTTGCCCCAGGCTGCGGCTATCTCTATAATATGATGTGTGCCCTCCTGAAATCCCCCGTCCTTTCTCCTCCAAACTACTTTTATCCTTAGTTTTTTCCCCCTTTATATCACTGTTATGTAAATTTATTTATGCAAATAAAATTAAATTGTTGTATACCTATTACTTTTGTCTTATATCTATAATTTTGATATGCTTTAATCATTGTGCTGTGTTTTATTTGTGTAGTCCTGTTTCCAGCGGCGTCTTCACACTCGTCACCCATACCGTCGGGCTCCAAGCCGACGGAGGAGATGTGTGTGGAGCAGGAGTCGGAGATCGACCTGCTGGATAGCTCGGAGGGGGAGGAAGGGGTGAGGGAAAACCAAGATGTTGGTGACCCAAGCCGCCTCTCCTAATGACTTCTGCATCATCCAAAGCAACCTCCAGCACAGTCTCACTGCTACGGCTAACCTGCGCAGAGTGCTGGAGAAGAACATCAAGACCATAGCCTTGATCCAGGAGCCGTGGATCAGGGCAGGGCGTGTGTGTGGTCTAAATAACTTAGGCGGTAAGTTACTGTATGATAAAACTTGTAGCAATCCACGTGCGTGCATATACGTACCGTGTAAACTAACAGCTGTGCCCTTAACCGAGTTCTGTTTCAAGGACCTAGTGACAGCCAGGATCCGAGGCATCTTTGGTGAGGAGACTGAGGAGGTGGTACTTTCGTCGGCGTACATGCCTGCTGATGAGGCCATCCCTACCAATGAGGTTACGGAGCTGGTAAGACATTGCGAGCTACAAAGCTTAAAATTAATTATTTCAGCAGATACTAATGCGCACCACCCGCTTTGGGGTATGCCCGTAGCAAACAGCAGGGGAGATGACCTGGTAAACTTCTTATTTACTACCTCTCTCGTTATAGCAAACAGGGGTGCCGAACCGACTTTTCTTACTAGGCGGTGCCGCACCATCATCGATCTTACCATGGTAACGGGTAACTGCTCAGATTATGTAAGAGGCTGGAGGGTATCTGAGGAAGCTTCCTGCTCCGACCATAGGTGGATCAGATATGAACTGGAACTAAGTACAACAGAGACAGCACCATCCCGCAACCCGCGGAGGACTGACAAGGTAAAATTTGTTAACTCCTTAGAACAGCGCCTTGGCACGCCGGGATATAATTTAACAAGCACATCTGCCATTGAAGAGGCAGTTGAACACATTACTGCTAGCCTGACTAAGAGCTTTGAGGAGGCCTGTCCTCTTACTCAGGCCCGTGTAACCGTTAAAGGGAAGAACGGCTGGTCCGAAGACTTAGAAAGACAAAAAGGTAAAGTGCGCAGGTTATTTAACAGAGCTATGAACACATACGACGACTCGGACTGGGACAATTACAAGGACGCCCGTGCTGAGTATAAGAGGTGCATCCGGAGAAAAGGTCGTATAAAATGGCAAAAGTACTGTACAAGCATCGAATTGGACTCACAAGCGAACAGAGTGAGGAAAATTCTCGCGACTGACTCGAATCGCGAGATAGGTTCACTAAAAAAGATAGACAAAACTTATACAAAAACAACAGCAGAAACGCATGAACTGCTCCTACAAACACACTTTCCAGGGTGTCTTATAGACCAAGAAACCGTTTGGCGGGTCACAAATGTTAGGACGCCATCTGAAACAGACTGGTCGGTTGCGCAGTCTGTGGTTACTGGGGAGAAAGTGGACTGGGCGATAAGCACATTTAAACCTTACAAGTCCCCGGGTTTGGATGGACTCTTCCCAGGCCTTCTACAGTGGGGTAAGCTACGTCTTCTCGAGACGCTCACAGTTGTCTTCAGAGCTTGCCTTGCTTTCCGTTATGTTCCACGGTTGTGGAGAGAGGTCAGGGTCCTGTTCATACCAAAACCGGGGAAAAGCGACTACACTGAAGCAAAAGCCTATAGACCGATTAGCCTAACATCATTCCTACTTAAAACTTTGGAAAGACTGTGTGACCGGTATATTAGGGATAGCATGCTCTTAACAACACCACTACATCCGCAGCAACACGCTTATTGCTCGGGCAAATCAACAGAATCAGCACTACACACTGTGGTTAGCAGAGTGGAAAAAGACATAAAAAACAAAACACTCTGTCTGGCTGCCTTCATTGATATAGAGGGTGCTTTTGATAGGACAAACTTTAGCAGCATCAGCGCAGCTTTACAGAGGCATAGGGTAGACCCGACTCTGGCGGGGTGGATCGTTGACATGCTCCAACTCAGGGCAGTACGTGTTGACCTGCAGGGGGAGACCAGGGCGGTGGTGGCGAGGGGATGTCCTCAGGGAGGTGTCTTGTCGCCACTGCTATGGAATATGGTTGCCAACGATCTAATTACTAGACTTAACGCCCAACGTTTCTTTACGGTAGGCTACGCGGATGACCTTGCGATTCTGATATCAGGTCACTTTGCCAGTGTGGCATGCAATATCATGAATAGTGCACTTAGGGTCGTCCAGTTATGGTGCACTGAATATGGATTGACCGTGAATCCAGCGAAAACGGAACTAGTAATGTTCACTAAGAAGCGTAATCTGGGAGCTTATAGCTTGCCTAAACTCTTTGACACACAACTGCACTTATCCGATGAGGTTAAATATCTGGGGATCATTTTGGATAGCAAACTGAACTGGGCTAAGCATCTCGATAGTAAAATTAAGAAGGCCACGATATCTTTCTGGCAGTGTCGTAGAATGATAGGAAAGACATGGGGTCTAAGCCCAAAAATAACCCTATGGCTTTACAATACCGTGATTAGGCCTTCGCTAACTTATGGTGCTCTAGTATGGTGGCCCAGAACCAAGCAGAGTACCTCTATAGGCAGACTACAAAAGTTTCAGAGACTGGCGTGTGTGGCGACTACGGGGAGTATGAGAACGGCCCCAACGGCTGCTCTCGAGGCCTTGTTGGGTCTAACCCCGCTTCATCTATACGTGCAGCAGGAAGCAGCGGCTGCTGCCTATAGGCTCTGGGTTTTAAAACTATTAGAACATGACACGCAGGCTACTCACACTACCATCATGGATGAGTTTGCAGATGGGAATCCATTGCTACTCTCTATCTATGACAGGGTACCGAAGAAACACATTTATTCCAAGGGCTACACTATTCAATTACACGAGGAGCCTAGTGACAGCTCCAATACACATGAACTAAGAATATATACAGACGGCTCAAAAATGCTAGCAGGAACCGGAGCGGGTACGTTCTCGGAGGACCTAAACATTCACTCGGCAGTGGCCTTGGGTGCCTGGAATTCGATTTTCCAGACGGAATGCGTAGGTATAATCCAGGCGGCGTACGCAGTGCTGCGTAGGGAGGTTACTGATTTTAACATTAGGATACTCTCAGATAGCGCTGCGGTACTGCGAGCACTGCAGAAAACCGAACATACCTCAGGGTTGACCATTCAGTGTCACCACCTGCTGGAAGAAGTAAGTAAGTCGAACAATATTACGCTACAATGGATCAAGGGACATAGTGGCTCCAGAGGAAATGACGGTGCTGACGCGTTGGCCAGGAGAGGCTCGGTAATGCTCCCAGTAGGACCAGAGCCTTTAGTACCCCTGCCCTTCAGTCAGATACGTTCTTGGATCCGTAGACGAACTGTTGAGCGACACCAAAAGCTTTGGGTAAGTATACAGGATTGCAGACAGTCGAAGGAGGCGTTTCCGGACTTAAATCCGAGATACTCCCGAAAGCTGCTCAATCTGAGACGTGACAAGCTACGGCTCATAGTCGGGATCGTCACGGGTCACTGCTCTCTTAACAAACATTTATTTACACTGGGTATCACGGACAGTCCCCTATGCAGGGGCTGCCTAGAAGCAGATGAGACGCCAGCGCATGTGCTCCTGGAGTGTAGCAGCGTGGCGTCTCAAAGAAGAACTTTCCTCGGGACACCGAGGACTCCCGGGCAGGCCTGCGCCGGTATCAGTGAGTTGTTGGCCTTCCTGGAGGACATCGGGTGGCTGGATTAGCAGCCGCCACTCGCCACGCAAAAAGGGCCCATTGGCGGCCTAGTTGCGGAAAAGAGTCTGCGCTACAAGTACAAGTACAAGTAGATCATTGTGCTGTGTTTTATTTGTGTAGTCCCTTGATAAATAAATCTCCTTTTGTTAACCTTAATAACTCTGGTTGAGTCTCCCTTATACAAGACTGTCTAATTTTCATACTCAGATCTCCATCGTTTTACAGTCTTAAATCTTGTCGACATCGACATTGGCAAAATTGTGGCAGCTAAAACCACAGAAGCCATAATTAAAAGAAGAAGAAGAAGACGAATACAACGATCGTCCGTGTAATACTTAGTAACTTAGTAACTAGCCATTTATTTCTGTGATAGTCTCGGCCTTTGGATTCCACCTATGGATATCGTAAGAATTACGCCAGGGGATAGCAGCATTAACCTGAGTACTTAAAACCAAACTGCGAACACCAATCCGCCTGCCAAGCGTGGTGATTATAGCAAATCCCCCCATTGAATTCTATGGGGGAGGCTTCGTCCAGCAGTGGACATCTTAAGGCTTCAGCCTATACAAGTCCACTGTTGGATATTTATAACGTAACACCCAACAGTCGCATACGTAGTCCCCACACTAGGATTCCCTTTGTCGTGGGTATCAGGAAATACGAGTGCCATGGTAACACAACACCCAGACTCGATTAAATATTTGCACATCATGCACACATTTGTCCCGCAGTGCGAATCGAACCCGCAACCTCTCGCATCTCAGCCGGCCTCGCCCGCCGCGCCACAGAGGTTTTCATAGTTTTGGAGGTATTGTGATTTATCTAAGAGACCCAATTTAATTTCCAGAGACCTGACCATGAGCTCTTATAGCGATTCAGTTCAAAAACTATTCAGTACAAAATATCGGTTCATCGTTAACATCCCTCATCATTGACTAACTTTAATCACAGAAGTCTATAGACCTTTAGCTACTGTGCCATTAATAACTTTTCATTTAAAAAACCGACTTCCGCCATTGTTTTCGACTAAATAATTTTGAATGAAAAAAAAATATGAAAGAACCAGAGTGGTGAAAGGATTATGATACTTTCTGAATGCAAATGCTTGGTTTGTTGCTGAAAATATCAAAATCGCCATATGTATGCCTACAATATTTGAGAGTTCCCTCAATTCCTCATGGATCCCATCATCAGAACTGGACTCTTAAAAAAATGGGACCAATCTGGAAGTATATCTATTCGAATAAAAAAAGAATTTTCCAAATCGGTTCATAAACGCCGGAGATATGCGGTAACAAAAATAATAATAAAAAAAAAAAAAAAAAAAAAATACAACCGAATTGAGAACCGCCTCCTTTTTTGGGAAGTCGGTTAAAAATAGATACGACATCACGGAACCGATATTTTGTACTGAATAGTTTTTGAACTAAATCGCTCTAAGAGCTCACGGTAAGGTCTCAGTTTATTTAAAAGCTAGCTGTAATTTATTTTATGTTGACCAAACCAGCGTTTTAACTTAATTATTCATCGAATTGTCACTAACTCGTGATTAAAAAAAAAAACAGAAATTGATCTATCAATCATGAATAAACAAGTAACAGTATATACTAAAAAAATAAAACATGCGACAGATAACAGGGTGAATGACCTTTTGACGGGAGTCGGAGCGGGACCACCCACGACGCAGCGCGCTAGCTGCTGGCTCGATCACTGGACGGAGAATTTAGCGCTAAAATGCTAGTAAGGGTGCTTTCATTGGTATTTATTTTTGGGAAAATAACAATAAATATTTATTTTAACAACACTTCAACCATAAATAGGTATAGATAATGAATAGGTATGTATATTATTTTGTTAATTAAATAGAAGAAAATACTTTATTGCACACCATAATGTACAAAAAATTAATCAATTTCACAAACTAAAACTAAAACTGACTATGTTATTCAATAAAATAATAAATAAATAAATGCTGGACATTTCACACAACATTATCTAGTCCCAAGCAAAGCAAAGCTTATGTTATGGGTACTAGATAACTGATATACTTCATACAATACATTTTTTATTATGCATAGAAAAATACCCAGAACACCCTGAACAGATCTGATCATACAAATATTTGTTCAGAGGCGGAAATCGAACCCGCTACCTCCAGTGTCGCAGGCGAACCTTGGCCCGCCGCGCCACAGAGGTCGTCAATTGTGTACCTAATATGCCATTTTAGCTGTTTAGTTTTAAAATAACAGTCAGTCGTCACACATTTACATAATAAAATTCTGATCCTGATTCCTGATTTCCTGTCGATTGATCATCATCATCATCACCACTAGTTTATGTCCATTGCTGGATGAGGGGAGCTGAAGGCCTCGTCCAGCAGTACGTATAGATAGGCTGGTGAAGAAGGCTTGGCAGGCGGATTGGTGATGGCAGTTTAGTGCAAATAATTATTTTTTAACCGATTTCCCAAAACAGGAGGAGGTTCTCAATTCGGTTGTATTTTTTTTCTTTTTTTTTATGTTTGTTACCGCATATCTCGTTTATGATCATACAAATATTTGTTCAGAGGCGGAAATCGAACCCGCTACCTCCAGTGTCGCAGGCGAACCTTGGCCCGCCGCGCCACAGAGGTCGTCAATTGTGTACCTAATATGCCATTTTAGCTGTTTAGTTTTAAAATAACAGTCAGTCGTCACACATTTACATAATAAAATTCTGATCCTGATTCCTGATTTCCTGTCGATTGATCATCATCATCATCACCACTAGTTTATGTCCATTGCTGGATGAGGGGAGCTGAAGGCCTCGTCCAGCAGTACGTATAGATAGGCTGGTGAAGAAGGCTTGGCAGGCGGATTGGTGATGGCAGTTTAGTGCAAATAATTATTTTTTAACCGATTTCCCAAAACAGGAGGAGGTTCTCAATTCGGTTGTATTTTTTTTCTTTTTTTTTATGTTTGTTACCGCATATCTCGTTTATGAACCGATTTGGAAAATTCTTTTTTTATTTGAATAGATACACTTCCAGATTGGTCCCTTTTTTTCAGAATCCAGTTCTGATGATGGAATCCATGAGGAATTGAGGGAACTCTTCAAATATTGTAAGCATACATATGGCGATTTTGATATTTTCAGCAACAAACCAAGCATTTGCATTCAAAAAGTATCATAATCCTTTCACCACTATGGTTCTTTCATCATTTTTTTTCATCCAAATATTTTGTCGAATACAATGGCGGAAGTCGGTTTTTTAAATGAAAAGTTATTGACGCTTAGTTTGTTTGTTGTTAGTTTTTTTTAATTACCTAACTGTATCTAGTGATCGTTGTCCTCGTGTGTATGAGGCTTTAGCACAGTAAACTGCATAACAGCAGATAAATTACATTGTATAGAGACATAGTACTGTCACAAATGCAGATACTTCATGTGAATTATGCCAATGTGAGACTAGTGTGAGCTAATAGAATGCGTTTTCTGATTTAAACGGCCGCACCCAGAGTCCCCAACTAACTGAATGGCTCATTAAAATGCACTTTTTTCAAAACATTAAATGCAATTTCTTCACCGAGAAACAATTGGCTATTAACAGCGACGTCTTTGAGTATATACGTAAATTGTTTAAGTGTGACTTTAAGATGAGTCATGTGGGTATTGTTTGTAGGGTCTTGACATAAACTTAAGTATCTTCTTGGGCATGGAGGTTTCGATCTACTTACAATATTGAGCATAATCATTATCATCATCAGAAATCCACAGCTGGACAAAGGATTCCACCATAGAATGTCACGACGAACGGTTCTGAGCCGCCTCCATCCAATGACTCCCTGCGACCTTCGTAATGTCCTTGGTCCATTAGGGGGCCTTCCTTAACTGACAATATATTTTGCCATGAAATTCAACAGAAATCAAATCAAAAGAACTTCAGGATAATTTTGAATCGTCTTATAAACTAAAATTACTCCTGTTCCAGCGCGACCAAGCCTAGAAGAATCAGGCAACAAACTCTGCTTGGCTTACATAAATGGTCCGTCTTAACACTAGGTGAGAAGCGCCTGTGTGGTGCCTCGGAGCAAGGAGTTGCTGATACATAGTAAATGAGAACTTAAAAACCTTAGGAAGGTAGTCAAAAGTAAATAAACATCAGCAAAAATATGCAAGACAGCACACGCTACGCTTGTTATACTTATAAATAATAATCTAATACAAACATGTAAATAGGTAAGTACAGATATTGCAAATTTCCATTTTAGCAGTCGCGGGTCAGAGCTACATCAGGCCACGCGGCTTTGTCATTAATATAGTCATCAAGAGTGTAATACGATATCTTTACTACATTATTCTCTATGTAGGATTTAAATCTTCGAATAGGAATAAGTTTAGAAGTAACTAACTGATTGAAAATATTGAAGAATAATTTTAGGATTAATTCGAAATCCATTCTTTATTTACTAGTCCCCGTAGTCTAAAGGGCTACGGCTAGGGGTATTTAATTATATTATAAAATAAAAAAGGTATGGTTAGGTATAATAAAAGAAGGTTCTTGTAATAAGAGCTCCTTCATATAGTGCTCGCATTGCTGTGTTCCGGTTTGAAGGGTATGGGTTCCGGTGGAATTACAACATGTGCCTTTAAAAATTTATGTATTTCAGGTTGAAGGACACAGTAGGGACACAATAGGCACGTAGGGCGCGTCCTAGATGGTATTGCTGTGTGTGCTAACTGCTAGATCCGTCAATTTCTCATTCAATTCGTTTGTTGAAATTAGAACACAAAATTAATAAATAAATGTGTAAAAATATTTAATAACATTTTGATTTAAATTTTAACATGACCTCTGAATGAGAGCATTTTGTATAACAACAAAGATCTTGATAAATTGGTCATTCAATCGATGAAAGACCGCGTTGATGTCTTTTCTATGAGAATGACTCGTCCAATATAAGATGATCTCTGATTGCTTACAACTTATATATAACCAGGGACCCAGCTTTATTGGACAGGAAAACTAAGCCAATTCCGCAAAATAAAATGATCTCATCATCATCATCAGCCCGAAGACGTCCACTCCTGGACGAGGCCTCCCCCATAGAGTGCAATGGGGGGGATATACTATAATCACTACGCTTGGCAGGCGGATTGGTGATCACAGTATTGGTGTAGGTAGATGCTGCTGCCCATCCCTTGAACCCTTTCCCCACCCTGGTTCTGATCCTGGGCTATTGATCACTAGGCCCATTTAAGGCCACCAAACATCATTAATAATGCAGGGTGACCAGCAAATAACCAGTAACACGAAGTATTAGCACCATTACCATGTAAGTAGAAGAGGTATTTAATACATTTTCGCTTTAGAACAACAAGAGAAGCCAGCGGCGCAAGTGAGTTCTTATAATTATGTTTGTTTGTATAAAGCGATCGATCGAGATCAATACGAGAAGGAATTTGAAAATAGAATGTGCAAGGCGCCAGCCAATCAGCTTATAGGGTTGTCACTGAGAGAGAAAGAAATTCGGTAAGGTAACTTCAACAAAAAATCGACACATTTTTACAATCAAAGCCTACAGCTTTGCACTGCTGGACAAGCCTCCGCCATACAATGGGGGGAATTGCCATAATCACCACGCTTGGCAGGCGGATTGGTGATAACAGTATTTATGATGGGTACTCAGGTGGATGAATGAATGAATGAATTATTTATTTGCTTAGAACGTAGGTACAGTATAAAACATAGATGATAAATATAATTATAATTTCCAGAACATTCTGCTGCTATTGATGCTGCTGCCCGTCCCTGGTGTGGTTTTTATGACATCCACGGGAGGAGATGGAGAGGTCTGTTCTTAGGCTGGACACACCACGGCAAATATTTCTCATAAGTATGGGATAACACTTTAAAAACCTATAACTATAGAATAAAAGCAATAGTATTCAACGCCTCTCGTCAAGTTAGCTAACCTAACTTTAGTTATTGGACAGGCTTTGTATACTTAACTGTAATGTTTCCCATGTATATAATATATCGATATAAAACAACCAGAAAACCGCTGTATTACCCGCTGTATTCTTCCAAGGTAATTGATTTTACAGATAACAATTTTAAGAAAAAAAAAGAAAACCCTTTTTTCAAAAAGCTCTGAATCAATTTCGATAAAAAATATATGGGAGAATATTGTTATTATTATTATATAAAAAAAACAAACAATCGAATTGAGAACTTCCTCCTATTTTTTTAAGTCGGTTGAAAAGTACCCCATGTTTTAGTCTAATAATATATCTGTATACCAAATTTCATCAAAGGTTCGGCCATTTTGGCGTTGGAAACATCCGGCGATAAACTTTTGTTTATTTGTAGGAATGTAAATTTGCGAGCCTATCTCATTGTCAAAGAGAAAACAGTAAATTGAATTATTCTTTTATTATATTATAATTAAAATAATAATAAATAATAATCACCACGCTTGCCAGGCAGTATTGGTGTTAGGTACTCACATGGATGTCGCTGTCCATCTCCTGGTGAAATCTCTTAGTCGGCTTTTACATCATCCTCGGGAGAAGCCGGAGACGGCACGGCCACTACATTTATACGAATACTTTTTTAACATGTTCAAAGGTAACTGGACATTGACAACCCTACCTCATCGTCCAATCAGCTCTCAGCTGCGCGGCTATCTATCACGCGCGTCCAAACAAAATAAAATGCGCCGCGTGGGTGGCCGCTAATATATCAATTTACTAAGATCGTAATCGTGTGTAACTCGCCTATAATCGTGTGCAAGTCGCCTTATTTCAACTGTACGTAAGGTATTTATAAAAATGGTGGCAAGTTACCGTTTGTACACGAAATAATGCCATCTCTTTTATAGAAAGGCAAAACATAATAAATATCCTGGTTTATTGATTTATGAATTACATGAATTCTAGATTGAAACTGACGACCTCTGTAGTGCGGCGGGCGAAAGTTCGCCTGCGACGCAAAAGGTTGCGGGTTCGATTCCCGCCTCGGAACAAATATTTGTAAGGTCTGCAGATATTTGTTCAGGGTGTTCTGGGTATTTTTCTATGCATAATAAAAATATCTATCTATGTAATGTATTGTATTAAGTATATCAGTTATCTAGTACCTATAACACAAGCTCTGCTTAGCTTGGGGCTAGATAATGTTGTGTGAAATGTCCAGTATTTATTTATTTATATTATTATTTATTTATTAGATTGACGGAAAATAGTTTATTGCACATCATCACCATCATCAGCCTGTCATGAAGTCCACTGCTGGACATAGGCCTCCACCTTAGAAAGCCACGATGAAAGGTCTTGAACCGCCTCCATCCACCGACTTCCTGCGACATTTATAAAGTTGTTAGTCCATCGAGTGGAGGGCCTTCCTCTACCGCGTCGTCCGGTTTGTGGTCGCCACTCGAGAACCTTTATTCCCCAACGGTTATCAGTTCTTCGAGCTATATGACCTGCCCATTGCCACTTCAACTTGCTAATTCTGAGAGCTATGTCGGTGACCTTGGTTCTTCTACGGATTTCCTCATTTCGGATTCTATCACGTAGTGAAACTCCTAGCATAGTTCTTTCCATAGCCTGCTGCGCGACTTTGAGCTTATCAAAACATTAAATTAAATAAAAAAATAGAAGTTAAACTCATTATTATTTTTAATCAGTAAAGGATAAGTTGAGATACAAACGATGATGATGATGGACGGTACCATGGTACTCGTAGTTCTTGATACCACAGGGAGTCCTATAGTGTGGGATCATGACTACGTATTTATTTATTTATTTTATTTTTTGGAGAACCAACAGCTTACTTAAATACAATAACACACCAGAATAACAGTAGAGAGCCAATAACAGGTTCCCACGGATAGTAAATTGAGTAGGTAGTCAAAGAGTTGTGAACAATAAATTTTCGGGGAAGAAAAAAAAATAAATAAAAAATTACCAATAAAACGCTTACTGCTTAACAAAAATAAATAAAAAGAACTATAAGAATTTTAAACCAACTAACGTAGAAAAAATAAGGTTTTTGCATTTAAAAACATAATATTACGAAAAGAAATCACTGCTCAGTCGCTGCCGTGCCGAGCTGACGCTGGTGCAGAAAAGATCCAAGTCAAAACGGCTACTCAACCTGTTATAGTTATTGCTTGCTCGCCAAAGGTAAGAATTCTGCCTATAATTAGATGAAACTATTGGTACATACAGTGGCTTGTTGAATCTAGTTAATCGAAAAGGAACACTTAGTTTAATCTGGTTTAAAAGATCAGGACAGTCAATAAGGCCACCAGTTATTTTAAGAAGGAAGGTAATATCAGCAATTTCCCGTCTCTTGGAGAGAGGGAGGAAGTGAAATTTTTTGCAAAGATTATTGTAATCGTTAATATAGGGAACTCTTAGACGGTAACACAGATATTTCAAAAACTTAGCCTGAATTCGCTCGATTCGTGAAATGTACTTGTCATAGCGTGACTGGTTGTGTTTGTTGTTGTTATTCGTTGGCTCTAAAACTCTTTTAAGGATTAAGGTCGCCTTTGTACATGTCGTTCTTTATTAATTATTTGTATAATATTTTCTGTGTGCAAAAAAGAATTATAAAAATTATAAGTTGGCGAATATCGAAACAAAAAAAGAAATAAAAAAAAGGGCATTTATTCACTTACACTAATCTTAGTTGCAAAGGTACAAGTAAAATATAATTTAATAGTTATTGTACGAGAAAAGGACGAGAGCTCAGCCACGCTGTTTTTCAGCCTTACCTTAGAACGCTGCTGTCGTCACAGCAGCCATGATACTCGGAAGCTATCTGCTGTTCAGCAAAGGAAACAGCAAAACAACCACCGAGAACTCGTTACTATAAAATTAGGCACTTACCCATAAAGCTAGGCACCCAAACAGGCTTATACTTAAATACAAAAGGGTAAGTTGTAAGAATTTAGGTAAGTATATTCAGATAATAATAAAGGGGTGTGGTACTATAGTAACAATTCAGTTGTTATGTTAGGATAACCTTGAGTCAGTTATAAACACACCATCACACTTAAAATTGGTACGTTATACAGTGCGAGATCTCGATTCGGGACGAACTATTGTGGGTCATATTCTATAAAACATGGGTCATCTTACCAACACAAAATACACAGCTCAAAATTAGTCTCTTAGGGGTCAAATATGGGTCAAGCACACAACAAAAGCAAACCATACTTATTCACGCGCCTAAACTCACATTGTCACGACACCTGTCAAACCTGTCATAACTGTCAATATTCAATTGGAATCAAAATAACGCTATCACGATAATCGATCTAACAGGTCACAACATATTGATAATGATCTATGTAAAGCCGTGTCCGCTGGGCCATGTTTTGGTGTTAACATAACATGATATGTTACATATTATTATGTACTGTTATGCTAACATATTTTGTTAGCAAAAACACAATAAAGCCGTGTGTACTGCGCCGGTTTGGTGTTAACATAACATGTTATGATAACATGTTTGTTACATAACATAACATGTTTTGTTATAAAATTTGGCACCGCAGACCCAGCTTTAGAGTTTGTATAACCATTCATCATTAATAGGTAGTCCACCGCTGGGCAAGATCTCCCAATACATACGACCTCTGACACCTCTGTGGCCTTTGACGACCTCTGAGGCGTAGCGGGTGAGTTTGCCGGCTGAGACGCAAGATGATGCGGTTTCGATTCCCGCTGCGGGACAAATGTTTGCATGAACAAATATTTGTTTCGGGTCTGGGTGTTATGGTACCATGGTACTCGTAGTTCCTGATACCCACGACAAATTGAATCCTAGTGTAGGATCAAGACTACGTATGTGACTGTTGGGTGTTATGTTAATTATGTTATGTTATGCACGCAAAAAGCCCGTGTAACAAACAAGAAACTAGTTCTAATCAACTGATTAGAAAGAGAGGTCGCGCGTGGGAGGGAGTCAGTCGAGGGCAGAATGTCGCGAAAGATAATGTTGGTGAACTTACATAGAGATAGTAATATTAAGACAGGTTTTTCAAAAAAAATTATAATGTTATTTGCAAATTCATCTTTAAATTCGTGGTTAATTTTATTCGTAAGGCCTAAGGGGCTGGATTTTTAATATGTTCTACTATTCCACTTAGAGCACCGATTGAAAATATGAATAGGTGCTCTTCAAATCGGTGCTCTTCAAATAGGTGCTCTTCAAATCGGTGCTGTTCAAATCGGTGCTCTTCAAATTGGTGCTCTTCAAATCGGTGCTCTTCAAATTGGTGCTCTTAAAATCGGTGCTCTTCAAATCGGTGCCCTTAGTGGAACGCTTGACAAGTTCACATAATTAACTTAGCTTGAAAGAACTTTATTTCTTATAAAAACTAAATAGAGATCTAATAGATAAAAAGAATAACGTAGATATAATTTACTGCGCAGTCGTTATGTAATGCGCTATCGTTGAGTTAAATCATAAACTTGAGCGGTTGTTGAATCTGTGCATTAGATATATTTACGGTCTACGTAAGTACGACCACATCTCTCTTTACCGGTCACAGTTAAAGTGGCTCAAAATTCGCTACCGTCGGGATACTCACGTTCTCTGTCTTCTTTATAACATTCTACATAGTCCGCTTTCTCCCAACTACTTAAAAGAACGTTTCTTTCCCCGTTTTCCTCCTGACCGTCTCTCTCGTTCCTCGCAACATCTTCAACTAATGATCCCTGTCCATAAGACCTCGTTTTTCACGGACTCTTTTACGGTCACTGCGATCCGCTTATGGAACTCTCTTCCAGTTGAAATTCGGAAGGCTGCGTCCATAGGAATTTTCAAGTCCAAACTGTACCACTACTTTTTCTCCTTGCAAAATGTTGAGCGCTTATGTTATTTTCTTATTTGTTTTCTTTATAAGTATGTTTATGGTAGGTTATAATAATTATATATATTTATATATATATTTTTTAATATGTATCTAGTTATTTTAAGTAGGTAAGTAATTAATTATGTTATCTTTATAATCTCGTTATGTATTATTTCCCTATAGCACTACCACCCACTCTATATTACACAAAGGTTAGCTGGAAGAAAATGCTAATTAGCATTAAGTTCGCCTATGTACTTGTTTTTTTTTTTTTGTCTTGTGCAATAAAGTATTTTCTATCTATCTATCTATCTAACCTAGGGTTAAAACGTAAACCCTGGTTAGGACAGTTGAGCCTGAGTTAGAGATTATTGCTTGTGTTATGGGTACTAGACAACTGATATACTTAATAACATTACATAGATAGATATTTTTTATTATACATGGAAAATATCCAGAACATAAATAGATATACCCAGAACACCCTGAACAAATATCTGCAGATAGTACAAATATTTGTTCCGAGGCGTGAATCGAACCCGCAACCTCCTGCGTCACAGGCGAACCACCGCCCGACGCGACACAGAGGTCGTCCTCGTTAATAAAAGAGACGATTATTTAAAAAAAAACAATTAAATGAAAAATCAAACCTTTTTTACACACACTTATCAAAGCAAGCTTTCCTGAAATCAGTGAAATTTGATTGATTTGTTGTAAAAACGCGTTTTCCTCTAAGGGTTAGGCAGACAGAGCCTCAATAAGCCTCTTTCACTATGTCCGCACAATCGCCGGAATATGGACGTGACCAGTGGTGAGCTCATCGCCGCTATTGGCTCCCAAGACTCAATTAAGTAACGCTTTCTTCCAGTATAATACATTCCTAAATAACCCAGCATCCAGGACTAATCTTACAAAATTGCCTAATGAGCCAAAGATACAATCTTGAATTTATTCCCAACCTGATATTACTGACACCCCAAAACCCAAAACATACACTGTCATACTTCCAAAAACAGTCCCTAACCTGGAATCGAACACGTCACGCTTCAAATCCTATAAAATTTCCCCTTTACTTATCATACAAATCTACCTAATCACAAATAACTGTCATGTCTACACCTAATACTCTATGACCTGCGCGAGCAAGATAGATGTACTCAACTGTACGAGTGTGAGGGAGATGGAGCATATACTCGTGGACCACCCAAGTTGTTCTGGCATTTGTAGTATGCTATTTAAATGCACGCCGAATATCTTGATAGTTTTTTTTATGATTAATGTAAAAGTATTTTTAGTAATTATGTTGTTCGCAATTGTATTCTTGTTTTATTAATTATAGTTATTTTAAACAAATGTTAATTTAGTTATAAAACTGTTCTTGTTATTATGATTGTTGTTGTGTTGTGTTGTTGTGTGCGTAGGTACAAAGAAATTTTAAAATAAAATTAAGTAGTAAATTTCCAACACGAAAATCATTTTTTTTTTGCATTGCGCAGTTTGATGTATTTTTAGATTATTTTGCAATTTGCAATGTTACACTCTTTCCAAGTCATCAAAGTCATGTTTTAGTAAAGCGGTGGCAGAATTACTAAAACTTTGGTGAACAAATTCCACTTTTTAAATAATATTTAGCTACACCAGTTAAAATGCCACCAAAATTGTACATAAAAAAAAGGTTTAAAAAACCACTTAAGAAACTAAAAGCCTTATTTATATATATCATTTTTAAACTTATTTTATAATAGCATTTGTTTTGTTCTCTCTGATATAAAATGTTATATGTACATCAAAACAAGACAAAAGCTATTTTAACTAAAATAAGTTTAAAAAACTATTTTGAATAAGGGGGTTAATTTAATATAAGTTGACGACGATTAATAGATAAATCAATAGATCGATATATAGATAGATATATCGATAGATAGATAAAAAAAGATAGATTATCAAAATGTTTGTCTCGCCTTGTTGAGCTTGTTGAGAGGAGTTGGCTTCAACGAGTTACTTAATTCAAATATAGAACTCCACTTTGCTCGTTCAATAAATATACTTAGAAACTGCCACTACTGCTGAAAGTATCAAGACTCTTAGTCGCACTGCACCGGTTTGTTAATAGTCCGAGAGTTTGCGCCAATACATTTTTTGATCGGAACCAATGATTGTACCTACTCGTACTGACGATTTAGTTTGGGAAAACATACGGGAAAAGGTTGTGTAAGGTAGGTAGAATCATCATCATTATTAGCAGCTTTAAAACGTCCATTGCTAGACGTCTACCACAAAATTATATAGGTACAGAAGGCAAGCTGTACAACAAGCGGTAACAGGTGCATGCACATATAAACACGTACCCACGACGATCTCGGTTGAACTCGGTCGAACGCCAGAGGCCCGATTCTCTAATTTAAAAACATTCAATTCGCAGTATAATCTCGTCTCAGTCGCACTGTCAGCTGTCACCTATATAGTAACTCTTACTTAATCTTCGCATGCATACGCGAAGATTAAGTAGTAGTTACTATACGATACAGTGCGACTGACACGAGATTATATTGTGACTGGAATGTTTTAAAATTAGAGAATTGGGCCTCTGTTCTACCTGGGTAAAAGTGTCTATGTGTGCATGCGCCTGTTATTGCTTGTTGTACTAAGCTGGCCTTCTGGAGTAACAATATATTTTGTACCTCTGCTCTACTCTAGATATGTAACAAGCAGCTACTTGGGCGTGTAGTGTACATACAAAATAAAAATAAAAAAGAACAAAATTCCATACAAAATTTTGTATGGAAACACTGAAAAGTGTAATGCATTGCATTTCGAGTCTAGGCCCTCTGACGTAGTATACAACTGTCACACGTGTACTCGGGATTTGTCTCATTTTTTAGTTGTTTGTTGTGTAACGCTACTTATAAACATTGTATATTCCTCCTTCTTCATTAGATCAGCAAATAGCTATAAAAAACTGGTTGACTTCCCTGATTTAGATCTCTTTAGTAATAGTCCATCCGTCTTCAAGCGCGTTCTTTCTGACCATTGGTTTGAGTTGGTTCAATAACTTTTCTGCTAATTTAGTTCTAATATTATATTGTTACTTTTTTTCTTTTTTACCGTTTGAATTATTTATGTAAGTATTTAAGGCAAAACAAGTTTTTTTTTAACTCTTATATGCGAAAACTGAAAAAATTTAATCTGTTGTTTACTAGTTGTTACTGTTTGTTTTCCGAATAAAATAAAATAAATAAATATTCTAAGGTTGATTTTTGATTGAGCTCAAAAGCGTTTTTCCAGATGGACCATGCTCTCTCATTTTAATAATCATAATCATCATAATCATAATCATATTATTCATTATACGGGGTGTAAAAAGACAGCTCCCGAATACTGAAGGTACCGGTAAAGCTACCTATATCATAGCTATATAAAATAGTTTTCGTCTGAGAGGTGATTCATACCGGAGAAAACCTTTTTTTTCGTTTCGTATCGTATTTGTCAGCCAGCAATGTACGCATTTATTCCGGCCGCGCGAAGTTCAACGCTCCCGTTCAGCTGATCGACCCGTAGAGGGCCAATATTTCTCATGTGGTTTTCATTGCTTTTATTGACGTTTTTATTTATTAACGTGTTTTTAATGATGGAAAATAGCTTTTTGTGTTCCTTTAACGATATTTTATGGATATTTATAAAGAAAACACGAAAAAAGTGGACCAAAAGTGAGCATTTTTTTCCGTGTTTTTTCAGCTTAAATATTTTCAGAATCATGGTCCGAATGTACTGTTTCAGTTTTCGGGAGTAGTCTTTTTACGCCCGGTATATATTATATTTATTTCATCATATTCATTTACAAACATGGGTAAATCATAAATAGTAAAACGTGACAAATAATATGGAGAACAAGCCATGCTTTACCAATTTCGGCTTACAAATAGTAAGGTACCTATATTTAAAATCATTATTTATATATAATTATTTCATCATCTCTCATTTTTAAATAAGACACTTATTAGATAACATATTTTTAAATTCACACTTTGTGGTCACCAACGTGTAATAATTGTAACACGTTGGTAACCTCAACGTAACATTAATCTAATAACGCAGCGTCAACGCCCAAAATTCCCTCCCGTATGTTTCCAACCCCAATGTTTGCATAACACCTTTCTTTAATCACTTCCAATATTGAAGTACTTCTCATAATGAAAGTACTTTTTTAAACATTTGATTGATGTGGTGAGTGGTGAGGACCTACTGTTTAGGAAATGCTTCCGTTTTATTAAGCTTTGAAGTCCAGTTAGAGTATTAATGTATCTTAAGGCACCCACGTACACTGAATTAGGCTTAATTTTTTTCTAGTTAATTCTTTCAAAAATCTAGAACATTCTGTACCTTGATAAGTTTTATTCAATTATATCTACAAAATTTGATAAAGATCTAACTTATAGTTTATAAATAAAGTATATTTTTAGAAAAAAAAAACAAAAACCGACTTCTATCAAAAAGCGCTGAATTGATTTCGACAAAATTTATATATGAGACCAGCTCTGAAGTATGACCTACCAAACAAAAAAAGAATCATCGAAATCGATTCATAATTAGCAGAGTTATCGCGTAACAAACATATAAAAAAAAAACAGTCGAATTGAGAACCTCCTCCTTTTTTTGAAGTCGGTTAATTATAACTTTTCATTTAAAAAACCGACTTCCGCCATTGTATTCGACTAAATAATTTTGGATGAAAAAAAATGATGAAAGAACCATAGTGGTGAAAGGATTATTATACTTTTTGAATGCAAATGCTTGGTTTGTTGCTGAAAATATCAAAATCGCTATATGTATGCCTACAATATTTGAGAAGTTCCTTCAATTCCTCATGGATTCCATCATCAGAACTGGATTCTGAAAATAATGGGACCAATCTGGAAGTATATCTATTAAAATAAAAAAAGAATTTTCCAAATCGGTTCATAAACGCCGGAGATATGCGGTAACAAACATTAAAAAAAAAACGAATTGAGAACCTCCTCCTTTTTTGGGAAGTCGGTTAAAAAAGATACTAGAGCTAGACGGAATTAAAAAAAACACGATCATCATCACCAGCTTATTTACGTCCACTATTGGATACAATGGGGGAAATTGCCAATCACCACGCTTGGCAGGTGGATGGTGATCGCAGTATTCATATTGAGTACTCAGGCGGATGCTGCTGCCCATCCCCTGGTGTAATCCCTTAGTCGGCTCTTACGACATCCACGGGAGGAGATGGAGAGGTCTATTCTGACACACCAGGGTCAGGAGGTACAACAATAATAATAATATTTTGATAATAGTATATCAGTTATCTAGTACCCATAACACAAGCTCTGCTTAGCTTGGGGCTAGATAATGTTGTGTGAAATGTCCAGCATTTATTTATTTACTAGTTGCGCCACGCGGTTTCACCCGCGTGAATAATGATGAAAATGGATGATGATGATGATGAAAAGTAGCCTATGTGTTAATCCAGGGCGTAAAGTATCTCCATTCCAAATTTCACTCAAATCCATTCTGTAGTTTTTACGTGAAAGAGTAACAAACATCCATACTCACAAACTTTCGCGTTTATAATATTAGTAGGATAGCATTTATTTATTTATATCAATATCCGGTTTTCATTTTACAATCTATAATGAATTTAAACAGAGAACAAACGAATTGATAACCTCTTTTTTGACGTCGTCGGCTAAAAAACTATGTCCATTAAGCAAGTGACTGGTGTGAGCAAATATTTCAGTTAATTTAATTAAAAACTGCATTTTTATACAGAATTGTCACTAATTACTTGTATATTGTACCAGTGTTAGAGTAATAATTAAGTACAGGAGCGCAAGCGAGGTGCGAACGCACAGGATGTTATTATAAAACATGGACTAAGTCTGAGTTTAAGTTTAAAGGACAGGTTTAGGAGTCTAGGCTTAAATATCGACATTAGGCATATGCGACTTTAATACGAAAGCAGATGGTTTGTTTTCCGAAATCAATTCTCGCGCTACTACACATTTCCAAAGTATCAAACTGACGGATTGTGTCACATCACACCGCGCCACAGAGGTGACGACCACTGTGGCGCGGCGGGCGAAGGTTCGCCTGCGACGCAGGAGGTTGCGGGTTCGATTCCCGCCTCTAAATAAACATTTGTACGATCTGCAGATTTGTTCAGGGTGTTCTGGGTATTTTTCTATGTATAATAAAAAATATCTATCTATGTAATGTATTGTATTAAGTATATCAGTTATCTAGTACCCATAACACAAGCTCTGCTTAGCTTGGGGCTAGATAATGTTGTGTGAAATGTCCATTATATATTTATTTATTTATTTATCACGAAATTCTTACCTCCAAGGCCAGGCGTGTAATAAGGCCGACAGTGGCCATTACCTCCATTACAGGATTGTTTCCCTTTACGTCCTTAAGATAAAATTTAAATGCAAAAGTTTAAAATTTTGATCTGTTCGATCATTAAAATCTTACATGATCTGAGTTCAAACCGGTGTAAGCCAGGTTGGTGTCTATCTTTTAAAATAAAAAATATTTTAGTACGAAAGGATCAAATATTTAAATTTAATTTAATTTAAAGAATATTATTAACTAACTTTTTTTTTATTTTTTTTATTTTAATTAATATAGTTATATTTTTACAGAATTAAAAGAGATTAAAAAAAAAAAAACAATTTGCTACTATTCGAATTGATTTTATAGCCACAAGGTCCAGTCAATCTCTCATCCATCGTTTTATTAGGAGATACCGCCAAAACACGGTTCCACCAAAACACTAACAGCCAAAAGAAATTGACTGAAATTGACTGAATTGAAATACTATGTTTGGCACTAAAGGTTTATTATTTTGACGAGCAGTAACTGTACAAACATTACCGTATGTCAGAGACGACTGAGTGCCTTCCCTGCACGCGGGGTGCACATGCATTCTGGCTGCGGGAGGAAGACACATTCTTGGTATCACATTATATTGAGTATACCTACACCTTTATGTGGGATTACACCAGGGGATAGGTAGGAGCATCCATATATTTTAGAGTTGCTCATTTCGTTCCATCCAAAGGTTGCCTGGAAGAGATCGCTTTCAGCGATAAGGCCGCCCATTGTATTGCCTTTCTATGTAAAATTACTTAAGTATTTATTGTTTATGTGTGGTGATCAATGAAGTGTTTATCTAATCTAATCTAATCATAGATGATCAAACTCCTACCTACCTACCTTAGACCTACCTTGGTAGACTTGAGCGGCCTTATTACAGAACATGGACTAAATCTGAATTTAGTCCAGGCGTACTAGTCTAGGATTAAATATCGACAATAGGCATATGCGACTTTAAATACGAAAGCAGATGGTTTGTTTTCCGAAATAAATTCTCGCCCTACTTCGCAAATTTCCAAACTATCAAACTGACGGATTGTGTCACATCACAATTGAGATGTCCAAATTCTTACCTCTAACAAGCAATCAACTGTCAATTTATAGACCATTGCTAAACTAGGGGGCTGCCTGGTTTTAGATAAACCAGAGATAGTCCAAGCTTATGTCATTTTTGGCATATTTAACTCGAAAGTTGCTTCTGGAAAACAAACCATCTGCTTTTGTATTACAGTCGTATAAACCCTAGGTCGATATTTAAGCCTAGACTGGTAGTCCTGGTTTAAACCTAGACTAAGGACATTTTTTATAATAACACCATTTAGGTCCATTCTTAGCCCGGACTCAACCAGCTTACACTTTGCTTACGTTTGACAAATGACACTCACAAGTTTCATCTATAGCTTGCTTACTACACTCAGGGACTTTTTCCACTTTTTCGAAATGAGACCTCGTTAATTTTTTTTTTTGTGTTTTTTAGTGTTTTTTGAGAAGTAACGTGTAATTTTGGTGGCATTTTAACCGTTGTACCGTATAAAGAGCACATGGTAGTGAATTCAAACGTTTTTAACGTGTCCAGAAATCCACCAAAACACCTGCAACACCAGAGGCGCACTGCCGACCCTGAGACATAAAGATGAAAAGTCTCATGTGCCTGTAATTTCACCGGCACCCGTACCCTTCAAACCGAAACACAGCAATGCGAGCACTACTGCTTGGCGGCAGATATAGGTACGGTGGTAGTACTTCCCAGGACGAACTCTTTCACAAGAAGTTCTACTACTAACACTCTAGGTACCTCAAGCTTATATAAATAATAGGTACATCCTATCCTACTTCCTACTATCCTTCCTACTAATATTATAAACGCGCAAGTTTGTGAGTATGGATGTTTGTTACTCTTTCACGTAAAAACTACTGAATGGATTTGAGTGAAATTTGGAATGGAGATACCTTATACCCTGGATTAACACATAGGCTACTTTTCATCATCATCATCATCATCAATTTTCATCATTATTCACGCGGGTGAAACCGCGGGGCGCAACTAATAATATTTTATATTATTGATGCCTAGTAGAAAATTAATTAGGTACGCATTGTAATGTGTTCGTTTATTTAATTTTAGTACGTGCTTCAATGTAATAATACCTAAATAATTATTAATTTAATCATTTCTCTTGAAATTTAATTTGCAATTATTTAATCACCTTCAAGAATAAATTATAATCGATTAATTATGGTTGGACCATACTTGTCCACACGGAACTGGATTTTAAACCTGCCAAGCGTGGTGACTATCGCAAAACTCACCCCCCTCCCCCCACATTATTTTATGGGGCCTCGTTTAGCAGTGGACGCCCCCACGGCATTCAATGGAGCCTAGTAGACGACCCCCGTGGCATTCTAAGGGGCTTCGTTCAGTAGTGGACGCCCCCGATGGCCTTCTATGGAGCCTCGTTCAGCAGTGAACGACCCCACGACATTATATGGGGCTTTGTTCAGCAGTGGACGCCTCCGATGGCCTTCTATGGAGCCTCGTTCAGCAGTAGACACCCCCATGACATTCTATGGGGCCTCGTTCAGCAGTGGACGACCCCCAAAGCATTCTATGGGGCCTCGTTCAGCAGTGGATGCCCCCACGGCATTCTATCGTTCAGCAGTGGACGACCCCCACGGCGTTCTATGGGGCTTTGTTTAGCAGTAGACACCCCAACGACATTCTATGGAGCCTCGTTCAGGACGAACCCCACGGCATTCTATGGGGTCTCGTTCAGCAGTCGACGCCCCCCACGGCATTCTATGGGGCCTCGTTCAGCAGTGGACGACCCCCACGGCGTTCTATTGGGCTTTGTTCAGCAATGGACGACCCCCACGGCATTATATGGTGCCTCGTTCAGCAGTGGACGCCCTTCGCGGCATTCTAAGGGGCCTCGTTCAGCAGTCGATGCCCCCCACGGCATTCTATGGGGCCTCGTTCAGCAGTGGACAACTAACGGCTGATGATAAAGCAGTGTCAGAAAGGCAGGTAAAAATAGAACTGAAAAAAAAAAGAATAGAAATAGAACTGAAAAAAAAAAGAATAGAAATAGAACTGAAAAAAAAAAGAATAGAAATAGAACTGAAATAGGCACAAACTGCAGGTATTCGGTGAACTGATGTCTATCGTGGTATTATTGTTATTAATATCGTACGTTTATTGCTTCTGGACAATTATAGTGGTGAGAAAACGTTGAAGTAGTGTGGATACGCCAAACATTACCTCATTAGTGAGGAGACGACCTCTGTGGCGCGGCGGGCGATTTGCCGGCTGAGATGCGAGAGGTTGCGGTTTCGATTTTCGCAAAACAAATGTTTTACCATGATCAACAAATATTTGTTTCAAGTGTGTGTGATGTGGTACGATGGTACAAGGAATCCTATTGTGGGATTAGGACTATGTACGTGATGTTGGGTGTTATGTTAGGTATGTTATTACCAATCAAATCAAATTGTTTATTCGCTTTAATTAGGGTTACAAGGATGTTAATTATTAATAACTACCAACAATTACTATTATTCTATTATTAAACTATGTTCCATTTTTATTCGTGCAAAAATTGTATTCAAAGACATTATTTCGATTCTAGATAAATTAATTATACTACGAATTATTTACCGAAATGCAGTGCCACCTATTTTCGACGCTGAAAGAATGATTCGAGACGGCCGTGAATACCCCTCATTCCAACTAGAATCTTATCAGAATCGTATCCATGCTAACCTATACCTCGGCGCAGTGCACGCTGCGCAACGTGTGTGGTCTCGTAATGGAGTATGCTCTACTTCCAATATATATACACATATCACCCTACAGTCACATACGTAGTCTTGATCCCACACTAGGATTCACTGTGTCGTGGGTATCAGGAACTACGAGTACCATGGTACCACAACACTCAGACCCGGAACAAATATTTGCAGATCATGCAAACATTCATCTCGCAGTGGGAATCAAACCCGCAACCTCTCGCATCTCAGCGGGCTACTCACCCACCGCGGCACAGAGGTCGTCAAAATATGTTTTAATGCTAAGTCTACTCCAATATAGCGTTGCTCATTTTATTCCACACAAAGGTTGCCTGGAAGATATCGCTCTCAGCGATAAGCCACCCTTTGTTTTGCCTTTCTTTAATAATGTAATCAATAAACCTCCTCCTGACGACCTCTGTGGCGCGGCGGGCGAAGGTTCGCCTGTCACGCAGGAGGTTGCGGGTTTGATTCCTGCCTCTGAACAAATATTTATAAATATGATCTGCAGATAATTGTTCAGGGTGTTCTGGGTATTTTTCTATGTATAATAAAAAATATCTATCTGAGTAATGTATTGTATTAAGTCTATCAGTTATCTAGTACCCATGACACAAGCTTTGCTTAGCTTGGAGCTAGATAATGTTGGTGTGAAATGTCCAGCACTTATTTATTTATTTTATTTATTTATTAAAAATAATAAACTAAAGAAAAAAGAAAACAACTTGGTAATTATAGAAAAAAGTAAAAGAAAAAAGCTAATAAATAATAAATAATATTTCTAAAGCTATAGAAAAAAACTAATTATAGAAAAACATGTTTGTAGTTATTAGCAAATTTTGTTTTTAAGATTTCTTTAACATTTAATTATTTCAGTTGATTGGGCATTTGTCGAAAATAATAAATCAGTCATTGCATGTTCCACGAGTGTGGTCCTTCGTAATGCGGTATGCTCTACTTCCAAAGATGGGTAAAAAGTTTGGCAGCACAAAAACTTTTTTAAGCCACATAACCTACATCCGTTTATCAGTTCGTAGCGGCATTCTAGGGGGAAGGCCTATGTCCAGCCTGTGGACTTCTACAGGCTCATGATAATGATAATGATGATGATGAAATAAAAAAATAAAAAAAATGATGAATGAAGTAAAAGTTTTTTTTTTTTTTTTAATAATGTGTTTATGTTTGACCAATAAAGAACCAGTGACTCTATAAAAGATGAGAAATACCTTTGAATAATTATTGTGAAATATCTTTAGATCCTGAATCTTTAGATCGTTTGTATCGATCTTGAGATAGCTCAAATGTTTCATTTGTATTTTTAAATATTGTGTTTTCTTGTATTATTCTTTCTGTAAATAAAGATATACTTAGTGTAAATTGTAGTGTATATTAGTGTATGTGTATTTACTTATCTCTATCTTTTATAAAATATGTCCTGTCTAGCCTTTCTATAAGACGCGGACGCTACTTTTGACCTCAAACACGAACTCAAAGTCACGCAGTGCGCTATGGAGAGAGCTATGCTCCAATTTCAATATCAGAATAATTTCAAGATCACTGACATAGCCCTCAGAATTAGCAAGTTGAATTGCCAATGGGCAAGCCATATAGACGACCTCCGTAGCGTGGTGGGTGAGTAGCTGACTGAGACGCAAGAGGTGCGGGTTCGATTCCCACTGCGGGGCAAAATAAAATGTTCGCATGATCTGCAAATATTTGTTCCTGCCCTGGAAAACACAAACCGGACGATGCAGTAGAGGAAGACCCTCCTCTTGTTGGACTAAAGACATTATTAAGGTCAGTGAATGGAGGCGGCCCAGGACCGTTCGTCGTGGCATTTTATGACGAGTCTATGTCCAGCAGTGGATTTCTACAGGCTGATGATGATGATGATCAAATAAATCAGCAGCCGGGACAAATCTTATCCTAACGAGTCTGGGGGCCTATTACTCTTGAATGTGATACTAATTATTGTCCAATGACAATTTTAATCCAATGCTAGCGCAATGTTGACAAATCACGGTTACTCTTGAAAACAATTCTGTCTCTTTTTTTAAGAAATATAATATTCTTCCTCTCCCATGTCTCTACATTAAACAAGCGGCAGAGTTTGTGAAGCAGCATCCAGAATTATTCAGGAAAAATAAGGAGCTTTTACTAATAAAATTAAGGGATAGAACAGACTCTGCAACCCAAAATACAATCTAAAAAGGACACAAAATCAGGCCAATTACATGTCAATAAAAATTTATAATAATCTACCAGATGATCTTAAAAATCTATCTGGAAATTTGTTTAATATTAAATTTAAAAAATGGCTGATGTGTACATGCTATCAATACAGAGATTTTCAATTAAGTATAATTTTTATAGATTTACTAAATTATTGACATTTTTATTTTACTTTGTTGTTTATTCTTTATTCTAATTTTATTGTTTTAAAATTATAATAATACACTCGAGAGCAATGAATCCGGGTCACTTAAAGAATCCTAAAAATCTCGGAAACTAAAAATGCTAGGTTAATGCAATAAATTGTATTTAATAGACAATGTAATACTCCTTAAATGAAGGTATTAAAACTTCTTAGTTATTGTAAAGTTATATCATAAAAAAATCCAATTTGAAAAAGGGCCACTTTCGAAGATGGAACTACGAAATTAAGTTAAAAAAAAATTAAATTTAAATTTAAAATTTAAAATTAAAATTTAATAATAAAAAAAATTTAATTAAAATTAAATTAAAAAAGCACGAGGAGGCAATACGAAGTATTAAAATTCAAGAAAATCGTAATAAAGTTCAAAAATTTCATGTTTCCTATTTTTGTTTTAAGGAGAGATCAGCAGTTTTTTTCTTTATGTAATTTTGTGTTAATAAAATGTATGGTGACTCATATTTTTTTTTACCTTCATTTAAGGAGTATTACATTGTCTATTAAATACAATTTATTGCATTAATCTATCATTTTTAGTTTCCGAGATTTTAACATTCTTTAAGTGACCCGGATTCATTGCTCTCGAGTGTATTACCCATGTGAAAATTTGCATGCCTAGTTGTAAGGTAGAACATATTGGACTTAATCTAGTTTAAGACCTTGTTTTATTTACAATGTTCTGGAAAATAAACTTATCTTATCTTATCTTATAATTGGATTGAAATTGAAATTGCACTTATATTAGCCAAGTATTGTGTCAGTACCATAAATTTAGCTGTTCTATGCTCCAATAGGGATGTTTGCGTATGTCGAAAACCGGTAAAAACAAAATAAAACAATCCAATTTCGGTTAGTTCATGTAATATCCGCACAATATTGAATTAATTTGGCGCTAGGTTGCCAACCAAACGACACAATTCCAATACCGACAGATCGGAATTGTTTCCAAGAGTAAGGCAGCGTTCATTAAATAAGTATTCCCAAAAAAAATCTTTGCTCTTTCAGTTATATCCTTCCAACGCCGCGTGGCGTCGATCGTGTCTACACAACTTAGAAAGTTCAAACATAAATGCTACAGTTTCTGAATTATCACCAATCATTGTTCGTATGCACTTCGTTCAGATAATGTTTGGTGATCATGATCTACTTCCAATATAAGATCAATATTTAAGTTTATCTTAAAATACCAAGTTTTTTTTACCGTTCATTTTAACAAATCTCTAACAAAATTAGTTAAATTTTTACTTAATCAACCACAATTACAAAGTTATATTTGCGGTTGAATTTAAACTTAAAAACATTAGAAATTAGATTGTGAACATAGTACTTGCAGCTTACGTCCCATACCTTTGCAAATAATGAATAGCACCCAGTTCACGCCCTGTCCCATCTGTAAGGGTAGGCAGAGCTAGTTCAATAATCAGCCTTTTGAACAAAACACGTTTCATTACTATCCTGATGTTTTCTATTTGAAACTCTTTTGAATTTAACCTCTTCAAGATTTTCATTGACGGTAACTTTTAAGTTGGTATTTCTTGGTTCATATTTGGGTATTGTGTTCCTAATTATGACTGGTTAAGTGCTATTAATGTGTTTGTTTTACTTATAAATAGGTTCACGTTTGATTTGGAGAGGAAATGGGTTATATAGAATGAAGTGAATATCTAATTATCGTTAATTTCGGCTTTTTTGAAAGTGTTTTAGGGAATAGCCGAAGCTCTTCTATAGTTGAAAATATAGGTACAGATACTATAGCGATAAATCACGAAATATGTTATACGTTACACTTTTTAAGATAGATAGATATAATAATATATAAATATATTCACGTTTGTTGCCCTTGGTACTACCAGTAATACTACCAGTAGTACCAGGGGTAAAAAAAACCCCGTAGAACTACCACGGGAAGTTTTTTTACTCGTGGTGCACCCTTATTATTAACATTTCTTCTTCTTTTATATATGGCTTCTATGGCTTGTCAACATTTTGAGATGCGAAAGGTTGCGGGTTCGATTCCCGCTGCGGGACAAATGTTTGTATGATCTACAAATATGTTTCGGTTCCTGATACGCACGACACAGGGCATCCTACTATGGGATCAGGACTATACGTATATGTGACTATTTGTGTGTTATGTTATGTTATTCGTTCAAGTTGACTCATAAAACTCGCTTCGCTCATTCAATTATTTGGCTGATGGTGATGATAGTGAAATTAAAATATTATATTCCACGATTGGGCAAAGTGAATAATCTATGCTTTTAAATAAATTAATTTCTAATAATAACTTAGGTAAGTGTGCGATGGGTGTTCTGTATCGACAGATTTACGTTAGTTCATTCGTCAACACTTGCTTTTTATGGTTTTAACTAGTTGTAGCAACTGGTTTTGCTTGTAAAGTTCGATGTTTACTGATACTAGATAACTTAATAACTTGTTAGTAGTAGAACTTCCTGTGAGAGTTCGTCCGGGGAAGTACTGCCACCGTACCTATTTCTGCCGCCAAGCAGTAGTGCTCGCATTGCTGTGTTTCGGTTTGAAGGATACGGGTGCCGGTGAAATTACAGGCACATGACACTTTTTATCTTTATGTCTCAGGGTCGGCAGCGCGCGTGTGATGTCTCTGGTGTTGCAGGCGTCCATAGGCTACGGTAACTTTCCATCAGGTGGGCCGTATGCTTGTTCGCTTGCCATGTAGGTAGTATATAAAAAAAAAACATCAAAAAACCGACTTCCGCCATTGAATTTTGGATGTTTTTATTTGCTAAAGGTATACAAAACAATAACTTGTTGTTGAAAATACCAAAACCGCTTTTATGTACCAATGCCTATTATATTTTAGGAGTTCTCAATTCCTCATGGATTATATCATAAGTCAAATCAAATAAAAAAAAACAAATCAGTTTATACCTAAATGATGAAGTTATGAGGCAACAAACAAAACAAAACTTACAACCGAATTGAGGACCTCCTCCTTTTTTTTGTCTGTCGCGGGTACTACGAGTACCATGGTACCTTTAACACCCAGATCCGAAACAAATATTTAATGGTCTATGATAACAAATTCAAGATGGAGACCGACAGACAAAATATATTTCTAAATTGTGCATATATAGATGCACAATTTTGTTTTATGCTTTAATAATTATTTCCCTAACGACAGCATCCGTCACTAATATTCCATAACCTATGATTTATCCCCCGGCTTCGCTTGTTAATTTATTTTATTTCAACACTTTCAATTTGTACTCTCACTATTTACTCTGTGGGAGTGTTGATAGGGTTATTGGGAGGGCTTTAAGAGAGTATCTTTACCGAATTGAAGAAAAGTGATGTGTGTCTTGTTTTGATGATTGAAATATTCTATTTTGATAGCATATCAAACCTATGTTTGGTCACGTTGGAACTGGAGTAATTTTAGTAAATACATTTTTTTTATACCGCTTGGCAAGCAAACGAGCATACGGCCCCCCTGATGGAAAGCAGTTACCGTAGCCTATGGACGCCTGCAACACCAGAGGCATCACACGCGCGCGCCGACCCTGATACATAAAGATGTAAAGTCTCATGTGCCTGTAATTTCACCGGCACCCGTACCCTTCAAACCGAAACACAGCAATGCGAACACTACTGCTTGGCGGCAGAAATAGGTTCGGTGGTAGTACTTCCACGGACGAACTCTTTCACAAGAAGTTCTACTACTAACAAAACAATACAAAAAAAAATACTGGACATTTCACACAACACTATCTAGTCCCAAGCTAAGCAGAGCTTGTGTTATGGGTACTATATAACTGATATACTTAATACAATACATTACATAGATAGATGTTTTTATTATACATAGAAAAATACCCAGAACACCCTGAACAAATATCTGATCTGCAGATTGTAGAAATATTTGTTCCGAGGCGGGAATCGAACCCACAATCTCCTGCGTCGCAGGCGAACCTTCGCCCGCCGCGCCACAGAGGTTGTCAAATTTTTAGTTATAAGACGATTCAAAATGATCCTTGTGATTTCAATGAATAAAATTCTTTTGATTTAATTTGACTATTCATTATACTGACTTCGCCATATTCATTTTAACATTCTATGTTCTTAAAATAAACCAAAAATTCCTTGTTTAATTTGCATGCTTCATTTGTTCCTTCATACTAATTATACTAACTGTCTTGTGATATATCTAGCAGTACTAATGAGAGGCCAATTAAAAGTGTCACTGCTTGACAGATAGGCTGCAAGACAAATTGACGACCTCTGTGGCGTGGCGGGCGCTGGCTGAGATACAAGAGGCTGCGAGTTCGATTCCCGCTGCGGGACAAATGTTTGCATGATCAGCAAATATTTGTTTCAAGTCTGGGTGTTGGGTCGCGTTGGAACAGAAGTAATTTTAGTTTATAAGACGAATCAAAATAATCCTTGTGATTTCAATTAATAAAATTCTTTTGATTTGATTTGATTTATTGTACCATGGTACTCGTAGTTCCTGATACTCACGACACAGGGAATCCTAGTGTGGGATCAGGACTCTATGTATGTGTCTATTGGGTGTTATGTGTATGCATATTATGTGAAGATAATAACGGAATTTTCATAGAATTGAAATTATTCTGATTTAATATAATTTTATAAAAACCGGTTACGTGCGAGTCGGACTCGCGTGGAGAGGGTTCCGTATAAATATATAAATGTATATATATAAGGTTACCATAGTAATCACTAAACCGATTAGGTAACTTATATTAGTAAATCAACACAATTTTTTTATGCATTTTGTAATTACGAGTATTTTCCGTTTCCCGTTGGAATTTGAAGATTTAGGATTTTCATTTAGGTTTACCAATCTGAAGAGCACCTCTCTGAATAGCACTAATGCTCTTCCACAAAGAGCACCAATGTGATACACACCTATCTGTATAGCACCAATGCTCTTCCACGAAGAGCACCAATGTGATGAACACATATCTGAATAGCACCAATGCTTTTCCACAAAGAGCACCTATGTGGTGAACACCTATCGGTATAGCACTAATGCTATTAAACGAAGAGCACCAATCTGATGAACAACTATCTGAATAGCACTAATGTAAAGAGCACCTATCTGAATAGCACCAATGCTCCACGAAGAGCACCTTTTCTCTAGATACCCTTGGAATGGCCTTTCCATTCGATGTATACTAATCACGACTCGTGAGAGTAAAAAAAAATGAAATGAAATACGTTTATTCGACAACACAAACCAAGTACACAGAACAGACAGATAGAAGAAAGGAATAATAAAGGCGAAACCTACCTATATTTAAACAATATTATACAAAAGAGCCAACTAGTCCGCTCTGTGCGATGTGTTAAACGGGCTACAACGCGACTTAAGAAGGCACTATTCTCCTATTTAATAATAATAATAATTTATTTATTCATCAGATTTCACACAGAGTAATTCACATGTCATCCATTTTGTTAGCAATTACGTCTTAAAAATAATGTTAGTAAGTATACAAAATTATAATAAATAGCAAACATATTAATTCAAATTCAGTCACATTAAAAATAGTCAATATATAATGATGTCAGGTACTTATTGAGTCACAAGCTGGGCGACTGGCTGATGTTTCGAAACCCAGTGAGCTATAATGCCGGAATTAAAATTAAAATGGTCTGCCACAACGGCCAGCATGCTGTTGGAACTATCGCGGACGCGACTCATCATTGATGCAGTTCTGTTGCGTATGATGGCATAGAAGTCATCAACGCGCGCATCAGCGAACATGCCTGATGCGCTACAGAACCGCGGCAGCCCCATCAGCACCCTGAAACCGTTGTTATACTGGATTCGTAGAGCGTTGTAGGCCTTCTGCGTATGCTGGAACCACAGGTTGCACGTGTAGAAATTTTGACAAAACGCCTTGAACAGGGTCACTTTGACCGGGGCAGAACACCGTGCAAACCTGCGAGCCAACATATTGCATCTAACCGCCAACGCTCTACGTTCCCTCTCTATGTCAGAATCATCACACATATCCTCAGTAACCCAGTGGCCCAAGTACTTAAACCGCTTAACCCAAGTGAGAGGAGCTCCCCCTAGTGAGACCGGAGAGACAGCATAAGTCTTGCTTCCGGCCTTGAACAACATTACCTCACTCTTCTTAGCATTATACTTGAGCCCATGAGTCACCGAATAGGATTCACAAATATCCAGCAACCGCCTGAGAGCATTGATTGAAGGGCTCAGCAGAACCATGTCGTCTGCGTAGCTCATGTTGTTAACAACGGTACCGTTAATCGAGCATCCGACTTTAGTTCTGCTGAGCTCCTCAATCAAACGATTGATGTACAGATTGAAGAGCCTTGGGGATGTGATCCCCCCCTGTCTCACACCACACCTCAATACATACTCATCGGAATACGAGCCCGCCCATCGAACCATGTTGCTTTGATTTTCATACCAGTATTTAAATATATACACTAGATCTTTTGGCAGACTAGTATCACACAACAATTTTTCCCAAAGCACATTATACGAGACAAGGTCAAATGCCTTTGACAAGTCCAAGAAGCATGCATAAACGGGCGTTTTTTTGCTGGTATAATATTGAACAGTATGCTTGAGACTCAAGATAGCTGACTCTGTCGATAGCCCAGGCTGGAACCCAAACTGCGAATCACTCAAGCTTAAGTGTCTTCTTAGATGTTTATCAAGCAGACCGTCCAATACTTTTGCAATAATAGTCGCCAGCGAAATAGGTCTGTAATTGGACTTGTCAGAGGCATCGCCTGTTCTGTTTTTTATAATAGGAACTACAACAGTTCGCATAAGATCCAATGGTAGATAAGAGTGCGCAATACCAAAGTTATACAACATGGCCAATACTCTTGGTAAGTGACACCCCGCATAAAGCAGGTGCTCCCTACTGAGCCCATCATGCCCGGGTGATTTGCCACGTTTCATATCTCTAATAACAGCACTAACATCTTTAGCAGTAATATGAACATGTGCATCGGGCAGACCTTTTTCAGCAATGGGCACCCGAAGAGATGCACTGTCTAACAAAGGATTGACTTGAAAATGTTCCTTAAACACATTAGCGATACTAACCGGATCACACACACCATTCATGCTCACAGGCAAGCTCGCCCGCGGATTAAGCTTATTAGTGTGCTTCCAAAAACCACCAAAGTCTTTAGCAGAGTGATGTGTGGCTAAAATGTCCATTTGTATCTGCTGCTGGTTATTCTGACACCACTTCAACCTGGACTTAAAGGCTTTTCTGGTTGCACACATTTTATCATATAATGGTCCGTATGTGAGCTTCCCACACTCAGCCCACATTCGAAAAGCATGACGAGCCTCCCCATGAGCCTGCCTGACATGTTTGTTCCAGCCAACAACACGGGCTCGTTTCCTAGAATTGCTCTCAGCACAACATGAAACTGCTGCACTACTCAATATGCTAACAATTTTTTTGTACATATTATTTATGATGGCATGGTGCTCTTGATCACAGCACATTTTACCACTGCATTTAATTAGTTCATCAGGAAAATCTAAATCCTTTAATAAATTGTTACATGTCATTCTATACTCCTCAATTTGATGGTCATTTCGGTTTCCCCATATAACTTTATTACATGTTAGAGTTTCTAAGACTAGCTTTGGTTCAATCAAATTAATATTACAGCTAATGACTAGTGGGAAATGATCTGACCAGAACACGTCATGGTTTACTTCTACTTTAGTGATAGTTTGCTTTGCTAAGTCCGTCACTACACAGTGGTCCAACCATCGTCGACTACCAGTCGCATCACAAACAAATGTATAAGTTTCTGATAATGAGCCCAATATCTCAAAGTCCACACAGGTCCACTTTTCCTCAGAGCAAAAGTTTAAAAGTTCCTTACCAAAAAGTGTTCCCGGGTGGGCATTAAAGTCCCCTAGTATGTACACTGATTCCGTATCACTGCTTTCAATAATCGCACTAATTTCACTAAGACAATCCGTATAGTCACTTAGATTAGCTGAACAATCAGTAGGCATGTACACTGTTATGACCAGAAATGACCTACTGTTGGAGCACGATACCCTAATTGCCGCAAGACGCACATTATTACAACTAATCACTGTGACATCCTGGAACAAACTCTTCCTCCACAGTATGGCCACGCCACCATAGGGCCTCCCGCGAAGAATGCCTACCGATGTATCCACTGATGAAACTCCGATGTAGCTGAATCCGTTATCTATAGTACCCAGGAACGACAAGTCATGGGGCAGCAGCCACGTCTCCTGAAGCGCTATGATATCAGCCTTTTGACTCAGTGACCTAATGCAGTCCACTGAACGCCTCACGCCTTTGCAGTTGTAACTTGTAAAGTTGCAGTTGTAATCCATTATGAATGTTAGGATGCTTTCAATTTAGTTCTCTCATCTAGCCTCGATGTAGTCTTCCTGTGCGTAAAGTCGACAAATTGTCGAAAGGAAATTCCATCGGGCCATAGCTTCGAGTCCATAAACAAATCCAATTTATGTTTAGGAACCAATATCTTAAAGGAATTGTACTCCTTTTCTCGTTTCATACTAACACGTTCTATTGTCACCTCGATTCCGATTTTTCTTGTAATGTAAGAACCTATATCACCGACAGTCGTATCCTTGCTAACATTGTAGATAAACATAGGGATTTTTGTCGCTGCCGCCTTAAATTTACTGTCAGGTTCTGTTATACCGTCACCCTTCAATCCCATGAATCGGTTTCTGTGCCTCTTTCTTTGTACAAGCTTCCATTCTTCACTTGGCTCCTCTGATTTCCATTCACCTTCCATCCTTATAACGTCCGCAAAAGAATGATTCTGCTCAAGCTGGCATTTTTGCTTGTCGGTACTATCAGAAAATGGCTTAGAATTACTTAGCACCACATTATGTGCATCACTATGTAACAAACAGCTGCCCTCTATCACTGAATGCCTATCGCCCTGCGAAATATCATTACTTTGCACTTGCGAGACAGTGACACGATGATTACTGTTGTGCGATAAGGACGGGCGATGCATGGGCGACCGTTGACGCCGACGCTGAGCCGGTCGGTCCCGGAGCGCTGGTGATGACTCATCGCGGCCGTTTGAAATATTCGAGCGGGTGTCAGCTGATTCTTGCGACTTGTTAGAATTTTCTGGAGACGAGGATCCTTCAGGGCAGTGCTGTAAGCCCATTGGCCCACTATCACGACTAAAGCTCTCCAACAAACAGGCCCCCCGCTTGGTATTGACATTGGAAACACCACACGACGACGCAGCCTGAAGACGTGTTTGCAGCTCTTGAAACTGACCCATGGTCACGTAGTTTTCCTTCACAGCTTTCATATCATTTTGCAATAGCAATAAATCCTTTAAAATTCTAGTTGCATCCAATTGATCGAAACAGAGCGGTGGAAGTTTTTCCAAAAGCCTTGCCACAAAAATGGGTGTGCAGTCAGGATCTGTTTCCTTGAATAAGGTTATAATATCATAAACATTTCGTTCAGATTTTCCTCCCTCCTCTTATTCCTCCTTCCTCCTTTTATTTAGGCTCCCTCTTTAACGCACGCGATAACCCGCGCGCCATCTCGCCTTGCGCTAGCGAGTGTCGTGCACAAAATGAAGTTTTTTGTTTATTATCGTGAAAATAAAGTGTTTATCAAAAAATTGATTTTAGCATAACAATAAATAGTTATTACCTACATGTTGAAGTAAAATTTATCTCAAAACACCGTAGGGTTCTTGAGATTTCTTTCAAAACGAGTGCGAAACAAGGATTTTTCATTAAATAAAATTATCGAGGTTTTTTTTACATATCGTGTTTTCAACTTTACACAATAAATGCAAAAATATAAAATTTTCATATTCCAAAATATTTAACTCGTAGAAACCGTACATACTGAGTTATAGATCGATTTTGTTGGGCAAAATCACATATTACGGCTTCTTAATGTCTAATTATTTTAATGAAAGTTAATAGTCAAGCTGCAATCACGGATTTAGCAGTAAATACCTAATAAATCAATTGTTAAAAAGAAAATTTAGCATCATGTAAATCATATGCTAAGTAGTTTCATGTATCATTTTGACAGTTCATGATTTAGTCTACACCGAACTGCTCATAATTATGAAGAGCGGAACCCTGTCATTTCAAGTAAGATTTAGGGCATTTCTCACTAAGTTCTTTGCAACTGTAAAGGTGCTCATACGCGTTGGTTCCAAGTTTGGGCCAATAGTTGGGCCATTATATTGGTCATTGCTTGCAACTATGGGGCCAGTGGTTGAGCCAAATGTTAGTAATTTGCAATGTTCAAAACACACACGGTGAGTATTTATGATTTTGTTTTGTTTTAGCGATTGCAGAAAAAATATTTGAATTGTAATCTTTATTTGGTTAGGTTTTTTGATCCTAAGTTTAGAGCTTATTTACTTGGAGAATAATAGAATAAGTCTAAATAATAATAAATTAATAAGTCTGAAAAATAACAGTTCCTACATATATTTAGTTTTATCTATGCCTACACATAAATTTATAAATAAAATTACTAAAACAAATTGATTGTAAATAATCATGTTGAATATTCATCGGGACGTGTCACCGCTGACGCACGCTCACGAACTTTGGCTTGAGTCTGCAAATTTAACTTTTTTCTATTTATTTAAGATATAGGTACCTACTTAAGTTATATTGCTTCTAGGTAGGAAAAATATGGACTCCAAAAATTACGTGGGCAGAATCCGGAATAAAAATTATTAAACTCTTCTTGGTTGAATCTACTATTTGCTCGTGTTCCATGGGTTGTCCAGTCTAAGAATAGACCCCTCCTACTCCTCTTGTGGATGTAAAAAAAGCCTTACTAAGGGATTACACCAGGGCTGCAGCATCCACCTGAGTATCAACTTAACACCAAACTGCGATCAACAATCCGTCTGTCAAGCGTGGAGATTATGGGAAATCCCCACATAGTGTTTACTGGGAGAGGCCACGTCCAACATTGGACGTAAACAGGCTGGTCGAAGATGATTTTGATGATTCGATTATGGTATGAATTCATGGCATGAATGGACGCATCCCAAAACAACACCAAGCCCATGTACACGTTGGGCCAACATGCGGCCCATCTTGTACAAACCCCTTTATGGGCTAATTTCACCAACAAAAACGCGTGCTGTCAGTTTTAACTAGCGTTTAACAACCATCGATTATAACTGACCAATTGCATGCAAGTTAGTCTCTTTGAGGCGTACTGGGGAATCCATTCACAACCCAGGTCCTTTCACCATTGGGGACATGACCCTTTTCAGGGCCACGATACCATAAGCTATATTAAAGTAGCAAATAGCTATGGGGATCATTATGGCTATCAAAATCTTATGATACTTGAATAGCGGAAAATTCTTGACCTTAATATTCCTCCTTCCAAGTTTCAAAAGATTTTGGACGACCTCTGTGGCGTGGCGGGCGAAGGTTCGCCTGCGACGCAGGACGTTGCGGGTTCGATTCCCACCGCGGAACAAATATTTGTACGATCTGCAGATTTGTTCAGGGTGTTCTGCGTATTTTCTATGTATATAATAAAAAATATCTATCTATGTAATGTATTAAGTATATCAGTTATCTAGTACCCATAACATAAGCTCTGCTTAGCTTGGGGCTACATAATGTTGTGTGTAATGTCCAGCATTTATTTATTTATTTGGTCAGCGCAAAGGCTGCACAAAACGATTCCCATTGTTGCATTCCCTATTGACATATTTCGATGACGTCATATCTCGCATGAAAACCATAATTTTGTATGGGCGTCATGGAAGATGTGACGTCATCACGTAGACGAGATTAATCTGAGAAACGCGCCCAAGTGTCTTGGCTCCGAAAATATCCAATTGATTATTTATTCGCGTGTCATTCCCATCATTACTCGTTGGGTTTTTTTCCCTAGTCGAGTAAAAGTGTTACACGGGTGTAACCCGTTGGGAATACTTCCTCTAATTTTGTTCCCAACTAGTAACACTGTATCTCGATAGGAAAAAAATCCCAACGAGTAACAGTAACCCTCCCATGTGACGTCACATGTTTTTTTAAATACATGGCATGCAAACAAGCATACGGCCCACCTGATGTAAAGTAGCTACCGTAGTCTATATGGACGCCTGCAACACCAGAGGCATCACACGCGCGCTGTCGACCCTGAGACATAAAGATGAAAAGTCTCATGTGCCTGTAATTTCACCTGCACCCGTACCCTTCAAACCGAAACAGCAATGCGAGCACTACTGCTTGATGGCAGAAATAGATACGGTGGTAGTACTTCCACGAACGAACTATTTCATAAAAAGTTCTAGCAGACATTCCCATTATGTCGAGATATGTTGAAAAAGGCGTATATTCAGTAGTGGACATCTACCGCCTGTTAATGATGATATAGAAACTAAATTCATGGATAAACCCGACTAATTGTTGAATAGTTCATTTCTCAGAAATGTTCCTTTGAACTGAAGTTTGCTTTGTAGTATTGCTAATTAGATAGTGTTCTGTACTAAATACCTATCTACTTAGAAATGCTAAAACTAGCTCAAAAGGTTTAAATTATTCATGGTTGACGTTTTCTTTTCAAGTAGGAACAGCCACAGACTTAAAATGGGCAAGTGAGAGCGAGATTTACGCCCTGAGGGTTCCACAGTCGTATTCTCTATCTCGCGACATGTTGGCAAGAGGCGTAACAATGAGGGCTTTTCAACTTTGATTTAAAAAGAAAAGTAGTTCGTATTGGTTCGATAAATGGCGCTGACTCAACTGTAGCTGACAAGATTGTCAAATGTATTATCGGTGGTGTACGCGTACTAAGCTATTATCTAACTAATCTGTGGCTATTAGTCATGATAATTCTGTTTGTGTCTGCTTCTTGAGAGTGCGCTAGTGATTTCGTGGTGTTTTTAGAAGTAAGAAAAAATAAATACCACGAAACGAAAATATATCCATGTTGTTGATGTTGACAGTTAACTTTATTTTGACATTTGACAGCTACGTAACAGAGCAGCGCCATCTATTTTCTTAATCCTATTCTAGAAGGCACTATGTTAGAGATAGACAAATATATTGTCATACAGTCTGCTTTCCTGTCCGTACCACAAAATATTTGTCATAGACAACAGAAGTTTTCCATAGTGAAGAGAATACTACACAAGAATTCCCTGTGTCGTGGGTATCAGGAACTACGAGTACCATGGTACCATAACAAATATTTGCAGATCAAACAAACATTTGTCCCGCAGCGGGAATCGAACCCGCAACCCCTCGCATCTCAGCCGGCTACTCACCCGCCACGCCACAGAGGTCCTCAAAAGATTTTTTTGGATGAGCCCAAAAAAAATACCCAAGAAATAGATAATAGTTAAAAAAATACTCAATATAGAGTAAATACTGGATTTACTCTATATTATGTCATTTATGCAAAAAGCTTGTTTAGACTCTACAAAAGCTTACAAGAATCAGGAAATTAATAAAACCATTGTAAACCATTATTATAATATATTTCTGTACAATTAAAACTATGTAGCAGTTATTAGTTATTTTTTATAAATAATTACAGTTACAAAATAAACTTAATATAACAAAATGGAAGAAATAATTTGACTATGTAATTCGTTTTTATACATCTTACAAGAATTCTAATTAATAACAATACTAGCTGAACCTTCCTACGTCGTCCGTGTGAAAATAGCCTAGCGTTCAAGAGTGAAAGAATTTTCAAAATCAGATCATTCGTTCCGTAAAAAAGAAATAATTTTCAAAATTGGTTCATTCGTTCCGGATATTATCTCCATCCAAACTCACAAACTTTACCTCTTTGTAATATTATTACATGACTATAGATATTAATTACACCAAAAACTTTACATAAAAACAAAATATTCTAAACAAAATAAGTTACCTACATGAATTTTATGAAAATACTTGATAATTATAAAGATTTTTAAATACTTATAAGCTACAGCTATTACTATAAGATATATTTATTATTACCATGTTTTATAATATTATAAATCGTTTATAATTTATAAAGAATACTGCTATTTGGTTATAATATCGCATCTTTTTATGAATTTATTGTGTTTTATTATAATTTAAAATGATGATTTTGCAAATGTTGTACAAATTGAATACTTTATAAGAGCCGTGGTAGTCTTGGCCTTAAAATAGGACTCCAATGGGGAGTTTTCTGACAGCTGAAAGAAAATAGTTCTAAATTCATTCATAGATGGCGCAGTCCAGATAAGGTTGTCTAAATTTTGTCGTTCAACCACCAACTGTCAGTGTCACTGACTTCACTCGCTCATGTTGTTCGTTGGTGAAGTATCTCTGATAAAGTTTTGTGTTGTTTGTAGAACAAAAGCGAAAAGTTGGACTTTAAGTAAGTATGTAAGTTTTACAAAGAGAAATTGTTCTCTGTGGTGCTTTTGTAAAATCTTCAGAAGACAACCATGTCAAGTCACCGCCATCTACCGGAATTTTAAGAACTATTTTTTCTTTTTAATTGCCTCCCTGAAAACTTCCCATTCCTACTGTGAATGTCGTTAAAAGCGACTAAGGAATTACGCCATTTATAATTAGCAGCAGCATCCACCAGAGTACTTAACACTAAACTGCAATAATCCAATGTGCCAAGCGGGTGATATAGCAAATCCCCCCAATGTACCTATGCTATGGGGGAGGCCTCAAGTTGATGTCTACCGCCTGATGATCATAATTAAGGTGCCTCATTCCATTAATTACTATTTAAATAAATAACTACAATTTTTATAATGTAATCTATTTACAAAATTCAGGAACTATTTTTTTCTAAAAATATCTTAAATTTTATCATAGGATTTATCATATTTCCTAGAGACGAATTGGCCAGAATTATGAATTAGCCAATGCTAGTATTCTGGCAATTTATTTAAAAGGTTGTATCAAACAATCTGGACTATATTTAAGAGGGGGTCACCGGTAATCTAACAAAAGGGCGCGAATTAAGTTTGCTTTTAATTTGGCTATTATTTATTCAAACTCCATGATATTTTGTACACATGATCAGTACACTAATATCTAGATCCGTGGAGTGTCAGTTTTTATTTTTTATTTCTATTTTGGCAACAATAAAGTGTGTCACACACTTCGAGCAACACGGACTTCCTGCCGCGGGCCGGAAGGGAGTAGCCTTAGCGATATATTACCATTCAAATAGTTCTGTCATTTTTTGCGGGGGGAAATGTGAACACAAGCGCAATTCCGCATATACACATCCAAATACAACACTGTAATGACGACACTCACACTTACAAACCTTGCACAGAATAACAACTAGTTTTATTGAACGCATATGCCTACTTTGGCTTGTAGTTTGACAGAGGGGAACGCTGCGAATGGCTACTCCCTTCCGTGGTGCTCGAAGGTCACACACGTAGCAGATGCGGTAAGATATCTGTATCTGAGCGCGTACCTGTCCATATCGCTCTCTATACTAAACTCAAGAAGCAACACACACTTAGCAGATCACTTATATTTTACCGTCAAGCATCTGTAGGTAGACATATATCAAAAGATGGACAGATGATATCTGTGTATACAATCCGCACCAAGAAACAAGTATAGGCAGTTTGAAGGTTTCCGCGTGAATGTATCATTTTCGTATATTATCGTATCTGCGTTTTGTGATACCTTCAGATGCGATAAGTTTTTATACGCATATCAAACATTATCGTATATGCTACGTGTGTGATACCTTTAAGAAGGTTTAGAAATTAGTATACTTACAGATCGTGTGTACACAATTTTATGGAGTTTGATGTAAGCTCGTTCAAAAGGAACTTCGTTCGCGTAAAAAAAGCGCCTAAAAAAATAAAAGAAAAGTACTAGTAAAGTAGTCGGTTTAAATTACCTATCGATGACCTTGTCCAACAGTGGGCTTCTAAAGGCTGCTAGGGTGCATTATTGAATGTCGCTCAGTGACTAAATATCATTAAAAGGGACGCAAATCACCGTTTTTCAGGAGATAGTATCAGAATTTTAGTCATCAATGAGTTTCAGATGTATGTAGGAATTTGTAAATCGTGAAATAATCGGCAATTTACAGACTCTTAAGTGCATCACACACGCAGCAGACGCGGTAATATTTTATATGCGCATAAAAACTTATCGCATCTGAAGGTACTTGACTATATTAATGATAAAGCCGCGTGGCCTGATGCCGCTCTGCCCCTCGACTGCTAAAATGGAAATTTGCAATATCTGCACTTACCTATTTACATGTTTGTATTAGATTATTATTTATAAGTATAACAAGCGTAGCGTGTGCTGTCTTGCATATTTTTGCTGATGTTTATTTACTATTGACTACCTTCCTAAGGTTTTTAAGTTCTCATTTACTATGTATCAGCAACTCCTTGCTCCGAGGCACCACACAGGCGCTTCTCACCTAGTGGTAAGACGGACCATTTATGTAAGCCAAGCCGAGTTTGTTGCCTGATTCTTCTAGGCTTGGTCGCGTTGGAACAGGAGAAATTTAATTTTATATAAGTCGATTCAAAATGATCCTTGTGATTTCAATGAATAAAGTTCTTTTTGACTTTGACTTTGGTATCACACACGTAGCAGATACGATATTATACGAAAATGATACATTCACGCGGAAACCTTCAAACTGTATTGTATTTCAATTTGTATACACAGATATAATCTGTCCATCTCTTGAAATAATATGTCGTTGCCTACAGATGCTTGACGCTAAACTATAAGTGATCTGCTACGTGTGTGTTGCTCCTTGAGTTTAGTATAGAGAGCGATATGGACAGATACGCGCTCAGATACAGATATCTTACCGCATCTGCTACGTGTGTGATGCACTTTAGTTAATCGATAACAATCAAATATAGCACCCCTTTTGTGATGATTAGTTTTTACAATTATGTTATGTTATGTTATGTTATGTTATGTTATTATTTTACGTAACATTAATTTCTTCTTCTTCATCACTCTCATTGGCTGTGCTATGATTGTATAGCCCTTGCGCCATGAGCTGCATTGCAAGTGGATTTCTCTGTCCAGTGGCCTTCTTGATCTTAGCTCGTTTATTTTGGAACCAGATCTTGATCTGAGCTTCGGCGAGGCCTAGCTCACCGGCTAGTGCCTGGCGACGACGCTCGGTTAGGTAGCGATTTTCAGCAAACTCGTGCTAAGGACAAAAAAAATGCTTTTATATAACCTAACAGTCATATTAGAGTCCTGAGGCTTTACCATTAGCTCTTATAGCGATTCAGTTCAAAAACTATTCAGTACAAAATATCGGTTTTGATGTCCGTAGCTATATTAAAAGGCACAGTAGCAGAAGGTCTATAGACTTCTGCGATTAAAGTTATTCAATGATGACGGATGTCAACGACGAACCGATATTTTGTACTGAATAGTTTTTGAATTGAGTCGCTATTAGAGTTCATAGTAAGGCCTCTGGAAGGCAATTTTCGAATATATTTGATATTCAATTCGCAATCTAATCTCAGTCAACTTTCAATTGATTAACAACCTTTCTGTCGCTCAAGAAGGCGTTCGTTAGAGCGAGAAAGATGACGTATGCATGCGAAGATTAAGTAATAGTTACTACATCTACGCACGCGCGTGAACGTGACAGTTGACTAAGATGAGATTAGATTAGATTGTGAATTCAATGTTCATTACGAGAATCGGGGCTCTGAGTGCGGGAACACTAGGATTCCCTGTGTCGTGGTTATTACTACGAGTACCATGGTACCATAACACCCAGACCCAGATCAAACATTTGCAGATCATACAAACATTTGTCCCGCAGCGGGAATCGAACCCGCAACCTCTCGCATCTCAGCCGGCTACTCGTCCACTGAGCCACAGAGGTTCTGTTACATTCATTTTTTGATAAAATCGAACCTTTCAAAAATAAACTGCTCCTCTTCTCTTCTTGCGACGACCTCTGTGGTGCGATGGGCGAGTAGCCGGCTGAGATGCGAGAGATTGCGGGTTCGATTCCCGCTGCGGGACAAATGTTTGTATGATCTGCAAATATTTGTTCCGGATCGGGGTGTTATGGTACCATGGTACTCATAGTTCCTGATACCCACGGCAAAGGGAATCCTACTGTAGGATTAGGACTACGTATGTGACTGGTGTTGCGTTTCGTTACTGTAACAGTCGATTGGAAAAAGTTGCTGGATTCTTAATGACATTTTTCTTAATTTATAATTGAATATAAAATTGAAAAAAAATATATAATTATAATATATAATACTTATAATATTATAAATACCTTGAGTCTTCCAAGTTGTGCAGCGCTGAAAGCGGTCCTCGGTCTCTTCTCTTCTACGCTTGGCCCTGTCTTCTTCATTCTTCTACTTCTGGGACCTGCGGACAAAGGAAATTATATTTTAGTATGATTAATACCAGTCATGGTGTGACCGGCCTAAGACTAGATCCCTCTGTCTCCTCCCGTGGATGTCGTAACTTAATTGAAATAATCGGACGTTAATAGCGCAATAGCGGCAGCGATTAACAATGGCGTTGTAATTTAATCACCAAAACCCGAAAACTGTTTTGGGCCCGTCCATTAATCACGTGAGGCTTGAAAGGGGGGGAGGGGGTTTAGAAAAAATAATGAAATATCAAGGGGGGGGTGTTGTAAGATATCACGTGTATTCAGTTTTTCGTCAAACGCGCGATTTCTAAACCGAAAAGCCTTAATTTCGGAATAAAATTAGATAATACCTGTATTTAAAGATAATATTAAAAAAAAAAAAGATTTTTACACTAATTAATAATTAATTTAAAAAAGACGTGATTTTGGGTGGGGGTGGGGAGGGTAGTCTTGAACCTCACCACGTATCACCAAGGGGGTGAGGGGGTTAAAAAATGCAAAAAAAAACATCACGTGATTAATGGACGGCCCCTTATAAGTAAGTTTATAACGGGTATTCTAAATTATCTAAATATACATAAACGCTTTTCAAATTAGAGGCCCAATTCTCTAATTTTAAAATCGATTAAATTACATTAATCTCGTGTCAGTCGCATCTGTCACTATTATTACGTAGTAACTATTACATAATCTTCGCGTACATGCGAATAGAGGCCCATAGAGAATTGGGCCTCAGACAGAAATCAAATTTATCAATGATAAAGAGGATCATAAAAAGAAAAGGTCACAAGTCATAAAACTTTAAAATAATCCTATACTTAAAAAAACTTTTAAGTGGTTTAAATTTTATAAAGAAAAAAAATTCAAGCATTAAAGAAAGTCTTTCTTACTTTCTTTGTGTACTGATTAGATAATCTGTATGGAAAGAGAATGGTCGTGGTGTACTTAGAACTAGCATTACCCACTAGCAATCAAAAGCCATGTCATTTCATGGCAGCCCAACTCAGCGTTCAAAGATTTTTATATTTAACTTTTTCATTACCGGTATTAAGAGCCGGTTACCGGTAAGTGCTTATGCCCTTTTGTACGCAAAAGATGTTTGCTCCTATTTTGGCTATTAATTTTCTTCAAACTTGATGAAATTGTGTACACAATATGCTCAGTACACTAATATATAGAACTAGGATGCGTCAGTTTAAAAAAAACGATTTTTTAATTTAAGATTTGAAACCATATAATTTTATAAAAAAACTAAAGCGACACAAGTCTAGATGTTAGTGTACTGTTCATGTGTACAAAGTTTCATGGAGTTTGAAGAAATAATAGCCAAAATAGAAACAAAACCTAAAATTTCCGCAAAGCTCTACTCAAATAAATAAACCTTACATAACTATATATAAACTTCAATTGCGTATGTTAGTAGTAAATACTATTTAAGAATTGAACCCACGACCCTCCATTAAAGACGAACCCACATGCATTAAATAGTTACATTATACCCTCAAAGGGTTCATAATTGTAGCCAATAATAAATTTATAATGGTAGATTACAGTGTAATTGTAAATGTTTTGATATAGGGGCCGTTAGTTATGCCTTTTGCAATTAAAATTGTAATTAGTTATAGGGATACAATGGGGTTATTATATAAATATGTTATCATAGTTATTATTAAATTAGAAACGAAGTACATACATCAAATTTAAAATAAGTTTGCATTTTGTAATGATAATATTTATATTACTAAGAGTTTAACTTACACCTACGAGATATATGATAAAAATTACCAACGAGGCGGATATCGAGCCCGCGATCGTCTCCTTGATACGGAGATACGTTAGCCGCTGCGCCACTGGCTGACTCCACAACTGGTTGAAACAGTGGGATGGTACCATTGGACCAAAACACCCGTAGCGACCTCTGCCTGGTTAGTCGGTTGTTGATTTTTGGGATAAAATCTTAATAATATTATTTGTATCTTCCCCAAAACTCGACTGATTTTGATAATTCTTTTTTTTAGCTAAAAGCATCTACTATAGTTAAGTCTTACCTATTTACAACTATCGCAAGATACATTGCTACAAAAACCTTATAGTTTTTTCTAATAAAACCTAAAAACCCTAATTTGTAGTTCAAAACACGAGTCAATTAAAAAAGCAAGTAACCCAGAAAACAATGAAATTATAGTCGGAGGCAACAAAAAACTATTATTTCACACCACCACGTACGTTCCCTCCCCTTCTAATTAATGAAGGCGATGGTGATTAAGTAGTATTTTTTATAAGCGTTACGTGTCCGCCGCCATTTTCATTCAAGTAGTGGGAATGAAGCTAGTGTATTTTTATTTTTTGTAATTTTTGTCGTTATTGTACTGAGCAGTGTTCCTTGCATAATAGCTTATAGCAAGAGTTAGTAGTTTGTAACAAGTCTAATTTATTTAAGTGTTAATAGGCCTTTGAATTAAAATAGGCTGCATTGAATTTAAATATACAAATAGTGAATATTAAATCACCACAATCGCACCAAAGGGATCTTGACGTTTAGCGTGCAACTGAAAACGTAAATCCACCGCTATCAACAGAGGAAAATAACAATAAACACTTCTCTACCTTCCTGTACTTACGAACGATTTAACACTCTAACCTCTTACATTTGAAAATTGAAATCTGGAAAACTTATTTTGTGACTTATGACAGTATGATTGTAAACGGCGGAGATTTTTCAAATTTTGAATTTTATTCCAAAGACGAAGCGAAGGAATTGCTGAAAGCGTTCTAAATTCGAACTGTTTCCACAGCAATGAATTTTAAGTTTTATCGCTTTTAGAATAGAACAGGAAACGGCTTGAGCGATCTTTTTGGTGTTTGAAAAATGTTGAACGAATTGCTTTACATTACACAGAAAAATACACTCTAACTGTTGCGTAAAAGAGGTTATTTTTGCTCGAATATCGGAGTTTGTGGCTACGGTCGTTTATCACCAGATAAAATGGCCGGTAACTTTTTATTCGTGTTTTTAATTAAACAGGAGTCGCGCCAAAACGTTTGCCAGAGAATTCGAGAATTTCCCGTAACGAGGTGAGCCTTGAAAAAAATCGGGAAAAAAGAAAATATATCGTTCTTTATACGCCTACAAAAAGTTTTTTCGCCGGGTTATTTTCAAGGCAAGGCATGGACTGCATTCTGCCGTGTCGTTTTAATGGCAAGCGCATTGCTTGCCATTAAAACCATTACAGTGAAAACACCTGAAAATATTTTGCCTTATGCAAAATTTTAAAATCAAAAGTACCTGTTTAATTGGTGTATTATATAATGCGTTCACTGACCTCAGTAGGTATAAGTTTTTTTACATCATTTATGCAAAGAGAGAACCCTCTTATTCTTAATCAATTTTTAAACCTTTGTTAGCTATAGCTTCTGTCTTGTTTTGGCGTATGTCGTTTTACATCAAAGAGAAAAACAAAAGCTATTTTAACTTAAATAGGCTTAAAATATGATTATAAATAAGGGGGTAAGAATAAAAAATAAGCTTAGGTAAGTACTCCGTAAATCTATCTCTCAGAATAAAGACTTTAGTCATTATTCTGAGGTCTACCTTTTCAGCGTAAAAAAGTTGAAAATAAAACTGTGATTTGAAATTAGAATCCAGTATGTTTGTCCACAGAGAAAAAGCAATTCCATTTTCAAAAAAATAAAAACATGAATTCATAAAGTTAGTTGGATGCGCACGTTTTATAGAAACGTTAACTTTTTTATGGCAAATGCACGACTGCATTCCGCCAAACATGTTCGTGCAAACTGTTACTATTTTCACATCACGACTTTAAGGTGTTACTTTGGTATTTACCTTGCCTGATGGTAATGATAGGTGGTAATTTTCCCTGCAGCAAAAATGTAAGCAGTAATTCCACTGAAATCGTCATAAAAATCACATCATTTAATTACCCGCGATGAAAGGAGCCGGTATATATGTATCAGGAGCTGCTGAATTACAGTAGCAAACAAATTAGCACATTACAACATTTTAGCAACCAAATCTTTTGAGGAATATTTAGGTGAAGAAGATTCCCCTGTTTAAGTTTCATATGATTTAGGAAACGCTACCAAATTGATTCCCATTCTTGCGTTCCTCATTACCATTTGCTACTCTAATGTTTGGGCTGGTTGTGATGTGATTGTCTGTTAGCTACTTATTAATCTTCAAAATAGCTTAAGAGCAGGTCACCGGTACGGGTTACGCCTTTTTGCACGCAAACGAAGTGTGCTTCTAATTAAGCTATTATTTCTTCACACATATTTAACGTACGTACACATATTTTTAACCAACTTCACAAAAAGGAGGAGATTCTCAATTCGGTTGTATTTTTTTTTGTATGTTTGTTACCTCATATCTCCGGCGTTTATAAACCGATTTGGAAAATTATTTTTTTATTTGAATAGATATACTTCCAGATTGGTCCCATTTTTTTCAGAATCCAGTTCTGATGATGGGATCCATGAGGAATTGAGGGAACTCCTCAAATATTGTAGGCATACATATGGCGATTTTTATATTTTCAGCAACACACCAAGCATTTGCATTCAGAAAGTAAAAAATCCTTTCACCACTATGGTTCTTTCATCATTTTTTTTTCATCCAAATATTTAGTCGCATACAATGGCGGAAGTCGGTTTTTTAAATGAAAAGTTATTTATGTTATTATCCATCAGTGGTTATAAACAGACTGGTGATGATGACGATGGTGGTGATGATGATGATGATATTTTCTTACTTGTGTATTTGGGAATTTCAAACAGTCGTAATTTTCTCCAAATGGACTCAATAACAGCATAATCACCAAAGCTCACCAATTAACAAACAATATAAATTAAACAGAACCATAAAGTACTAAAAAGGCATAACTCGGCTGTGGCACCCCTAGCCCGCTAGGGCTGTCTCACTCCGAAACAGCTTACAATGTATAACTTTTCATTTAAAAAACCGACTTCCGCCATTGTATTCGACTAAATATTTGGATGAAAAAAAATTTATGAAAGAACCATAGTGGTGAAAGGATTATGATACTTTCTGAATGCAAATGCTTGGTTTGTTGCTAAAAAAAAACAAAATCGCCATATGTATGCCTAAAACATTTGAGGAGTTCCCTCAATTCCTCATGGACTCCATCATCAGAACTGGGTTTTAAAAAAATGGGACCAATCTGGAAGTATATCTGTTCAAATAAAAAAATAATTTTCCAAATCGGTTTATAAACGCCGGAGATATGAGGTAACAAACATAAAAAATATATATATAAAATATAAAAATACAACCAAATCGAGAACCTCCTCCTTTTTTGTTAAGTCGGTTAAAAATGAATAAATATATGATCGTACAAATATTTGTTCCGAGCAGTGTCACAGAGGTCCTCTGGACCTCTGGGCGCGGCGGGCGAAGTTTCGCCTGCGACGCAGGAGGTTGCGGGTTCGATTCCCGCCTCTGAACAAATATTTGTACGATCTGCAGATCTTTCATGGTATTCTGGGTATTTTTCTATAAATAATAAAAAATATCTATCTATGTAATGTATTGTATTAAGTATATCAGTTATCTAGTACCCATAACACAAGCCCTGCTTAGCTTGGAGCTAGATAATGTTATGTGAAAAAAAAGTAGGTATCTAACAATCATCATCATCCTCATCAGCCGCTGGACGTCCACTGCTGGACGAGCCCTACCCCATAGAATGCAATGGGGGGGATTTACCATAACCACCACGCTTGATGGCAGGATCAGGATGCTGCTGCCCCTGGTGTAATCCCTAAGTCTCATTTCATTTCATTTATTCAGAACAATTGTCTTAAAAATCGTATTTAAATGTCTTACATACTAATTAAATAATTAACAATTATTACTTATTTTATTTCTTTATACGGATATATCAAATTGTAGCTCATATAAATAATTAAAACCAATAGAACAAACACAAATTAAAATAACGCCACCATAATTTAAATGACACACAACAATTTTATTACCTACAATAGAATTAAAAAATATAAATGTCACAAAAATTAAATGTCATAATAATAAATTTCTTGTCATAAAATCGTCAACAGAGTAAAAACACCCTTCCAACAAACGCTTTCTTAATTTATTTTTAAATACATATTGACAGTCGGCTTTTACAACATCCACGGGAGGAGACAGAGGAGTCTATCCTCAGGCAATAAACTCCTCAAAATAACTAAAATAGCATAAGAGTAATTGTTGTGAAACTTCAGTAAGTGCAATTATTTCCCGTGTGGTGGCACCCCTAACTTGGAGCATTAACATTCCGTGCCAACCCTAACGGGCCGGACAAATGAGAATGATAATTTATTTATCCTTGTCGTAGATGAATTCATTAGATTATCGACCGCGTACGGACAAAGTGGTGTAACTGATGAAATCATTAAAAACCAGCTAGCTTTTAAAAGCATCTAGTAAATTCATAATCATAATCGTAATCATTTATTCATTTATAATCATAATTCTGTCAATTAATGAAAATAACATGAAAAACTAGTATCAGTCCGTGGCTTCGCTCACATTATTTATTTATTATGGAATCTTAACAATCTTAAGCTATAGGTACCAGAAAAATAACTAAAAAAACTTTTTTTTTTTGTATACTTCTACGTAAGCAAACAAGCATACGGCCCACCTGATGGAAAGCGGTTACCGTAGCTTACGGGCGCCTGCAACACCAGAGGCATAACACGCGCGTTGCCGACTCTTTAAGAACTTTAAAACGCCATTTTTAAGAACCCCATACTGTAGTCACTAGTTAAAACTTCGGTTCATGTATGCTGAAGGCCAATTACAGACAACAATACAGTTATAACAGAGTAAAGGCATATGAGACAATCTGGATTAAGACAAGTTATTAATATGAATAGAAATAGGTGTATCATGGATCTGTGATTGAGTAACAAACATCCAAAAATTTTTAATTATCTGATCTATATTGTATTTGTATAATTAGATTTATTTTATTATTATTATATTTAAACATTACATTAGATTTATATAAACTTCTCAGTTGGCGCTACTGCTCTCAACAAGGATTTTTTCTCGATTGCCACCAGTGATTGCGGAGCGACTGGGAATATACGCAAACAACTTTAATATCGGAAAAAATAGTTAAGCTAGATGTATAACTAGATGTATTGACGACCTAAGTGCGGATGGGCTGAGACGCAAAAGTTGCGGGTTCGATTCCCGCTCCGGGACAAATGTTTGCATGATCTGCAAATATTCGTTTCGTGTGTGTGTGTGTTGGTAACATGGTACTCGCAGTTCCCACGACACAGGAATATGTATATGACAGACAGCGTTGGAACAGGAGTAGTTTTTGTTAATAAGACGTTTCAAAATGATCCTTGTGATTTCAATGTATAAAATTCTTTTGATTTGATTTGATTTGATATAATCAAACAAATAAACAAATAATGTGAATAAATTCCCTTTTATTTTTTTTAATCACACATGTTAAGTGAGCTCTAAATTAAAAAGCTTTTGAAAACGATCTTAAGAAGCCACCTCAAAACAAAACCATCAAAGTTCAACACACTGCATGAATGAATGTTGAATTTATCAAATCAATGTTTTTAATAAATTTCAAAAACATGCACTCAGAGTGAACGCCTGATATTGAAAACATTTTTTCTTGACACATTAATTAGCTACTGAGTCCATAGAATAAATAATAGTAGTAGATACTTTATCTCACTCTCAATACACTAAAGACACTTGTTATGAATACAAGTGCCCACCCGCGGTTTCACTCGCAAATATTAGTCTATGTCTCAATCGGTCATAATCTGTCTGTGTACCAAGTTTTATTGAAATCGGGTCAAATCGGGTTGAATCGGGGCATCTATCTGTGTACCAAGTTTTATTGAAATCGGGTCAAATCGGGTTGAATCGGGATAGCTTGATTGAATAACAAACAAACATCCACCTAAAAATTCTTACACCCCAAAATTTTGTAATCTCTCATCTGTTGCCATATTGAACTTAAACCCTTTCATAACAAAGCTCAGTTTAGATTACAAGCTAATTTAAAGTGACACAAGCCTGCTCAGTCGCTCCCGTGATTGTACGTTCGCGTGTCAACAACACGTAGTTATATTTTGTAATTATTTACGTACGGAATACGAAATGTAATTAGGGAAAAATGGTGACATACTGGAAACAGCGAAAGCAATAATAAAATTACGTAATATTTCTGTAAAAGCTCAATTCTTATTTCAAAAATCAAAACTGGGTATAGAAACCTTAACTTGTTTTTCAGAGACCTGTTCAATGATACTCAAAACACAAATAGGTGCGAAGTGGGGTGCTTCGTTTTTCTCGTTTATTTATAATTTTGAGTTAGCCTCACACGTCTGAATGCGAAATTTGATGATAGATGCGAAATTTGTGAGCAATCGGGATGTGACATGCAGATGTATGGACGGGCATGACGAAACTATAAAGGTTACAGTTTAGCCGTTTAGGTTCTGAACCCTAAAAATGTGATTCCCTACTCATAAAGCGATACAGACTTGCCCTACTTTGGGACGATTAGTAATTATTAACATAATATTATATGAAGATTAATGGTAAATAAAAAAGTTGATGTTAAATAAATAAATTTGTATAAGCCACTCCCATAAATAGAACTTAGTTATCCCAGTTTCATTATGTTTAATTCTCTAACCTCAAACATTGTTGCCCTTATAGTTGAATCAAATGACAACGCGAAATCGAAATAAAATTTTACGTTTCGTATGAAATTTTAATCACACATTGAACATATATCTGTCAAGTTCAAAATTAACATCGATGACATCACAGATGACAGGATGTTTCACAGAATCTCACTGCTGCATAAAATCAAAAGTTACAGGTGTCATCTAACTAAAGATAATTAAAAGATAAGATAACATAATGATTTCATTCAATTCAAACAAAAACAGGAAATATTTTGACAGATAAAAATAGGTGCCATAAAAAAGCTAAGCAAAAAAAATTATAATGTTTGTAAAAAGTGATTAAGTAGCTATCATCTATAACCTGATTCGGACTTGTCTGGTTTTAGAGTTCAGTACAAAAAGTTTGAGACTAATCGGAGTGACAGATAGTCGAAACAGATTATGATCATTTGATATCTTAGTTCTCTCTCATAGAAAGGTAGAATCTGAGTAACAAAATATCCCTACAAATGTTTAAAAGTGTAATGAAATGAAATGATGCTGTTTGGACGTTTCTCATGCTTTCACGCCCAAACGGTTGGGTAAATTTTGATGAAATTCGGCACACAGATGAAAAAAAAAAGTTATGATGATGATGATAGAAAACAATGAATTTGGATTCAAACATCTTTCTATAATTAAATTCAGTTCCATTGGAAGGATAATGTGGGTAAAACCACGGTATATCGCTGTTTTAATAAAACAAGTTATATTTTATAAAAAAAAGTATGGAGTTTTTCCACACGGAACCCATTAAATTGACCAGTCCCGAAACGGCTTGGCCTTCCGTTACGATTCGCAAGTTCTCCGACCTCTAGAGTAAGATTAAGTTATTATAAACAGTCATCTTAGACGCCATTTATCACAAAAACCGGCACAGCCTTTCGACTAGTGTGGTCGTTTGCATATTTTAAACTATTGATATGTTTTTAATATGTTTTGATAAAACTTTTTAATGTTTTAATGGCTCTAGATGGCTTTATTTCGAATTAACTGGAACAAATTAATAGTTAACTTGTTGTAATTAAAATTGCACGTAAAATTTGAGTTATTTATATTTTTTTTTTATGACTCACCTTCCCAACTATTTATTTAATGTTTTTGTAGTTAAAGTCTTTTTAAATCAATTTAAACTTAGGAAACAGAAACGTTATTAGGACACAAAAAGTCGGTGGATGGAGGTGGCACTATACCGTTCGTCGTCGCATTCTAGAGGGGAAGCTATATCCAGCAGTAGACTTCTACAAACTGATGATGGTGATGACTTAGGAAAATTACTCTAATTCTATTTTCAATTTTAAAAAACTTCTCGAATAAATAAATTTAGTTACAGATATGCAATAAAAGCTTCCTAGATACAGTCAATGTATTAACGATATTTAATAAAATAAATAACTATAACATACAACAAATAATATCACATGTTATTTTAAGTTAGTAATTAATTATGTGAATATTATAATTTCGATCTGTATTATTTCCCTATAATACCCCACCCACTCTACATTCACAAAGGTTAGCTGGAAGAAAATGCTAATTAGCATTAAGTTCGCCTATGTACTTGTTTTTTTTTGTCTTGTGCAATATAGTATTTTTTTCAATCCATATATCTATACCATTTATTGCAATATACACTTACTTTAACTAACAAAACCGCAAAGCTATGACAATATAATATATATGTAGTTAACCCAATATTATTAACTCAAACAGCACATTATTTGTTATTATTTTAATAAATTGCAACCACAATACTCAAGTGCAAAGTGTCAAATCATATGAGAATATTCTTTGCATAATAAATTTTAATATAATTTGACTTACGTGGTTCTTGCGGTTGGCGTCCGACGGCGTTCTATAAACGCGATGTGATAAAATTTTATGATCTAGGATATGGCATTTAATAGTTCCACTATCTTTATAAGGCGTTATACAAAGTTGTACTATTATGTTGGGCTTAATGTGGGCAATCACCAGTTGTTTTGAATATTCACTCTCATTTAATGTAGGTACTTTGTCATCAGCTGGTAGAGTTCGTCTGGGGACGCACTACCACAAAATATATAGTACAAAAGGCAAGCTCGTACAACAAGTGATAACAGGCGCATGCACACATGGACACGCGTACCCACGTAGAGATAGAGAGAGTTCTACCGAGATCGGCGTGGGTACGCGTCTATGTGTGCTACCGGCCTGTTACCGCTTGTTGTACTGAGCTTGCCTTCTGTAGTATATATTTTGTGGTACAACCATCACACCTATTTCTGCCGCCAAGAAATAGTATGAGCATTGCTGTGGTCTGAGACCGAAGTCTGAGTTTTAACAAGCAATTGTCACGGATATATGGTGTATTATAACACGGATTTTTGTATGGAAAATAAGGTTCACAGAGTGTACGCTAGGGGCGCTTATCGGTGTCGCCATACAAAATCCGTGTTACACTACACCAAACGTCCGTGTCAATTGTTTCCAAAAAACTTCACTCAGCCTCCCGGTTTGAAGGTGTCGGTGAAATTACATGCACATGTCCTACGTAGACGTGACCTAAGAGGTATTACATTTGTAATGGGCTAGGGTAACCCCAGGTGGAATACCAGATGGGCCACAAGCCAGACCTGACATATTCAAATTTAAAAACACCACAGCTGGAGGAGGCCTCCCTAGAATCACTAATCAGATTTTACAAAATCCACGAGGGGAGACGGAGATATCTACCAGACACGCCATCACAGCAAAGTGTGCTCGCTGCAGTCCCAAAACATCAAATGATGATGATGATGACCAAATGCCGCATCCATTTCTAATCCCATTCCTACATCGATGCAACATTGGTAACATTACGTATTCAATTCGTGTACTTAATACCCTAAACTTTAATTCACTAAATAAACCTTATTTCTTACACAATAGGCTCTACTTTTCTTTGTATCTCTTATTAAATTTCCTTCACAAAAGCTTAAGGGATTTCAAAACGTAGATATGTAGATATAGAGTTTGTTTTTGCCTGTAAAATGGTTATAGTGTAGGCATTACAATTGATTTTCTTTGATTTTCGTGGGTAGGTTTTATGTTCGGAAATTATAGGGTGTGGGTGAATTTTCTATCATCCATCTCTTACGCACTTGTGGTGATTTGTATTAGCCTGTCTCTACTAACGGAAGTTATCCATAATAACAGTTTGGGCAGAACCATCTGCTAGAGAACTTTTTGTTTTTTAATTTTGGTAATGGCATGGAATGGTGTTGTGCATACCACCAAAGTGTTTTTTTCTCATTTAATTACCATACCATTATTAGAACCGTTACCTGCCGTAAAGGTCGTAAGATGTCGGTGGATAGAGGCGGCTTTTGGCCGTTCATACTCCTACTGACTGATGATAATGGTGATGTACGTATAATAATGTAATAGTTCCTCATAGAAAACCAAGCTTGTTATACGTTTGTCATACATTGCAATCTTCTTGAGCCGCCTCCATCCACTGACTCTAGCTACTACAACTAGCACACCTGTATTATCCCGACATGATATCTGTTGAAAAACTAAGGTATTGTATATTAATTATAATAAGTAATATTGTAATATAATAATTGATTTATTATTAATAATTTTTGTATAATCATTAGTATATAATATGATTGTCTCCTATATGTATAAATTATGTTTTTAATACTATAGTTTTAGGTATGTATGTACATAACTACAAATCTGGCTTACCACCCTTCCCCTTTTACCCCCTTTTTCAGGGGTTTTAGTACCCCTTATGTACAGTCCATTCCACCCAAGGGTTGTCTGGTAGAGATCGCAACTTAGCGATAAGACCGCCCATTGTTTATACTATTAATTTTTTTTTGTTACTTGTTGAATTTTTATGTTGTTGGTGTGCAATAAATTATTTAATCTAAGGTCATCGTCACAGCTCTCAGAATTAGCAAATTAAAGTGGCAATGGACCGGCCATATAACCGATAAAAAAAGTAAAAAAAAAAAAAAGTTAAAGTTCTCGAAAGTACGGACTGATGGCATTGTAACAGTCGCAGGAAAACGGTGGATGGAGACGGCTCAAGTCCTATATCTAGGGCTAGTCCAGCAGTGGCCTTCAACCAGGTAATGATGATGATTGTCCAAATTGTAATAAAAATATTTGACAACAATTAAATAACCACAGAATCAAGTTATTAGCACATTTTTTGGTGCAAAAAGCGAGCCTCGGAGGCCGTTTCTCAGTAAATAGTGTTGTTATAGTGATATCGATAAATAATTCATTATATCGACATTTTTTATCGATAAATGTTAATGGTGACACATGTGCATTTGTGTTATGGTGTTTGTCGTTGGGGAATAAAGGTTCTCGAGTGGCGACCTCTAGCCGGAGGACGCGGTAGAGTAAGGCCCTCCACTCGATGGACTAAAGACATTATAAGCGTCACAGGAAGTCGGCTGATGGTGGCGGCTCAAGATCGTTTTCATGGTATTTTAGAGGGAGGCTTAAAAAGTTTCAAAATACCCTATTTGGGATTCTTAACCCATAAAAATTTGAAAATGATGGCAATAGTTTCTAATTGTTTGTTGGTGAACTTGCCAGAGGATTAAATAGGATTATACGATTAACTTAATCGATATAAAATCCAAGAAAAATACGGTAATACCGCGATAAGGTCGTCCATTGTCTATTTCTTTCGGTTTTTGTATTTCTGTTCTTATGTGCAACATATATTAATCATGGTATTCTAGGAGAAAGCCAAATACCCAGCAGTGGACTTTTATAGGCTGATAATAATGATGATGTGCGATATAGAGTTGGTCTATCTATTTATCGATCGATCTGTTTATTTACCTATCACGAGGTAGTAGATATGTGTAAATATCGACAAATAATATCGATGTTTGTATAAAAACTTTCATAAGTGGTATTCATGATTAGATAGATTTTAACCGGTTTCACTTAAGTAGATTATATTCGAGTATACAACCCGAGCTTTTTATAATCTAAGTAAGTTTAAGGCTGCAGCACACCCCCTGCGTACGCGTAGACATTGTCGGTGCACGTTGTCGTACCATGACGTTGTAATGTATGGAACTCAATGAGACATGGCACACCGCTTGCGTGACGTGCACGCAAGTGTGTACATACAAAGTGTGTCTAGTCTTCGTAAGGTACTTGTCCCACCGCCGGCGACGAGCGATAAACGAGAAGAATTTGTACGTAGAACTAGTAGCCCAGCGATGAACTATAAATATAATCTCTCTCTCTCTTTTATTTACACGGGAGCGATTATCTTTTGTTCGTTTCTTGGGCGAGAAAATCGCCGAAAGCTCATCGCTTACTCGCCGGCGGTGGGACAAGTGCCTTACGTGCTGCGTACGCATCCGGTGTGAATTGGCCTTAAACCGGTTAAAATCTATCAAATCAAATAATATCGATATTCAAAGAACATCACTATAGCTTTCTTTGTTGGAAACAGAATGTTAGCAGCAGAAGACATTACATGATCCGTGAAGCACTCTTTATAACTGCAATTTATATAATTATAGCTTATGCTCGTGACTTTGCTCGTGTGGCATAATATGAGAACTGCCCATGTCCTGGGGTGCGATTTTTGAATGTCACTTTGTGACTAAATATCATCAAATAGGACGCAAATCACAGTTTTTCAAGAAATGTACTAGAGGAGGCACTTGTATTTGATATCATAGGTATAAGAATTATAGTCATCAATGCGTTTCAATATACAGGGCGTAAAAAGACTCCTCCCGAAAACTGAAACAGTGCATTCAGACCATTATTCTGAAAATATATAAGTTGAAAAAATACGAAAAAAACACTCACTTTTGGGCCGCTTTTTTCGTGTTTTCTTTATAAATATCCATAAAATATAATTAAAGGAACACAAAAATCTAATTTCCACCAAAAAAACACGTTAAAAAATAAAAAAACGTCAAAAAAAGCAATGAAAACCACATATGAAATACTGGTGTTACAGGTCAATAATAATAATATATTTATTTATTCGAACAACTAAGATTCATGAATGTCAAAATAAAATAAAATTAAATGTCAAAAATTACAATACTTAAAATTACATTTCTTAAAATTATGTACCTACTGAAAGCAGATACACTACATTACTCAGCTATAACTAATTAATGCAGTGTATCCGCTTAGAGTTGGGGTTGATAAGGGTCGATACCCAGTGTCTTTGAAGACGACTGTCGTACCTGCCAGCCAGCGCCCCAAGTGCACTATTGGATATTCAATCAGCTGACCGGGAGCGTTGAACTCGCGCGGCCGGAATAAATGCGTACATTGCTGGCTGACAAGTACGATACGAAACAAAAAAAAAGGTTTTCTCCGGTATGAATCACCTCTCAGGCGAAAGCTATTTTATATAGCTATGATATAGGTAGCTTTATTGGTACCTTCAGTATTCGGGAGCTGTACTTTTACACCCTGTATAGAAAGATGGAAATCGCGGTTTTACTGACGTTTCGTCACTCGATGATATTAAATTCATTCTTTTTTGTTAGTAGTAGAACTTCTTGTGAAAGAGTTCATCCGGGGAAGTACTACCACCGTACCTATTTCTGCCGCCAAGCAGTAGTGCTCGCATTGCTGTGTTTCGGTTTTAAGGGTACGGGTGCCGGTGAAATTACAGGCACATGAGACTTTTCATCTTTATGTCTCAGGGTCGGCAGCGCGCGTGTGATGCCTTTGGTGTTGCAGGCGTTCATAGGCTACGGTAACTGCTTTCCATCTGGTGAGACGTAAGAGTGTCTGCTTGCCAAGTAGCATAAAAAAAATACACGCCTGCTCGCGACTTTTCTCGTGTGGCATAATATGAGAACGGCCAATGTCCAGGAGTGGACTTCAACACCCTGATGTGGGTAATAACCTTGTCTATACACATTACTCAAAACATGGTCTATAAAGTTCGCCATTTTTGGTCATCCTTTGTACGGAACAGTGGCGCAACCGCATTTAACTGTAGTTAGAGTTCCGTGGGAAAAAATAAAACTATTAGTATTGAGTATTGGAGTGCTAACAATTATAATAGATTTTTGCTACTACGAGTATACATACTTGGTACTATATTTTTAATAAATAACTGCTGGACATTTCACACACATTATCTAGCCCCAAGTTAAGCAGAGCTTGTGTTATGGGTACTAGATAACTGATATACTTAATACAATACATTACATAGATAGATATTTTTTTATTATACATAGAAAAATACCAATTAATAAGTAAATAAAATACTTTTGAATTTGACTTTGACTTTGATTTTTATTATGACTTTGACTTTGACTTTGAGACGTTTCAAAATATTGCTTATGATTCTATGAATCAAAATAATGTTGAATAATGTAGGTTCCCACGCGAACTTTTCAGCAAAATTACACGAAATTTTTGTCTGATTTCCAAAATATATCTGAAATAGAACTACAAAATTTTATGGAAAGCTTGTAGTTTTTAATAAATAAAAAATATAAATCCTTGATAAAACAAATGCTAATATAATTATTTTAATCCTACGGAACCCACGCTAGTTCGTATGACGCTCATGGCCTGGTTAATCACCCAGCGATGATATTCTGTAACGATAGACTCGTTGCTATAATGACGGTTCGGGGAATCGATGACTAGTGATGTACCACAGCGAGCGTTGAACGTAACATAACACCCAACAGTCACATACTTAGTCCAGTCCCTGAACGAGGGCAGCTCATCTTCGATTTTTTAAAAAAGTAGTTCAAATTGGTTCGTTAGATGGCGCTGACTCAACTCTAGCTGTCAAGATTGTTATATGTATTATCTGTGGTGTACGCGTACTAAGCTATTATCTAATTAGGCTGTGACTATAAGTCATGATATTCTGGTTGAGGTTGCTTTTTGAGTGTGCGCTAGTGATTTCGTGGTGTTTTTAGAAGTAGGCAAAAATAAATACCACGAAACGAAAATATATCTACGTTGTTGATGTTGACATTTCACATTATTTTGACACTTGACAGCTATGTATAGAGCAGCGCCATCTATTTTTAACGCTGAAAGTGAAAAACCATGAAAACCCCTCATTACAGTAGTAAATGGCAATGGAGAACGCAACAATGGGGATCATCTTGGCAGCCTTTGCGCTATCTAAGTTTTATGAATAGGGGAAACTTCTTGATCTAAATATTCCTTCTTACAATTTTCAAGATTTGGACAGCGTTAAGCTTGTGAAAATTATCCCCATCGCTGCGTTCCCCATTGCTACATATTTGCTACTGTAATTCGGGGGCTGATCCCACACTAGGATTCCCTGTGTCGTGTATATCACACTACGAAGGAACTACGAGTACCATGTTACCATAACAACCAAACCCGGAACAAATATTTGCTGATCATTCTTGCAAATTTTTGTCTCGCAGCGGGAATCGAACGCCTCTTGCGTCTCAGCCGGCTACTCACCCGCTGCGCCAGGTAGGTCGTCAATGTTGTGACAACAATGTTGTAATATCACAGCACTTTAAAGGCGTCAAAGCGATGTCAAATTGTGTAGTAAACAAGACTGTGAGACTTGTGTTGTGTCCCATCACTATGCAATAAATGTATGTAACAAAAAATCGAGCACAAACTGTTTGTTTGTTAATAGTCTGCGTGTTAATTGAATAATTTTCGCTTAACGGTCGACTGATACCTGTCTAATTAGATGTTAGTTTGAGCTCAGTGTAAACTGGCTACTTTAATACTTATGAACGTAACCACTTTAGATAGAGCTCTTCAAATGTAATGATGCTATTAAGAACTCTATGAAGGTCTTGAAATACTGGTTCTTGCAGCTACGTGTTCAAAAAACCAGTTTATATAGAGCCCTTAAAAGCTACTAAAGATATATCATCATCATCATCAGCCATTGATGTCCACTACTGGTAGGCCTCCCCTATATGCGATGGGGGGGATTTGTCATAATCACCACGCAGGCGGATGGTGCAGAAATGGTGTTGAGTACTCAGGTGGATGCTGCTGCCTATCCCCTGGTGTGCTGTGGTGTGTGCGGACAAGAATATACCCCTCCCTGTTCGCCTGGGGATGCCGTTTAAGCCGACTAAGACACTAAAGACTCTATGAAGATCTTAAAACAGTGGTTTTTCAATTAATTGGTAGAGAAAGACCAGTTTAGATAGAGCTCACAAAACGATGACCCTACTAAAGAGTTTATGAAGATCTTAAAACAGTGGTTTTTCAATTAATTGGTAGAGAAAGACCAGTTTAGATAGAGCTCACAAAACGATGACCCTACTAAAGAGTTTATGAAGATCTTAAAACAGTGGTTTTTCAATTAATTGGTAGAGAAAGACCAGTTTACATAGAGCTCTCAAAACGATGACCCTACTAAAGAGTTTATGAAGATCTTAAAACAGTGGTTTTTCAATTAATTGGTAGAGAACGACCAGTTTAGATAGAGCTCTCAAAACGATGACCCTACTAAAGAGTTTATGAAGATCTTAAAACAGTGGTTTTTCAATTAATTGGTAGAGAACGACCAGTTTAGATAGAGCTCTCAAAACGATGACCCTACTAAAGAGTTTATAAAGATCTTAAAACAGTGGTTTTTCAATTAATTGGTAGAGAACGACCAGTTTAGATAGAGCTCTCAAAACGATGACCCTACTAAAGACTCTATGAAGGTCATAAAAGAGTAAGTTTTGTAAGTTTGTTGGTAACAAACCCAGTTAAAATAGATCTCTCAAATTTTAATAATGCTATTATGGACTCTATGGAATATTGAAATACTGATTCTTCCTCTTTCATAGCGGATCCATAATAATATTCGGACAACACTTTTTTTTAACTCGCGGATCACGTACACTTACAGCGTTCGTACTGAGGTATGTTTTTTTTTATTGGAATTTTTGATTGAATTAAACCTTTTTATTGATTTATTATATTTATATCACACCAGAGGCCCAATTCTCTAATTTTAAAACATTCCAGTCACAATATAATCTCGTGTCAGTCGCACTGTCTCGTATAATAACTATTACTTAATCTTCGCGTATACATGCGAAGATTAAGTAATAGTTACTGTATAGGTGACAGCTGACAGTGCGACTGAGACGAGATTATACTGCGAATTGAATGTTTTTAAATTAGAGAATTGGGCCTCAGAGGTAAATTCCCTAACTAAAAAATTGTTAAAATAGAGTTCGGGTCATGTTTCGATCTTGCGTCGATGTCATAAATGTCAGAAATGGTATTCTCTTAACATAATATTGTAATGTGATTATATATCGAAATGTGACGAAACTTGAACAATTCAAAGTTTTTTCGATAGTTTTAGCCTAAGAGTTTCTCTTTACTCTTTCCAATTATACATATAACCATCCTGCTCTAATGGTAGTCACCGTTAATTGAAAGTAGACTAAATTGTTATTTATGAAGGAGCAGAATATACCTACTAACTTTCTGTCAATTCACAATTCAGTCTCGATTCGGTCAACTTTCAGCGTAGTTTTAAAATAATTTAGAGAATTCGGCCTCAGCTTATGGTGTAAAGGTGGTTTTGACGCATTCACTGCAGAAGAAACTCTGGTCTCCCTGTGAAATAAGTGAAATCAGTGGCAAAAGCTGGTTCGAATATTCACGGCCGAATTTAATTTAATTAGTTATAATTTCATCCATTTTAAGTGGATAGGCGTGCCGCCATTACGCGCTCAACAAGATGGCGGCCGTTTAAAAACAAAAAAAAATTGGCGCGAAGTAATTACAGCGAAATTGTTTCATTATATCACCTGTTCGCTCGAAGCTGTATTTCGACAAAACTAATTACTGACGCTTAAAAAAATCAATATGATCTTTAACACCTGGAAATAAAGGTTAAATTATGCGTAAAAATAACTTGTCTGTCATTTAAGGGAAATAGTGTCCAAGTGTTGAAATAATTCCAATACAATTTTGCTCCTTATTTACAACAGGTTAAAGAATAAACGTGTTACACTGTTAATTTTAAATAATTGGTGCCATAATTATGTTGTCAATTTTTCTTTTACTTTATCGCATTTTTAGTAGGTTGGTAGGCTTGTTATGTGAGACGGGGATTCTCGTTAAGGTAAATGTGTTTGGTACTTCTTATGTTATTAAAAATTGTTATTGAAAAATAAAATCGTTTTAATTTTAAAATCCACCTGTCTGTCCGTCTCTTATAAGAATAATAATAAAGTCTATAAGATTCTTATGAGGAAATACAATCTTATGAATTAGGTAAGTACTATTTAGAAATATTTATAACAATTTAAAATCTCTATGCTGCATACTACAGTAAATTGTACAAGTTTTGCACAAAGACTCCTTTGTTGATAAAACAATATTTATTAAGTACTTATTCAAAGTGAAAATTAAAAGTCTTTTATTCATTGAAATCACAAGGATCATTTTGAATCATCTTATAAACATTAAATTATTTCTGTTTCTGTTAAGTTCCAATGCGACCAAGTGCAAAAAAGTGTTTGAATCAGCTGTTATAAGGAATGTGATACGTGTATACCTGTGTACGTCCAATGCTGTACGAGTTAAACAAAAAGATTATATACTTATTACTAGAATATTGCAAATAAATTCACTGAAAATCACAGCACCAAACATCTCTTTTGCTTCACAATCTTTAAAATCGCGCCTATTTCTTTTTTTTTGAGTTCTGCTTATGGTGTCCAGTTCGATTTTCGAACAAACCTCTTCACAATGCCATATGGGCAGTTTCTTACTTAGAGTTTTCCACGAGTTTCCACACGAATTTGACGTTCCAAATTCAAATCACTTTATTCCCTAGAGAGTTTCATACAACTTTATATCCCTAGAGAGATAATGCTTTACTTTACGTTGAGGTTGCATGTAATGTAATTGGACATGTCGAGCAGGTGGTATGAAAAAATGTATATGGCTATCAAATAAAAAAATACTAATGCACCACGGGTCCAGCAGATTTTAGTGTACCAGTTGTGTACAAAATTTCATAGAGTTTGATGAAATAATAACCAAAACAGAAGCAAACTTAAATCAGTAACCTCCTCTAGAGTATTTATATGTGCCTAATGTATGTTAGTCTTTAGGGTACGTATATATTTCTATGGGCTTATTGTTTCAGTAAAATTTCATTTTATCGATGCATTATCCATGTAGCCTGAAAACAATATTTATTATTTTTATAAAAAAAAAAAACAATCACCGTAACGCAATCGTGCGTCAGCTTTTTTATGTCATTCAATATTGACATGGGTTCAAATACGTCATAGAGTTGTAATTTTTCTGGTTTCAACATTCTTTTTTCAAATATCAAACTTTACTTTAACCATTTGACATTAATTTTGTCATTGCATTGTCTCAAGCTCAGAATAATGACTAAATAATAGTCATTATTCCGAGGTCTCAAGATTGTATAAAACCCTCGGCACCCCGAATTTTTGGGCCACAACGACTACGAAAATAATGCAAAATGGGACGCAGAGTCAATCATGGTCCTCAAACCGTAGGCCACAAAGCCAACATCCCGACATTTTTTGACTACTTATTAGTCATGACTAATAAGTTCAATTGGTATAGGGTGATAGCCTACTTATACGGAACCATCTCACCACAAGTCCGACTCGCACTTGCCCGGTTTTTTTAGCCACGTCTGCGGCTAACGTGATTACTTGTACGTCAGTGAAGTGTCAATCATTATGCTGCGCTGTGCCGCTCGAGTACCTACCTAACGAAAATAAATCAATGTACGTAATTTAACTCAAAAATGTGCAATATATTTATCTGCACGCTATGTTAAGCGCGGGCTGCGCAGTAAGTACCTACTTAAAACCAAAATACTCATGAAATGGTGCAAGGTAACCTACTATTAATTTTGTATAACGGAATTTTTCACTATTCATTTTGTAAAACGGAAATTTGTCACTATTCATTTTGTGAAACGGGAAATTTTCATTAAGTATTCATTTTGTAAAACGGGAAATTTTCACTAAGTATTCATTTTGTAAAACGGGAAATTTTCACTAAGTATTCATTTTGTGAAACGGGAAATTTTCACTAAGTATTCATTTTGTAAAACGGGAAATTAACACGTGTGCGAGGAGAGGCGTGGAGGGACGCGGAGAGAGTATAGCGCGGATCGCACTCACCCTGAAGAAGACCTCCGATTAGGGTTGAATTCTGTTGGTGTTTTCACCAACATATCGGTAAGTGAAAATTTCCCGTTTTATAAAATGAATGATATAATTCACGAAAGTTATTTTATTCTTATAACCTACTATTGTTAAAAGTCTCGCAGTTGGCTATGGTGAGACCTATGCATAGAGCTATACTCGTAATTTCATTGGGGGATTGGATCCGATATGAGGAAATACGTTAAAGAACCAAGATCGACATTAGCGAGTTGATGTGGCAATAGGCAGTTCATATAGCTCGAAGAACTGATAACCGTTGGGGAATAAAGGTTCTCGAGTGGCGACCACAAACCGGGCGATGCGGTAGAGGATGGTCCTCCATTCGATGGATTAAAGACATTCTAAACGTCGCAAGAAGTCGGTGGATGGAGGCGGCTCACGACCGTTCGTCATGGCATTCTAAGGGGGAGGCCTATGTTCAGCAATGGACTTCTACAGGATGATGATGATGATGATGATACTGGTAATAATAGAATAATTTATTATATAAAAACACTCAATCATTTTTCTCATATGTTCGACAGATGTTAAGAACCTACTACCGTTAGATTTCTCATGGAAACACAACAACTCATCCATTTCCACCATAGATAACACCCCTACATAAAAAAATTACGAAACATGTTGCCCACGTCACGTACGTCAAACTGACAGCTGTCATCGCAGCGCCATCTCGTCGAGGTCGGTGACAACTGCAAGGTTTCAGCGAATCTGTAATAACTTTTTTGCGTTGACCGTACATGGTTATAGGTACTGTATTGTTGTCTGTACACAGACTTGCTAACGTATGTTTATTGAAATCTTATTTGCACACAAAGACAAATAAATCGACATATAAACAAAAAAACTGTCAAGTTGTTGCTGAATAACTGAATAAGTTACGTGCTATTATTTTTGGATTATTACATCAACCACGTGACGTGCTGTGCCCAGCCTAAGAATATACTCATAATAAATTAAATAATAATAAAAAAACTATAAGCCATATATTAATCGATAAAATTACGAAAAGACCAGCAAAATGTTAAGCATGAATAAAAACTAAATATACAAATAGGCCATAAAAATTCTTCAATATTTGGCTACGCTCATTTGCACCCCAGACAGACCCCAACAGAAATTTTCATACAAAAAAAGCACACCGTGCCTCTCGAAAAAGGCACTATGATTGAATATCTTAGAATATAAATAATTATTTTACAAAACCCTCACAGTAAGTCTTCGGTTCTATCATATACATATAATAAATACAATGATTTTATTTATCTAATTATTGACTGAATAATCTACACCATATTGAGAAACAATCGAATCTAGCCAAAAGTTAGAGATAACATGATTTTTTCTATTAAGAAAATTTTGTCTTATTGTATTTTTGGTATAGTGATTCCTCGGAATTAGAATTTAGTTAGTATCCAAAATTAAACTTGATTTACTTATTTTAAAATCAAACCTATACTATTGCATTTTACGTTAGGCATCGCCTAGTAGGTATATCCGCAATGTTTAAATACCTCGTAGTATTTATTATTACTAAGAGCACGTTATCAAACTTTAGTTCTTTATTAGGAACTGTCAACTTTTCAGTTCGTGAGCACGTGACAGCTAATAACTTTCCTGACAGTTTTCTGTAACCAAATAGGTGTAAAATAACTCACAAAGTTAACTATAATCGATCCCATGAACTATATTTTGTTACAAACGATCTGAAATAATCTAAATGCTACTATCAAAGATACACTCTCATAAATGTCAACGTATTCGACACCATATTGAAATACAACAAAAATATGTTTTGAATTGTAAAACAGTCAATACAAAACTGTTGTAGGTATGTCAACACTCATTAGAATAACAAAATATGTTTTGGGTCACGGTAGATTCGGTTTTAGTTATTTAAATTCGATTGGATTCACATTAAAGAATTATACACGCATGATAATGCCCTGATCTATCAAAGTCTGTTTTATTTCTTCATTATTTAAATTTCGAAACATCAATATATCGGCATAAATCACACAGCTTAAAAAAATAATATGGATTTTTTTGAAAATCTTACTTAAATCTGGCGTGACTCTTAAAAACTTGACTCGTTAATTCTCTGCAGTAATAAAACATAAATAAAAGTACCGAAAAACAAACAACACACAAACACGATTTCTCCCCAGTAATCAATTTAAAAAAAACCTGTATTAGTAGGTTAATGTAGGCCTATAGGCAGCCAGCCACCTTTTCACTGGAAGAATATAAGCTCAATAATGTTTTTAGAAAATAAAAAGTAATGCCTAAGACACCTACCTACCATTATTTCATATACCTAGTACTCTCCGACCTAAGGTTGTCTGGAAGAAATCACTATAAACGGTAAGACCACCCTTTGTGTATTTCTTATGTTTATTTTGCGTTCGTTAAGTTTTTTATTTCTGTATGTTAGTACTGTTGTTTTGGTCAATAATGAGTTAATCTATCTATCTATAGTAGAGTATCTATAAAAATAAAAGAATATCTAACAACTTACCAGAACTAGGTCGGTCGCTATATCTCGTACAATACACCCAAGCTGGCCACAATGATGGATTCCCACTCTGACTATTAGTATCTGTACTGCCACAGTTTGACAGCGCCCCGCTCGAAGTCGAAGACACCATAGAACTTGCTGAATCTGGTCTCTTCTGTGCTTCTACCACTTTCACCTGCTCTCTTTCTTTAGTTTCACCGATTTGTGACACTGTTTGTCGAAGTCCGCCAAGTGGCGGCACAGAGTTAAAGTCATTAGATTCTTTCGATTTTAAATAATCAAAGTTATATTTCTGAAACTGTACAGGATTCCCATTTTGCTGCTTTGATAGATCATAAGGTTTGTACAAAATACTGTGGTTTGGCCCGACAGTCTTAGGTCCCTCTATTTTGTTAGTTTTTCGTAAAGCGTTCAAACCAAATTCAGGATGTAGTATATTGCTGATCGAGAAAGCAATCGGCGCCGACGGCTGTTTATTCTCAAAACGCTGTTCACTGATTTGCGGTTTGACATCTGGTGTTTCAGGCCTGTAGTAGTTTTGGTATCCTTCGTTGCTCTCAGGGCTAGGTGGAGGTGAGTTCGGTTGAACTTTCACAAGAGTCATGTTGGAGTTTCTTTCGTACCTTGAATCGATGGTAGTGCATGTGTATTGGCTCGGCGGTTGGTATTGCTGGTTCATGCCGTGTGGTGCGGGCACTCTGCCTGCCACAGGGCCTGGACTGGTCGCCTGGTTTGGACTGCAACGGTCCTCGAATGCCATTTTCACCTGTCAAAAGCTAAGACTCTTCACGTCTTTCTGCTTTAATCAACCGTGTACACAACACTATTGTCCCATTATAGTCACATTTAAATTCAATAAAACAGTTTTAATACACGATTATTTGAATGCCAGACACAGTTGACACTGACAACATTAATATTTATCGATCAATTCGTTGCGAGTCATTAGCATGATTTCTTAATGTTGTTATCGGTACGACTTGTTTTTTCGCGTCCAGAGCTGTCAGATTGAAATGTCAGTTTTGACGGCTGACGTGAGACTGCGCGCGGCAACGGCGGCCGAGTGACTGCGCCCGTGATGGAGACAGGGGACACGCCCCTGTACAAACAAGCTTTTTTCCCTTCCCTTCTCCTTTTGTGGGCGTAACGGACCACACGCAGCGTCAGCGGGATCTAAACCGTCTCTTTTCGCCTTACGACGGTTTTGTTTGACAGAAAGAGTAGGTAGTACGGCAATTGATTTAACCTGATTGTGTGTTTAGTGGGCTGTGTAGAGATTTGTAACGCAGCTGTAAATTGCTATGGCTCTTTTGCGGCTCGTAATGTATCAATAATACTGCTTTGAACGTTTACAGAATTTCAATTTAAGTTTGACAGAATTATTATATTGATAGACAGGCCGCCATCTTGATGAATTATTGATCAAAACGCGTTTTTTATATAAATTATAACATAATAAGTGGTAATAATTAAGATATGTAATAGATAAGGTACCTATAGTGTTGGAAATGGCACGATTTTTTGTTTAGTTATGATTTTGAATTTATTTGATTGGTCGTTATGATATAATTCATTTTTAATGGACCTGTCATCTCAATCGTGAGGAAGGCAATATTTACTTGGCTTTTGTAAGCCCATCATTTTGACCATTGCCATTTTTGTCTAGGTAGGTAATTCTCGACGCGTTAACTTCACACGAAAATATCTGTTGTAGCTACCTACAACAGATATTTTCGTGTGACTTAATATACTTAATATTACCTAGGTACACTAATTACCTACCTATCAGACTAGTAGAATAAATACTTTACCTCGTAGGTAAGGTAAGGTACGCATTACTTACTGTTTATTTTAGACTGATGTAGATTCTCTGTGTATTGTAACCAGTTCAACGGACATCTATTTTGATAATAATCAACAAAATCATTCAAAAATGATTAATGCCTCTCAAGAAGAGATTCTGTGTAAAATCTTGCGATACTGTTTAACAGTTCATTCTTCTATACAGGCTTGGTCAGGTCAGAACAGGAATAATTTCAGTTTATAAGACGATTCAAAATGAGCCTTGTGATTTCAATGAATAACATTCTTTTGACCTTGACGTTGACGTATCAGAAAGAGTAATTTGTCTCTCCATTACTGAAAAAATGGTTTGTCTACTTTTAAAGCTCGAACCTTACTAGGCACAAAGATTGATCGCAGGACAGGTATTTCTTAAGTTCCGATAACAGCACAAGCCAAACCTATAGCTTAGAAATATTGACGACAGAGCTAAAATCACGTATTGAACAACTAGGTACCTTAGCTTTCATGGGTTTAGTACATAAGTTCTGTTCTAGCTGTGAAATCTAACTAAGTAGGTAAACCTAGATCACTTTTTAAAACCCACTATGCATAGATATCATGTTAATTTCATTTAAATAGTTAGGTATACCCGTTTTTAACATTATCTGTATAGCAAACATGTATGCATGTCGTGTGTAAACTCTTTATAGGTACCCTTATACTCGAATTTCGTTGAATTCGTTTATAAATTCGTTATAATTCGTTAATTGACCAATTTTGTCCCCTTAATGTTACGAGCTTTGTTGTTTAAGAATAGTGGAATAATTATAACATGGACACAACTGTTAAGAAAATAAACAAACGTATTAAAATAGAAAAATAACAACATCACAAATTTTGTAATTTTTACATAATGGTTTGTTGAAAAATTGACTGTTTTCTTCAGAAAATTAGTAAAACTGACACCAAAATGCATTTGACCCGTCGCGTTGCGCGTCGCGTCGCGTCGCTACCGAACGTCGGCACATCTAAAACACTAAGTGTCAATGAAATGCCTTTGAAGTGGGAGTTGTAACACTTTGACACTTGCACTTATGCTTATTAGCCATTGTTTTGTATTGTGTCGTATTGTTTGCTTGTAAAGGATGCATGTTTATTCTGAGCGTCTGTTGTTTTGAGATTAACATTTCTAAAAATATTTAGTAATAGTAATTTTTAGTATTTTTTGCTATAGTAGCATTTTGTTCTAAAAGTAGAAACCTTTAAATGGACTCAAAAGTACTATAATAAGTTACCAGTTTTTTATGTGCCATAGGTTTACTTAAAATAAATAAATAAGATATAGTAGAGTGCATGTAAATAACAAATTCAAATATTAAAACCAAAAGACATACTTAAGTAACAAATAATAGTGTATGAAACAGCTTTGACGTTATCTCGCGTTGAGAAAAAAAAAGTTGAGTATACTAAAAACTTATTAAAAATTAGTTATTCATTATTAGATAGATGTATAGGTAACCATCTGACGTATCGATCTTTCTAAATGTCTATACCTACTATACATAAAACTGTTTCATTACTTACTGACTGATAATCAAAGTACTTACCTACCTACAGCCTAAACTATAAGAGCAATAAATTAATAAATTAGGAGAACTGCTTCCTTATATTATAATATCTAATGTAAGAGCACAAAAAAAATATCCTAAAGGCAACACTATGGGGTGTACTCTAAAAACAACGACACAGTCAAATTCAAGGGCGTTTCAAATTGCCAATATAAGCAATTTTTTTTTAATAATGGCATCTGAGGGTGGTTATACTCAATTTTGCCAATGTCAAGTAGCATAGATAAACAAACAATGTCCAGTCGTCAAGTCCTCTGTCAAAACATGTTCTAGTAAATCGATGGCAGTTTACTAGAATGTTCCTGGACAATTTCCACCCCTTCGAAAAGACACGCAATACACAGTACCTCTAGTGATGACATAAATTGAGAGTTTTCTAAATGCCAGAACATCAGTGTCAAGATTACGAAAATAAAATATTTTGTATCGAATACACCATCATCAACGAGCGCTTACGGCATCGGCATAGACAAGACAATGACGAGAAAACAAAGAATCAGAAATACCAACATGGCGGCTAACGAGACGAGCTTTCCCGCCTAAATGGCTGTCAACTGTCAATCTAGCCGCCAGCCGCCATTGTTGACGCGGCATTGTGTTGATAATTTGTTTATTTATATTTTGGTTGCTCTATTTTGCTTTTGGGTCAATCAATTCAATTATTAAGCTGTGTTTTGGTTGTGGGATGTAACCTGTCTTTCAGGCCGAAGGTCGTGGGTTCAAATCCTGGGTGCATCTAATAGTGTCTAGTCGGAATTATTTAGTTCATAACTAGAGAAGACCAACCAGTGAAGAAGAAGATTTTTTATTGTTTTTGATTAATTTTTAGGGATCCGTAGCAAAATGGCAAAAAATGAAACCCTTATAATTTCGTTCCTATATCTGTCTTGTTCGTATGTCACAGCCATTTTACTCAGAGATTATGACGAAATTTGTTTATTTTTATTACAATAGTGTAATAATGTGTAGTGTGTGTAGTGTATAATTACGAAAAAGATAAATTAGAGACGGCACTTAATAATTTATTGTTTAAATTAAGAAAAAAACATTTTACACAGGCAAGTGATGATATCTTTAGAAAGGTCTTTAAAAATTACTTTGTATGTCAATCAATAGGTTGTTGAGATATGCTCTTCTAAAGTTGTAAATAGTGTGTTCATATCGGATCAGCAGCCAATGCGTAAAATATAAATAACGACTCTTTTTTGTAAAGTCGGTTAAATAATGACGTTTGAACAAAATCATTTAGACTTTGACCTACGTCGAAATTGAACCCTAAGAAATTGAGACTTACGTGAGTAATATAGAATTATAGGAAATCCGTAGAAGGACCAATCACTGACATAGCGCACAGAATTAGCAAGTTGAAGTGGCAATAGGCAGGTTATATACTTAGCTGGCAGAACTGACAACCGATGGGGAATAAAGGTTCTCGAGTGGCGACCACAAACCGGACGACGTGGTGTACGAAGGTCTCGATGGACCTAGGATATTATAAAGGTAGCATAAAATCGGTAGATGGAGGCGGCTCAGGACCATTCATCGTGGCATTCAATGTCCAGTAGTGGACTCCTACAGGCTGATGGAGAAGAAGCATTAGTTTATTTGCTTGAAATAGTTACATTCAGGCGTATATAATATGTACATACATGACGATGATGATAATGATGATGATGGTGATGATGATGATGGTGATGATGATGATGGTGATGATGATGGTGATGATGATAATGATGATGATGATGATGACAAAGTAAAGATTATTTTAAATGCGAAAATGTGTATGATTGTCGACTCGATCACGTCAACACGATTCAATCGATTTCATCGAGATTATGACAGACTGTCAATCTGTTAATTTATAGGTACAGTCAGAAAGGAGCGAAGCCGCGTGCAGATGCAAGTAAAATATAAATTAAAGGTGTTCGGTAGCGATACCACAAGTACATTTGTGTTGCGTGCGCGCAGCTTTTAAGGCGAAGCGCGAGGATCGTATTACAATAACACGAGTGGGGAATTAATTATTTGTGTACAGGTTAATCATTAATAGCCTGTACACAAATCTCCCGCCTCCACCATAGAATGCCACGACGAGCCGCACCCATCCACTGACTTTATGCTTCCTTTAAAATGTCGTCGGTCAATTAAAATCGTGGCAATGATGTTACCTCCAACTATATAATTTACAATATAGCCATTAATTGCCATATTTCTAAACTGTTTTAGGTACAATTAGTGAGATCATGGTGGAAACACTGAATTCTCAGAGCAATCTTGAGGTGGAACGTAAGCGAAGTGGCGCAAAATTCTAATTTTATTGTGTTTTTTGCTTAACAGCTCATCAACACTGCAGTGTCAAACGTTTTACATCTGGGCCACAGTGTTGTATCAAGAATTATCACACAACAAAGCAACATTAAGACGCAGGAGGTTGCGGGTTCGATTCTCGCCTCGGAAAAAATATTAGAACGATTTGCAAAAAAAAAAAGAAGAAGAATTTGGCCCTCAACTTGGTGGGCCACAAAGACGACATCCCTTCTTGATCGAGATAGTGAACACATGTTTTAATTGATAGCAGGTATCTCATAAATATAATTAGTTTAGTTTCGTGAATGTGAATGAATGATTTTGTATAGTGTTATTTTGGTTCATTGACATTCGTAGCTAAACTAATGATATTTATATGAGATACTATCATTAAAAACATGCGTGTTAGATCTCCTGATTCCCGCAAAATCAGCGTTCGCTATCTTAAAAGTAATGTTGATGAGCTATAAATGAGAAAAAAACAGAATACAATTTGAATTTTGCGCTACTTTGCTAACGTTCCATCATAAACGCACCAAAAATTTTATAATTTGAAATTGGAACATAGGTAACTAAAGATCACTGATTTTTTAAAAGCGGGAAATCCCCTCGTTGTCTAACAGTGAAGGCACTGACAAGTTTTTTTAAATTTTGGTTTTGGTGTTTTTCAAACATTTAACATGTTTTGCTAACATGGTTTGTTAGAAAATTTGGCGCAGCAGACCCGGCTTAGCAGTGAAGGCACCGACAAGTTCAAGTCTCGTGAACGCGTCACAATCCCTCTCAAAATCGCTCTCAGATTTGAGTTAGATTTATTAATACCGGCGTTAACACCTCCCCTTAACGCATAGATCGTAAACTCGGACCACACACGTCGACGCAGAAATAGTTCTTCCGTTGCATGCGCTAGTTATAGTACACAGTTGTTATTATAGTACACAGTGTGAACATTATTGAAAAATATTGTAATGTTGATATTAAAGAACAATGTTATATGTTTTTATTGCTTACCTACTATTGTATAATCAGTGGTTGAGTTTTTTTTTTATGGTTTTCTTTCATATCCGCAATCAGCTGGTGGGCTATAGGCGGATGGATGATGAAATAAAGATGAATCTAATTAAGAAAGCGTATTACACTCTTGATGACTATATTCATGATAAAGCCGCGTGGCCTGATGTCGCTCTGCCTCTCGACTGCTAAAATGGAAATTTGCAATATCTGTACTTACCTATTTACATGTTTGTATTAGATTATTATTTATAAGTATAACAAGCGTAGCGTGTGCTGTCTTGCATATTTTTGCTGATGTTTATTTACTTTTGACTACCTTCCTAAGGTTTTTAAGTTCTCATTTACTATGTATCAGCAACTCCTTGCTCCGAGGCACCACACAGGCGCTTCTCACCTAGTGGTAAGACGGACCATTTATGTAAGCCAAGCCGAGTTTGTTGCCTGATTCTTCTAGGCTTGGTCGCGTTGGAACAGGAGTAATTTAATTTTATATAAGTAGATTCAAAATGATCCTTGTGATATCAATGAATAATGTTCTTTTTGACTTTGACTTTTGACTTTGTCTTTGGGTGGATAGGTTCCTGGCGCTTGGGATCTAGACTCATCAGTGGTTGAGATGAGAGGTTTTTAAAATACTTAGTCTGTGTCAAGTATTTATAGTTCTTTTTTATGTTTATAGATAGCTCCATTTACTGCTGGACATAGGCCTCCCCCTTAGAATGTCACGACGAACGGTCCTGAGCCGCCTCCATCCACCGATTTCCTGCTACCTTCTTAATACCCTAAGTCCATCGAGACCTTCGTACACTGCGTCATCCAGTTTGTGGTCGCCACTCGAGAACTTCCCAACGGTTGTCAGTTCTGCGAGCTATAAATAACCTGCCCATTGCCAATTCAACTTGCTAATTCTGTGATCTTGGTTCTTCTACGGATTTCTTCATTTCCTCATTTATGCATTATGATTCCGAGGAATCACTCTAACAATTACTATACAAGACAGGAAAATATTTTCTCAATAGAAAATATATATATACTTATATGAATACTTTTCTAAAGATATTTGTAACGTACCCATAACTACGTGACCCATGATTCAGAAAACCTACTCCTACTAATATTATAAACGCGAAAGTTTGTGAGTATGGATGGATGTTTGTTACTCTTTCACGTAAAAACTACTGAACGGATTTGAGTGAAATTTGGAATGGAAATACTTTACGTCCTGGATTAATACATAGGCTAATTTTCATCATCATCATCATCATCATCAATTTTCATCATTATTCACTCGGGTGAAACCGCGGGGCGCAACTAGTAAGGTTATAAATCATCTTAAAAAAGAACGTTAAAAAAAATACTTTGACTCATGTTTGTCTTTATTAATACGGCGCTTACTACGTGACGAAAACCTAAGACCCCCCCCCCCACCCCTAAACAGGTCACGCAGTATGGGTGGTACGTTCCCTATCCCTATCTTCCTTATCTAATAAGTCTAGTATTCTGATCTCACTATATTAAAAACGTCACGCTACTGAAGGTAAGTACAAATTAAATTTACATCGCAAAACCTATAGGTACTTTGTCGCAAAACTCTATAGTCACAAAACATGGTCACCATCCGTCAAATGACAGGGTTACGTCAAATTAAACATTGCCAATGCAACTGTATATTTTGTGGTATTAATGCAATTACATGGTCTTTCAGACTATTAGGTCTTAGCGTTTAGGCAAATAACTGAGCTGTGTTGTTGGATATATTTATATACGTTTATATATATTTATATATATATTTATATTTATATATTTATATATTTTTATTTGGATACGTTTATTTATTTATACTTTATTGGATAACAAGATTATAGGTGGGCTTAACGCTATGAGTATTTTCTACCAGCCAATCTCGAAGGAGCATGGGTTGGCGTGCCTAAAAATAGAACATTAGGTTATTATTATTATTACTTAGTTATAAGCAGGGCCGGATTTAAATTTGTGCCGCCCTGGGGCACGAAAATGCCGCCCTATGACTTAAATTTTATTTTAATAGTTTTGATATCTTATTTTTTAAGAATTAGAATAACTAATTGATTGCAGGAAATTTATTATGTATTATTATACATTATGTAGCATTTATTATACATTATGTTTTATTTATATTAAATAATATACAAAATTTTAATGTGATACATAATACTTGAATTATATTTCTTGAAGGATAAAATGTTTATTGAACGAGCGAAGCGAGTTCTCTGAGTCAAGTTGGAAGAATCGGCGTTTGTATGTATGTATGTATGTATGTATGTATGTTTGTCCGATGAAAACTTCCAACCCGTTTATCCGATCTTCATAAAATTTGGTATGGGGGTAGATAGTATTGGTACAATTTGTAGGTAAGGTTATGAGCTATATCGGTCGGGGGGTTGCTGAGATATTGGGGTCCAAGAGGGGGTAAAAAAAATAAAAGTGAGACAGTCTGATCAAGTGGGGTATTTAATGAAAGCGCTTTGGTTGGACATTTCAAAACTGTTTTTAATAAGTATTTAGCCTTAGTAGTTTTTGAGATATTAGGGAAAGTAAAAAACGTAAAAATCAAAAATTCTAGGGTACTTCCAGCAATCCCACAATGCTGAAATTTGGTATGCTTGTGGCTTTTGTGTCACAACTACAAGGAAAAGTCTGAAATTGAAGAATTTTGAGACATGTACCATATAAAACACAAAACCAATATAATATCCGTTGTTGACCTCTCATTTCTAAGTATTTGAATGACGTTCGAGTTCTATGATTTCTTCAAAGGACGTTACCAATTAATTCGTCAGGTACTTGATATACTAACAGGTATGTAGTATCAGACCTTCTGACGCATAATAACCAACACGGAGACAAGTAACTTGTCTCTGATACTACATACCTGTTAGTAGTGTTAGTAGTAGTAGTTAGTGTTAGTGGTAGTATGAACGCCCCGTTGCTTAGTCCTATTCAAAAGTTATTTCGATGATGTGTAGGAAATTACGTAGAGGTGAAAATAAAAAAAATAAAAAATGAAATTATGGAAATGTCTTACTTAAGTAGTCGGGCTGATAAAGGTGTGATCGCGAGGTCTCAGTTCGGGGCGAACCACTAGTTTAAATGAATTAGTTAATTATATATTGTATAGAATTTTTTTTCTCACTTTCCAAATTTTGCCGCCCTAGAAAATTTGCCGCCCTGGGCACTAGCCCCGACTGCCCCTAGTATAAATCCACCACTAAGTATATAAGTATATAAGTAATAATAATAGTATTTAATAATGATAAAAATGCTGTGTACTTCAAAAACCATTGTTAGTAGATACTAATTTTACATTTCTAAAACACTATAAATAAACATTTGTGTTTCAGCGTTACCTGAAATCCTGGAAAGAAGTATATATACACGAGACCTTTTTCTTTGTAAAAATAAATACACATTACGTTTTAGCCCACATTTCAGTGTATAACGGCTTAACGACTTATATAGAAGGGTTTTTAGCTTTCATAGTAGGGGGTTTTTAGTGGTCGTATAGTAGGGAGTTTTAAGGGTCGTATAGTAGGGGATTTTTAGCAGTCTATAGTAGGGAGTTTTAGGGGTCGTATAGTAGGGGATTTTTAGCGATCGTATAGTAGGGAGGTTTAGGGGTCGTATAGTAGGGGTTTTAGGGGTCGTATAGTAGGGGGTTTTTAACGCGGATGAAGTCACTGATTTCAGCTAGTCGGGAACTACTTATACGGGTACAATGGTATCACGACGCACAGATACTGAACAAATATTTACAGATCATGCAAACATTTGTCCCGCAGCGGGAATCGAACCTTACCTCTCGCTTCTCAACCGGCTCGCCCACCGAGCACTAACAGAGTTTGTCAAAATTATTCTGCACTAAGGCCCAAGTTCACGAACAAATTAACGGGCGCATACAAACCATGTGACAGATAATCTTTAAAAACAAAGGCCAAATTCTCTGATTTAAAAACATTCAATTCGCAGTATAATCTCGTCTCAGTCGCACTGTCACGTATAGTAACTATTACTTAATCTTCGCGTTTCTTACGAAGGATAATGTAATAGTTAACTATACGAGAAAGTGCGACTGACACGAGATTATATTGTGACTGTAATGCTTTTAAATTAGAGAATTGGGCCTCAGCTGTCAAAAAGCATTGGTTAGGCTAAACAGCTGTTTAAACCGCCTGTTTATTTGTTGGTGAAATCAACCCTAAGTGTCCTAGGAAATATAGAATCCATTATGGAAACTAACGAGCGCGGGAAAACTGACAGCTGTCACGATGACATGGAAAATGACGGCGTGGATTCGCGGCGCAACAAAGAGGTAAATTATATAGGGGTTAAATACAGACGACAGAGCTACCATTATGCTTATTACCGGTCTCTTTCTACGGTTTAGTAACTATTATAAAAGAAAATATACTTGCTGCATGCTGCTGCCCATCCCCTTGAGTCATCTTATTGTCGTCTTTTACGACAGCAACGGGAGGAGACGGAGGGGTCTAATTTTAGGCCGGACACAATCACGGCACAAAAATGCCAAAACGGTATATCATCATCAACATCAACCGATAGAAGCTGACATATGCCTCCCTCTTAGAATGCCACGACGAACGATCTTGAGCCGCCTCCATCCACAGAATTCCTGCGACGTTTATAATGTCTTTAGTCCATCGAACGGAGAATCTTTCTCTACCGCATCGATGATCCTACTAATATTATAAACGCGAAAGTTTGTGAGTATGGATGGATGTTTGTTACTCTTTCACGTAAAAACTACTGAATGGATTTGAGTGAAATTTGGAATGGAAATACTTTACGCCCTGGATTAACACATAGGCTACTTTTCATCATCATCATCATCATCAATTTTCATCATTATTCACGCGGGTTAAACCGCGGGGCGCAACTAGTATAGGTATATTTAGATATAGCATGCAATTTTATTTACTTTAAAATTTACCCAAATACTTTTCAAACTACTTTGTATAGCTACTGTGGTGTGTCCGGCCTAAGAACAGACCCCCCCATCTCCTCCGTGGGTGTCTTAAAAGATGACTAAGGGATTACACCAGGGGATGGACAGCAGCATCCGCCTGAGTACTCAACACGAATACTGCGATCACAAATCCGCCTGCCAAGCGTGGTGATTATGGCAATCCCATCAATAGTATTTTATGGGGGAGGCCTCGTCCAGCAGTGGATGTCCAAAGGCTGTTGATGATGATAATGATCACCAAAAGCTCAAGGTATATTGGCCCACCTATTGACCTGATAGTGATATACAACTTGGCAAGCAAACAAGCATACGGCCCACCTGATGGAAAGCAGTTACCGTAGCCTATGGACGCCTGCAACACCAGAGGCATCACACGCGCTGCCGACCCTGATACATAAAGATGAACAGTCTCATGTGCCTGTAATTTCACCGGCACCCGTACCCTTTAAACCGAAACACAACAATGCGAGCACTACAGCTTGGCGGCAGAAATAGGTACGATGGTAGTACTTCCCCGGACGAACTCTTTCACAAGAAGCTCCTAAACTTATAGGTACTGGTGATAAAACTAGTGTGGTGAAAGGGTTCAATCTTAGAGGCTTCTTTAATTTCCAAACTACAGCTTTATGTAAACATGGAAGGTAACATAATTTTCCAAGTCGATTAATAAATAAATAGGATGCATTAGTACACAAAGGGCGAAAGCGCGCGGAGGGCGGGACGTGGGCCATTGTGGAGACACCTGGCTTCTCTCATGGTGGGTAGGGTGACCATAAATAACTAGCTCATCATCATCACCATCAGCATCAGTCTATAGAAGTTCACTGCTGTCATAGGTCTCCCCATCGAATGTCCCGGCGAACAGTCTTATAGGTCACAGCATACCTATAAAAAAAAAGGTTAAAGGTTGTCTGTAAGAGGTCGCTCCCATTGTACCTATGATTTGAAACTTTGTAGCTCTTTTTTTTGTTTATGGTGTATATTAAAGTTAGAATCTTTCTTTCTATTTCTGTCGCCAAGCAGTTATACTCTCTGTGCTCCGGTTTTTTTGGGTGCCGGTGAAATTACATGCACATGAGACTTTTCAGCTTTATGTTTCAGGGTGATGGGTGCAAAGCAATGTAGGACGCGTCCTATATGGACGTGGCCTAAGAGAGGCTGGATTGGATCCAACAGTTAAGTAAAGTTATCATCGAACAAAATCCCATCAAACATAGACTACGAATGCTCCCCTCGAGTTAACTGTGAGACTCCGCTTCGCTCGGTCAATAAATTCATAAAAAGGGTTCACTACAGTTTATTGGTGTAAAACATTGTACCTACTGAGCTAGAGAATAGACTTTTAATTATTTCATGGCTATTTTACAGATTTCTTGTATAAATAAATTATCATATTTTATAGATTGCTAGATGCTTCTTGAATCCTTAATACCATTGTTAATACAAATTGGTTCAGCAGTTTTCCTGTTTTCGGGAACAATTGAAGTCTTTGCTATTAATTACCCTTAGGTTTAAGACAAACCTGATGACACAGTAGAGGAAGGCCTTCCTCTCGATGAACTACAAGACATTATAAAGGCCGCAAGAAGTCATAAGATAGAGGCCAAGGCCGTTCGTCATGGCATTCTAGGGGGGGGGGGGGGGGGGCCTGTGTCCAGCAGTGGACTACTTCACGATGATGATGATGAGCCTTCAGGCTTTAGAAACTTGTTTCAATTTACAAACGTATTCAAGACACACAAATTCATTGCTAATAATGATTATTAAGGCTTTTAGTGTAAAACCTGCATGGATGCAAAAGTCCCAGAATAGACTGAATTGACGTTTGAGTGGGGAAGCTTATGCCCAGCAGTGGGCAGCTGTCAATGATGATGATGATGACGAAGTAAGACTTTAGAAACACAATATTCAATACATTTATTGCTTTCACAAAACAATTGACGATTAAAGTTTTGACTTTAAAAAATATTATGTAAGTTATTCTAAGATCAGAAATCCTGGTAACCCTACCGCACCCTAAAAATGGCGGAATCATATTTTATAACTCAGCGAACATTTTTCTTAATCTATTTTCGGGGGTGCGGTCAAATAGATCGTTATGGTTTCTTTGGTTTGTTTTATCACAAAGGGCCCAGCAATATGACGGTTAGAGTCTAGCATACAGAGGCTCTTATAGCGATTCAGTTCAAAAACTATTCAGTACAAAATATCGGTTCGTCGTTGACATCCGTCATCGTTGAATAACTTTAATCGCAGAAGTCTATAGACCTTCTGCTACTGTGCCTTTAAATACAGCTGTGGACATCACGGACCCGATATTTTGAACTGAATAGTTTTTGAACTGAATCACTATAAGAGACCGTACCTAACTACTAAAATTATTTTGAATAGTTTTTAATTAATAGTTATGATCCTAATGCAATCAAAATCCAATTGATAATCCACAAATAAATACATAACATAACAAACACCCAACAGTCACATACCTACTATACTTATAGTCTTGATCCCACACTAGGATTCCCTGTGTCGTGGGTATTAGGTACTATGAGTACCATGGTACCGTAACACCCAGACATGGAACAAATATTTGCTGATCATACAAACATTTGTCCCGCAGCGGGGATCGAACCCGCAACCTCTCGCATCTCAGCCGCTCGGCATAGAGTTCTTCAGAGGTTTAATCAATTATAATATAAATTTTACATACAAATAAACATTTTTAATTACAAAAGAAGATTGGATTTCTCTATTACTAAGCTCTAATGTCTTTCTTAATTACAAAATCGGTAAAAACAATTTAAGAGGCCGTCACCGGTAGCTAACAAAAAGGCGTTTACGCCTTTTTGCAAGCGAACCAAGCTTGCTTTTAATTTGGCTATTATTTCTTCAAACTCTATCGGCCTTATTACAGAACATAGACTAAATCTGAATTTAGTCCAGGCGTACTAGATATCGACATTAGGCATATGCGACTTTAAATACGAAAGCAGATGGTTTGGTTTCCGAAATCAATTCTCGCGCTACTTCGCAAATTTCCAAAGTATCAAACTGGAGATGTCCAAATTCTTACCTCCAACAAGCAATCAACTGTCAATTTATAGACCATTGCTAAACTAGGGGGCTGCCTGGTTTAAGATAAACCAGAGATAGTCCAAGCTTATGTCATTTTTGGCATATCTAGCTCGAAAGTTGCTTCTGGAAAACAAACCATCTGCTTTTGTATTACAGTCGTATATACCCTAGGTCGATATTTAAGCCTAGACTAGTAGTCCTGGTTTAAACCCAAACTAAGGGCATTTTTTATTACACCATATGAAACTAACACACATGATCAGTACACTAATATCTAGATCCGTGGGGCGTTCGTTTCTTATGTAGAAATAATAGCCAAATTACCAGAAAATTTTGTTCGCGTTCAAAAGGCCGAAAGCGCCTTTTTGTTAGCTACCGGTGACCGCCTCTTAATAATCCAACTCAAAGTTGTAAATTACATATATGATTTCCATCTCAAAAACATTAGTTCGTATTACTATGGTAATAATAATAAATAATAATAATAATAATAATAAATGCTGGACATTTCACACAACATTATCTAGCCCCAAGCTAAGCAGAGCTTTGTGTTATGGGTACTAGATAACAGATATACTTAATACAATACATTACATAGATATTTTTTATTATACATAGAAAATACCCAGAACACCCTGAACAATTTTATTATCTGCAGATCGTACAAATGTCTCATCAGAGGCGGGAATCGAACCAGCAACTTCTAGCGTCACAGGCAGTCAGGTCAGTTATCTAGTTCCACAAGCTCTGCTTAGCTTGGGGCTAGATAATGTTGTGTGAAATGTCCAGTATTTATTTATTTATTTTTAATTACGGTCTCTGAGGAAAGTCTGCTCATTTTTGTAAGTCGTTAAAAGTCTCAGTCAAGTCATGTTCTAGTAAAGTGGTGCCAGTTTTATTAAAATTTTGGTAGTAAATTTTTAACCAATTGAAAAGACACGCGATACACTTTTTGTTAAATTCACTACCATTTTGTGCTCTATAAATAAGCTACACCAGTTAAAATGCCAACAAAATTAAACGATATTACTCAAAAAACAATATAAATTGAAATAAAATAAAAATGGACGACGTCTCTTTTCAAAAAAGCGGAAAATTCCAAAGCAGTTATTAGTAGAACTTCTTGTGAAAGAGTTTGTCCGGGGAAGTACTACCACCGCACCTATTTCTGCCGCCAAGCAGTAGTGCTCGCATTGCTGTGTTTCGGTTTGAAGGGTACGGGTGCCGGTGAAATTACAGGCACATGAGACTTTTCATCTATGTCTCAGGGCCAGCAGCGCGCATGTGATGCCTCTGGTGTTGCAGGCCCTGTTTACGTCCACTGCTAGACGAGGCCTCCCCCATAAATAAGGCGGGGTTTTCCCATAACTGACACGTTTGACAAGGGGATTGGTGATCACAGTTTGGTGTTGAATAGGTAATCAGGGGGATGCTGCTGCCCATCCCCTGGTGTAATACCTTAGTAAGGCTTTTACTTCATCCCCGGGAAGAGAAGGAAAGGTCTATTCTTTGGCTGGACATACCAATGTATACTTTAAAAACATATATGATTTTTAACCGACTTCCCAAAAAAGGAGGTCCTCAATCCAGTAGTTTTTTTTTTTTTTTTTTTTTTAATGTTTGTCACCCGTCATCTCCGGCGTTTATGAACCGATTTAGAAAATTCTTTTTTTATTTGAATAGATATACTTCCAGATTGGTCCCATTTATTTCAGAATCCAGTTCTAATGATGGAATCCATGAGGAATTGAGGGAACTCCTCAAATATTGTAGGCATACATATGGCGATTTTGATATTTTCAGCAAGACACCAAGCATTTGCATTCAAAAAGTATAATAATCCTTTCACCACTATGGTTCTTTCATCATTTTTTTTTTCATCCAAATATTTAGTCGAATACAATGGCGGAAGTCGGTTTTTTAAATGAAAAGTTATATATCAAATTATGATTGAATTATTTCGAAGTCGTCTTTTGTTGATGACGATTTTATTATTTTTAACGAATAAGTTTAAATTTAAACGTCATAAATGCTTAATTTAGGTACAAAAATGTTTCACCAGATTCTTTCTTTATTTATTGACTAACAAATCTTCCTAATCTTCGAATGACATATTTATTACAATAGATTAAAAAAAACCAAAGCAGATGCCGAAAACTGATAAAATCGCCATTTTTCCAAATGGCACCGCAATCTATTAAATCTTTTTTACAAGCCTGTATTATGTATGCACCGACCTGAGCCGAACGAAAATTTGATAATTAAAAAAAAAAACAGGCATCATGGCGGCTCCCAACGGCCTTCGGGGTCGATTATAAAAAATAAAAAGTGATTATGAGTGAGAAGTACTCAAATCTCTGTGGGTTCCGGACACATATTTCGTAGCACTTTGCAAGAATTACATACCTGCCTTACATACATTTACTTATACCTAAAAATGAAATTTTTATACATAATATGTAATTTTTACCTGTAATAAAAATTACATAACATAACACCCAACAGTTACATACATAGTCCAGATCCCACACGAGGATTCCCTGTATCGTGGGTATCGGGAACTACGAGTACCATGGTACCACAACACTCACATCCGGAACAAAATATTTCCAGATCATGCAAACGTTTGCACCGCAGCGGTAGTCGAACTCACACCTTTTGCGTCAAAGCCGGCTACTCGACCGCCACGCAACGGAGAAAATAAATTCGGAAATAATTAAGGACTTTGCTGTGTTATAGTTTTTAGTGTCGAATACGTATAAATAGCTATTATTATATATCCCAGTATACAAGTTTTTCTAGTACCAAAATTACCGCCATTAATTTAGTGTGTGAAAGTGATGATTTCAAAAATGTAACCCTTTGTCCCTAGTTTGCCCCTAGTTTGAAGAAATTACAAACTTTGAACTATAAAACTAACAACTAACTAACTATAAAAACCCCTAGAAGGGTTTTTTATGATTCATTTTTTATGCACTAGAAACTTGGCAAAAATATGTATTTTTTTTTAATTTTTTTATTTATGTATGTTTATATTAACTATCTGTAATTATTATAAATGGTATAGATAATAATATTATTTATATTACATATTTATTTAATTTCAAAAACATAATTAAGTATCTATATGCTAAAAATATAAAACAGAAAATTAACTATACAAAGAATTTAGTTCATATGGCAAGGTGCCAAGAGCACTGGCTGTATTCCCACGTTGAATGGCCAAAGAAATTCTTTGTGCGAGGAAGGAGCCAGCCCTCTTGTCACCAGCGGCGTCAATTAACAAGGGTGTTACATATTTTAGTTTATTTATTATGCATTATTAGTAGGTAGGTACTAAGTTAATATTAGTTTTTTTTTTTCAAATTCTTCTGATAAATTGTCACTTTTCCCTTTCTGTTCATTATACCGACACATCTTTTTCCCGCAATACACCAAGGTTATCTGGAAGAGCATTAAGTTCGCCTTTGTAACTTCTTTTATGTGCATTAAAGAATTTTCTATCTATAGAATTTAAACTTTCGTGGTTGGGAATCATTTTAAATTGAAAAAACGGCTAATTACCACTGTTTTCCGTCACTTTTGCTGACGTTTCGAGACTGAGTTCAGAACTCACCAGTCTACCGTCGAACGCGGTCGCGGACGGTGCTCATGATGAAGAGGCTTCTGAACTCAATCTCGAAACGTCAGCAAAAGTGACGGAAAACAGTGGTAATTAGCCGTTTTTTCAATATAAAATTTTCTATCATCTATCAAAGTGAACAAAAAACTTTCAAATGTTATATAATTCGTTTTATAACAATTTACCTCCACTGATTCTATAGTTCTCAGTATCTAAACATTGTTTCCAAAATCAATCCCCTGATAATAAGAATAAGCCGACTTCCCCATTACTCCACGGATCCCTAAAACCAATTCCAAATTCAAATCCTCCGCGGTGGGAGATGAAAAAGCGGGACTAATTTCATGCGTTCACGCGGAGTCAAAATGACCCTTGTTAGAGAGAGTTAACGCTACACGTTCGAAAGAGATGGCGTTATAATAAATGTATTAATCGGCTCATAATTTTTGGGTAGGTACTAATATATACAAGTTCATGCCTTTTAATGGCGGAGTTTTAATTCTAAGAAGAATTTTGTTAAAAATGTCAGCGATTTATTTTAAATTGTAGGTTTCAATTAGATATGGTGAAGGATTTAATAATACAAATAATACAGATGTGGAAGGGGTAAATAGGGTTTTCTATAGTTACTTAGGATCCCTACTTGCTAACAATATAATATTGCACCTATTATGAAAGTTAGGATGCTTGTTTGATTGTAACCTTCTATTAATATTATATACACCTTTCAACTTGTTTTGGTTCAGTAGATGCGGAGAAAATAGGCAGTGACAGATAGACATACATACAGACATAAAAACACACCTGTGTGATCCCATAATGTTTCCGTTGGTACCTTTTACGGAACCCTAAAAACGAGCAGTTCCACCTCCCTTAACGATATTATACCTATGGTTCTTGTGGTAATAATGTAATTTTTTTTTTCATGTCCAAAGATCTGTGAGTCTAACTTTACCAGAGGCCTTACCATGAGCGATTCAGTTCAAAAACTATTCAGTACATAACTTTTCATTTAAAAAACCGACTTCCGCCATTGTATTCGACTAAATATTTGGATGAAAAAAAATGATGAAAGAACCATAGTGGTGAAAGGATTATGATACTTTTTGAATGCAAATGCTTGGTTTGTTGCTGAAAATATCAAAATTGCCATATGTATGCCTACAATATTTCAGGAGTTCCCTCAATTCCTCATGGATTCCATCATCAGAACTGGATTCTGAAAAAAATAAGAGCAATCTGGAAGTATATCTATTCAAATAAAAAAGAATTTTCCAAATCGGTTCATAAACGCCGGAGATATGCGGTAACAAACATTAAAAAAAAACAAAAAATACAACCTAATTGAGAACCTCCTCCTTTTTTGGGAAGTCGGTTAAAAATATAATAATAATAATAAATGCTGGACATTTCTAACAACATTATCTAGCCCCAAGCTAAATAGAGCTTGTGTTATGGGTACTTGATAAATATAGTATAAGATATACTTAATACAATACATTACATAGATAGATATTTTTTTATTATACATAGGAAATTACCTAGAACACCCTGAACAATCTGCCGATCGTACAAATATTTGTTCAGAGGCGGGAATCGAACCCACAACCTCCTGCATCGCAGACGAACCTTCGCCCGCCGCGCCACAGAGGTCGTCAAAAAAATATCGATTCGTCGTTGACATCCGTCATCATTGAATAACTTTAATCGCTGAAGTAATAGACCTTCTGCTACTGTGCCTTTGAATATAGCTGCGGACATCACGGAACTGATATTTTGTACTGAATAGTTTTTGAACTGTATCGCTATAAGAGCTCATGGTAAGGCCCTTAGAATGAGGACTCGGTGCTTAAGTCCTTATTTAAGGTAAGGCCTCAGCCCAATGTCACTAACGACCTTCGAAAATTAAGTTTTTAAACGCACCGGCCTCTTTGAAGAAGCAATTCCCGAACGAAACAAGATGGCCGCACGAATAGTTTTTGTTGGCACCCCGTAATTATGGAGGCGGGCTGTCTATGGTGATTTAGGTTCTTTAATGGGTACATCTTGAAAGGCAGTGTGGGTTAATAAAAAAAACACTTTTACTTAGCCCAAAAATCATATCCATATAGGAGCTATTACCAAACACACATTTTAACTTAGATCTAGATTTGTCTTGGTGTATAAGCAAGTTGCACGTGATTTCACCCGTATAATTTTCCCGAGGAAATAAGAAATCGGGATAAAAAGTATCTTACGTTTAGCTTATCTTAACTTAGGTTTTTATTTATCTGTGTACCAAATTTCATTAAAATTGACTCAGTCGTTTTGACGTACAACGACAAATAAATAGACAGGGTATTTACTGTAATACTATTTTTGTTGGGATATTAATTAAATTTTACCAAAACAAGAATATAAAGAAAAAGGTCAAAAGTGAAAATATTAACTTTTTCGTACTAGGTTAATGAATGACTAAATAATTAATTAAGAAAAACTTGGTAGAAAAGTTCAATCTGTTTTAGTTATATAACTACAATTAAGTAAATGTAAATACAAATAAATAAATGAAAGTAATCTAAATAAAATAAATAAAACAAACATTTAATGACTAAATTAATACTAACATTAAATAATTGGCATCAAACATCAAAGGACACTAGCTACGACGTAGCACTGCGAACGTCTACGAAACGTAGCATCTACGAAACAACAAATTATTTTATTTGTTATATTTATTTAGTACTTTTTTGTATTTTAATATTAATTTAAATTTATTATAATTATTTATTATTTTATTATTTATTTAGTTATATAAAAAAAATTGAAAAATGAAATAATACCCAAATATAAGCATTAGTCCGCGGATGCACTCGCACAGTACCGATAAAAAAAATTGTCTTTGTGTTATTCAGGTCATAATCTATCTCTCTACCAAATTTCATCGAAATCAGTTCAGCCACTGAGCCATAATAAAGTAACGAACAAACATCTAAAAATATATTTATTATAAAAGGAAGCATTTATCTATATCCGGTAATACACTTTTGCCTGAAATAAATCGCTTCCAGCGATAAGGCCGTCCATTGTACTATTCTAATTATATATACCTAGTTTTGTATTATTATCCAGTAGTAAATAAATGTATATCTACATTGAGTAAAATCGAAAATATTTTTTATTTATTCGCATATTTTAAAACTCAATTCTCAATAATGAAAATAAAATCATTCATTTTTGAGAACAGATTCAAAAGCGTGACAAAGCAACATTATTCAAATCAACAGTTAAAAATATAACAATAATTTGCGATCACGTACAGCCCGGCTCGAAACGTGTGTAATCACGGCCAGGCTTCGATTAAAAAAAACACAACTCTATGGCCACGCATAAATTAATAATGTCATCTCTGGATAAAACTCTAATTCCGAACCAACCAACGTAGCTTGACCTTCCTCACCTCTCTGTTCGTACGAGAAAAGGGTCAAAGAAGGGAAAGGTCGGCATGTAGAAAGGCTTTTTAGAATTGGCAATTCGAGTGAAAGAAAGAGACAGGTATAGGTTTGGCGGTTGCGCGCGCATTGTGCAGGTCGCACGTCATTGGCTGATAATTCCCGCGCTGAAGGCGGCACCGGCTCGTTGCAATAAATTGAGTTGTTGACACATTAATAACCTAAAGTTATGTTTTAATTTTTTTCTTTTTTACGCTCTCGCGAGGCAAGCGCGCGAAATTATAAGCCCTGAATATAATTATTATGAATCCAGTTATAATGAGCTGCGTGTGTGGTCTGCTCGTTGCTTTTATAATTAAACTGTTTTGGTTTCTGCGGCCATATTTTTATTTGGTTTACAACTTCAGCGCGGTTGGTGATAGCGCTTTTACTACGCACTGGTTGGAATTAAAGTGAACTGCGGCTTTAAAACGCGGCGATTTTAAATAGTTTGTTGGTACAACTAAGTAGTAAGTGGTTAACCTCAACGGAACTTGAAACGTCAGTTACATACCTACATAGTTCATCATCATCATCAGCCTGTAGAAGTCCACTACTGGACATACGCCTCTCCCTTAGAATGCCACGACGAACGGTCTTGAGTCGCTTCCATCCACCGACGTTTATAATGTCTTTAGTCCATCGAGGAGGGCCTTCCTCTACCGCATCGTCCGGTTTGTGATCGCTACTAGAGAACCTTTATTCCCCAACGGTTATCAGTTCTGTATATGACCTGCCCATTGCCACTTAAACTTGCTAATTCTGAGAGCTATGTCGGTGACCTTGGTTCTTCTACGGATTTCCTCATTTTGGATTCTATCACGTAGTGAAACTTCTAGCATAGCACGTTCCATAGCCCGCTGCATGACTTTGAGCTTGTATCCGTATTAAATCTTTTATTATTATTAATCTATATCCTACTCCTACTAATATTATAAACGCGAAAGTTTGTGAGTATGGATGTTTGTTACTCTTTCATGTAAAAACTACTGAATGGATTTGAGTGAAATTTGGAATGGAGATACTTTACGCCCTGGATTAACACATAGGCTACTTTTCATCATCATCATCATCATAAATTTTCATCATTATTCACGCGGGTGAAACCGCGGGGCGCAACTAGTTTATAATAATCTCAGGTTAAAAGAGAAAAAGAGTCAGTATGCCACTTTTGTCATACTGACTCTTTTTCTCTTTAGATAGAATTCTAAAACGCAGCGTTAAAAAACGCCCGTTTTCACAAACCTTTGGTAATAAAAACCAAGAAACACAATTTAATTGCGTTTTCCGATTAGTTTTATTATTTGTTATTTCCCATGGTTGTTTTACGGTGTATAGATTTATGGTTCAACTATACCAACAGTAGTTACGTGAGAATGTATGAGGAAATTGTAATGGATGACTTCATGTATGTAGAAGTTGATGTATGAGACTAGGGAATAGAGAATTTGCATAATTTCCGCTTCAAACGGTATTTTCAGAATTGAAAATCTCTTCAAACCTGCAGGGCTCTTGAAAACAGTTTCTAATCGCAATCCAGTTTCAATCCTTATTACGCTTGTTTGGCACTCTTGAAACAAATCGAGTTTGAAATTGAGATAGAGCACGCGTGTTGACTCGTGAAGAATAACAGAGACAGAAAGTCGATTTTACTTAGTTCCATAAAATTCAACCAATCTCCATTACAAATTGTGCGCTAGTATTGAACTCAAGAGTACCAAATGACCAAGGAATCTAGTACTCTCTGTCGACAAATGACACTAAATCCTGAATTAGGATTGGAGTAGAGCGTCAAGAGTAGCCACACAGAAAAGCTCCAAAGGGGATATCAAAAAAGGATTTTGGAACTAACTCAGTTTGTTTGTTTGTATATACTTTATTGCACACAAAACTAAAAGTAAATGTACAAATGGAGGGCATAATGCCAAAGTCATTTTCTACCTGCCAACCAAGAAGGTGGTAACAATTAAGGCGTGCTAACACAATGAAATCTAAAAAAAACAAAAATAAATAAATAAAATACATAGACTAAACGATATAACTAAAATAATAAAATAATAAAATCTGGAAGGACGAAAAAGAAAAAATAAATAAAAAATATAAATATATTTATCTATGTTTATTTTAATTAATATATAATTTTTAATTTGTTTTATTTCTCACTTTTCTTTTTATATGTGTACACGAACCTACCTCTATAATTACCACTCTGTTATAGCCTCAGAGGTTTGCTGGAAGAAAACTCTTTTTAGGGTTAAGCTCGCCTTTGTACATGTCCTTTAATTCTGTCTTGTGTTCTTATTATGAATATGTGTGTAAAATAAAGAATAAAGAAGAAAAAATTACGGATACAGTATTTAAGTTGCAATCATTCATTGACTTAAGGTGATTGCTCTCGCATGTGGCGCGAAATTCAAATTTTATTGCGTTTTTGCTCATTACAGCTCATCAACACTTCTTGAGATAGTAAAAACTGATTTTGCGAAAACTAGGAGACCTAACACACATGTTTTAGTTTATAGTTTCACATATAGATCATTACTTCAGCTACGAATACTCTTCAATGATTTTTACAGTGTTTTTTTGGTTTAAAGGTATGCGTAGCTTAACTAATGACATTTATGAGGTACTATCAATTAAAACATGTGTGCTAGGTCTCCTAGTTTTCGCAAAATCTGTTTTCTCTATCTCAAGAAGTGTTGATTAGCTGTGATTTACAATAAACACAATAAAATTTGAATTTCGCGCCACATGCGAGAGCAATCACCTTAAAAGCGCCCTACGCGCGAACGAAGTTAGCTTCTATTTTGACTAATATTTCTTCAAACTCCATGGAGTTTTGTACACATTAGGTATGGTTAATAGTAGATTATGCACTAAGGGAATAAAGCAGTGTCTTATGTCGCGGGCGGCATATTGAACCCTGAGCATAACGAGGGACTCTAAATATAGAGTCCTGAGTGAAGCGAGGGGTCAAGCTGCCCAAGACGAAGACAGGCTTTATTCCAGAGGAGCATACTCTACTTTTCACACTTTCTGCGAGACAATAAAAAGCCCGGGCTTGTTTTGATTTTTGCGGTAGTAGATTATCAATAATCTCTAAAGCGTCTGGTTTTGTAAACTTTGGAGTTGAATCACTATCGTTTGTAATTTTTTATCAACATGAATATTGCAATAAAATTTACTGAAAATTACAGCACCAAGCACGCAATTAAAAATATCATGTGAAATCATATTCTTTGTAAACGCACGTTTTTCTTTTTTTTTTTGAGTTCTGCTTATGGTGGCCAGTTCGATTTTCAAACAAACCTCTTTACAATACCATATGGACATTTTTTTACTTAGAGTTTTCCACGAGTCTCCACACTAATTTGACGTTCCAAATTCAAATCACTTATGGACAGATACGCGCTCAGATACAGAGGCCCAATTCTCTAATTTAAAAACATTCCAGTCTCGTGTCAGTCGCACCGTTTCGTATAGAAACTATTGCATATTCTTCGCAAGAAACGCGAAGATTAAGTAATAGTAACTATACGTGACAGTACGACTGAGACGAGATTATACTGCGAATTGAATGTTTTTAAATTAGAGAATCGGGCCTCAGATATCTTACCGCGTCTACTACGTGTGTACTACACTTACTTTAAAATTAGTTTCTCACATAAGTGGAATGTAAAATTTTGAGAAAATAAATAATCTTTTCACACCACCTGCTCGACAATGTCCAATTACAAATCATGCGAACTCAACGTAAAGTACAGCATTGTCTCTCTAGGGATATAAAGTTGTATGAAACTCTCTAGGGATTAAAGTGATTTGAATTTAGAACGTCAAATTCGTGTTGGAAACTCGTGGAAAACTCTGAGTAAAAAAATGCCCATATGGCATTGTAAAGAGGTTTGTCCGAAAATCGAACTGGCCACTATAGCAAAACTCGAAAAAAAAAGAAATAGGCGCGATTTTAGAGAATGTGAAACAAAAGAGATGTTTGGTGCTGTGATTTTCAGTGAATTTGATTGCAATATTTTTGTAATATAATATATTAAGACAGTGACAATATTAGTGTTAACAAAAAATGTCGAGTGATAATGATTCTACTCCAGAGTTTATCTAAACAGACGATACTTATTTAATTGAGCCCTGGCCTTTTATTGCCTCGCAGTAGGTGTGAAAAGTAGAGTATGCTCCTCTGGAATAAAGCCTGTCTTTGTCTTGGGCAGCTTGAACCCCTCGCTTCACTCAGGACTCTATATAACTCCCTCGCTACACTCGGGAGTTAACTTTAGAGTCCCTCATTACGCTCAGGGTTCAATATGCTGCCCGCGACATAAGACACTGCTTTATTCCCTTAGTGCATAATCTACTATTAATCGCAGAAGTCTATAGACCTTCTGCTACTGTGCCTTTAAATACAGCTGCGGACATCACGGAACCGATATTTTGTACTGAATAGTTTTGGAACTGAATCGCCAATATTATAAAGTTAATTTTGAGAAAAAAAAACAAAAACCGACTTAATTATCACTAGAAACGGGATATTTACCATGATTTTTGAGCATAATTAAAGATCCCGTTTCTAGTGATAATTATGTTAATAACCATGATAGACACTCACCACACACACCGCGTATATGTTCAGTGATTGCTCACTGAACATATACGCGCCATGAAGAATGTGGACATAAATAGTTCAGCGTTGGCGGAGCACTCATTAACCGCTGGTACGTCGCACTACATCCGTTTTGATAAGGCCAGGGTCTTGTCCAGGGAAAAGTTTTTCGTTCCTCGTAAGATCCGAGAGGCTATCGAGATTAGTCGACTGCCTAATTTCAACAGGGATAGAGGATGGGCTCTACCACACGCTTGGAAATCCTGTCTTTTTAGGACGTATGACAGTGAAGTGTTTGAGCCTGATAGAGACACTGTTAGTGTAGCCTGTCTGGCCGCTCCTGGCGCGCCCGATGGTTGCGACGGGAGTGGCAGCGACGATGATGGAGCACCGCAACCCGACCGGAAGGACGTTACCGAAGAACGTGTAATGACGCGGACACAAGCACTCCCCCCACCCCCGCACCGGACGAGCCGAGAGGAGCGAGCTCAGAGACGCAGTGCGAGGAAGGACGCGGAGGGAGTGTAGTGCGGATCCTATACCCACCCTGATGAAGACCCTCGATTAGGGTCGAAACCTGTTGGTGCTTCCACCAACATATCGGTACGTGAAAATTTCCCGTTTTTACAAAATGAATGATATAATTCACGAAAGTTACTTTAGTAAAACCATGATAGATTCAAAAGTTAAAAACCGACTTCTTTCAAACAGAGCTCAGTTTAATTTCGATAAAATTAATATGGGACCACCTCTGAAGTATGACCTACCAAACAAAAAGAACTAATTCATAATTACAAAAAAAACATAGTTAATTGAGAACCTCCTCCTTTTTATTGAAGTCGGTTAAAAATATGAATGTGTAAATGGCACGCGTAACGTCTTAAACACAGTAGTACAATACTAAAATGACAGAACAAAATAAAGTCGCAAAAATCACAATGAGAACAAATTATTCTCACCTGAGAAAAAGTCACACAAAAGAGGCGTCGCACAAATAGGTCGGATTCGCGACGGTGTAAACAGACCATTGTCCATGGCCAGGTGACGTGCGGTGACAGTTCTGCGACCTGTCAAAACGAACGTCAATATTTTGGCGCGATTCGTGACGCAGTTGGTAGGGTAGGGCTGAGACATTGTCAAGTTCCGTATACGGAGAATGTAGCTTAAATAATCCGTACAGGTGTTTGCAATGGTGGCCCAATTTTTATGTTACAAAAACATATATGTGCAGATGTTTGTTTTTTGAATTGTAATTATAACATTCAGTAAAGACTATGGGTTGTACCTACTTAGTTTAAGCTGGAACAAGAACGAGCGTAAATAAAGAGAGACCTACGCCTAAAGAAGACGAAACGGTCTGTAAAAAAAACATACAGTTCAATTGAGAACCTCCTCCTTTTTTTTAAATCGGTTAAAAATAATAACGATGCATAATTTGACCAACTTTATGAGTCAAAATCAAAAGTATTTTATTTATTGAAATCACAAGGATCTTTTTGAATAGTCTTATAAACTAAAAGGACTCCTGTTCCAACGCAACCAAGCCTAGAAGAAATCAAACCTGGAAGAATTATGACAACAAACACGGCTTGAATTTATTTAAAGATCCTTCTTACTACTATAGAAGCCTGTGGTGTCTCGAGAACAAGGAGAAGCTGATACATAAAAAAAGAGAACTTAAAAAACTTAGGTCACTCAAAAGTTAAATGTAAAGAGAATCAGCAAAAGTTTATAAGACATGCTCGGACTTGTTTGACAATTTTCGTTGGTATAATTTAGTTGGATTTGTCCTGGCAGCTAGCTTTGAAAATTAATAATAAATAATGATGTTGTCTACTTGATGTTAAGCGGTAACCATCTAGGACGCGCCCAATGAAAAGTCTCATATGCGTGTAATTTCACCGGCATCACCTTAAAACCGGAACACAGCAATGCGAGCATTACCGCTTGGCGGCAGAAACAGGTATGGTGATACTTCCTCGGACGACTCCTTTACAAGTAGTTTTACAACAAGCAAAAATCCGTAAATGCTCCGTAATACAATCCGTAACTTTGTAGTTTAACAGCACAACACTAGGCCTGTTTCATTACCTCAAACTTATAACCAAAATAGACCTTACCCGCTAAAAATAGAGCCGTTTTCTACAATTTCAAAGGATTCCTTACAAAATTAGTCACAGATTCCGAATCCGATACGCTTTGGTCCTAATGACTGGATTCGAAAACGACTGTGGTTTTTTTTCTTAGAGCAATGGTTTCTTTACAAAGTTTACTTACAAACATACTTTTTTCCGGTCAAAATCAACAATGACAAGTGTAAAAATTACTTAAAGTTTTAAGTGTAAAACGCAAGATTGTTGCACTTTGTGTACACTTGCGGGAAATTGATTATCAGGTGTCGTGGTTGTTAATATTTTTTGCCAGCATTATGCGCTGGCCGAGAGTGTAATCAGCCTATGCCGTATTATTTAAAAAGCTGTTAACTTAAAATAAAGTAATGTCTGCGACAAACAAAGTATTTTTTTAGTAGGAATATATTGTATATGAGTTTTTATTGGAATCATTATCAAAAGCAGCCTATATAAACGTCGGATACTTCCGGAAGAGGGAAATAAATAAATAAATGTTGGACATTTCCACACAACATTGTCTAGGCCATTGGTCTAAGTAGAGCTTGTGTTATGGGTACTAGATAACTGATATACGTAATACAATACATTACATAGATAGATATTTTTTATCATACATAGAAAATACCCAGAACACCCTGAACCTGCAGATTGTACAAATATTTGTTCCGAGGCGGGAATCGAACCCGCAACCTCCTGCGTCGCAGTCGAACCTTCGCCCACCGCGCCACAGCGGTCGTCAAAAAGAAATTGAATTTAAGTAAATTTAGGCGTAATTTGTGTGACATGAAGTTACTAATAAGTACTACGATTTTATTATTATTTTATTCCTAATTCGATATCTAGTTTAACATATTTTTAGTTTTTTAATAAATGAAATGAAATTAAATAATAATAAAATTCTATAATAATTGTCATAATCACCACGCTTGGCACGCAGATTGGTGATCGCAGTATTCATGTTGAGTACTCAGGTGGATGCTACTGCTCATCCCCTGATATAATCCTTTAGTCATCCTTTAAACATATCCACGGGAGGAGATGGAGGGGTATAGGCATTCTTAGGTCGGACGCACCTCGGCAATAAAAAAAAAATTATGTTCTAGCTTTAATAGATTGATAAAAAAAGAACCAAAAAGTATATTTTGGTAAGGTGCTATTTATTTTAAACAAGAAATTAGAATTGAGTTGTTCGAATTATGAAATTCAAATGTAGAGCTTGCATTGCCTAGCTTTGGCGAAGAGTAGTCAAACGAGAAACCTTTATTATTTCATCCTTTCTGCTTGTCTGAGGCCTTACCATGAGCTCTTATAGCGATTCAGTTCAAAAACTATCCACTACAAAATATCGGTCATCGTTGACATCCGTCATCATTGAATAACTTTAATCGCAGAAGTCTATAGACCTTCTGCTACTGTGCCTTTAAATATAGCTGCGGACATCACATAACCGATATTTTGTATTGAATAGTTTTTGAACTAAATCGATATAGGAGCTCATGGTAAGGCCTCTGTTCGTCCATTTGTAACGCCCATGCAGTTATTAGGGTTCCGTAGTCCAACAAGGAACCTTTACAGTTTCATCATGTCCGTTTGTCCGTCCGTTCAGAGCCGTTATACTCAAAGACTAGGTACTAAGTACCAAAGTACTCTCAAGTATAAAAGTAATCATGCTGAAATGTTGCATGGTAGAGTCTGTGCGAAATGAGAATGCGTGGGAGATGAGGGTGTGACATGCTTTTACTGATTTTGTATTGTTAAAAACACTATCTCGTCATTATACCTCTATTAATTCTAATCTCATAGTCTAATCTTGAGACTTTTAGTTAAGTCAAAAAAGTTTGATCTTAGTTGCTTGGATTGTGGCTTGCAATGTGAAAATCTTTTACTTATACATATCGGCGGGGCAGTATTTTCTTCGCCTCCGTCAGCCATGGTTTCGTGGGCGTAGCGTGGGTAGGTGTCAGTACAAATAAAAATGAGGAAGGATTCAATGTAGGTAATCACTTTAATCACTTTTACAAATCACTTTGAGGTTTTACAGAACGCGAGACAGTTTCTACGACTGTTCAACTCGACCGATGCAACAAGACTGTGTTCAGTCCGTGTTGCCCGCCGTATCGTAGACTCTGTCAAGCGCCGACCGATGGCGCTGGCGTCCCGAGTAACCAATCGAATGTCCGTGTCGTCTCGTGTTGATTTCTGTTTCCGACACGGCCATCCTGCGCACACACGTCCCAGTGTGTTAAACTGAAACAATTTAGACAACCACAGTATCACCTTAGTTCGGCCGTTCCTGACTTAACTACAATCATGCCATACTTATCACCAGAGCCATGTACCATCGCAATAACTTTTAAAAAATCAAAACAAAACACAAAGGAGCCTTCACGTATACTCCATCACCACGGCCCTCACCAGCCGACCAGCCAATTACCATTGCTGCCATGAGATCACCCCGACTCATGATACGGTCTCTCCAGACCCCGACCTCCGCCAGAGCTAAACGCGCACCGCGCACCCACGGACTACTTGAGTTGCCCCAAGAGACACCGATTTCTAACGGGCTACGGCTACGAAATAGCTTCTGGTACGGTCGATTTTACTACGGCTGATGGAGTCCATACGCTACGCTCTGAACAACCAAGACTTAAACTTGCTCACCATGATCATCACTACTATCTACTTCGACCGGTACATGACCTACTGGCATACGTCTTAATCTATCGTGAGCGTACTTGTAAGTACGCCTGGAGTTTAGAGCCTTTAACGTATAACGATCACCGTCCAAAACCTCTATCACCTTGAACGGACCTTTGTACTTTGGATCTAACTTTGTCTGATTCCGCTCTTCGTTTGATAACAACACGAAATCACCGACCGAAAATGGTAAAATTGCAGCCTTCGTACTATCAAACCGTTCCTTATCATATTCCGCGGACTTCTGGATGTTATTAGTTGCAATTTCACGGATTTCGTCAATGTCTACTTCAGTTTCTGCTTCGCTACACATCAACGACAAGGGTCTCGCAATTTTACCGATTAGAAGTTCAAGTGGCGATGCTCTAGTGATGCGGTTCATAGTACAGTTAATCGCGAGTTGAACTTCGCCTAGAGAGTCTTGCCAAGATTTATTTTCGTTGGTTTCTACTGCTGTTAACATAGATTTTAGGACACTCATAACTCGCTCTACTTGTCCGTTCGCGCGCGAAGAGCCTGTTGCTATGAGATGCAATTTGATATTTTTGCTGTCACAAAACTCACTAAATTCTTTGCTCGCGAAGCATCTGCCTTGGTCGGCTATGATGCGATTAGGAGCTCCGAAGAGAGAAACGCTTTCATTAACCGCACGAATACTATTCTTGCTGTCAATATTGCTTGTATGGTATAGCAGAACATACTTCGTGAACGCGTCTATTAGAACAAAAATGTACTCTTTGTTATCATTTTTGCCACTTAGTTTACCCGTCGCGTCTATGTGCACAGTGTGCCAAGGAACTGTCACTTTTGGTATCGGGTGCAGTTCAGCTTGGATTTTCCCAGAGTGGGACTTCGCAACTTTACACGTAATGCAACCGTCTACAAATTTCTTGACATACTGAGACATTGCCGGGAACCAGTAATATTCAAAAAGCTTTTCGCGCGTTTTATCGGCGCCAAGATGAACAAGAGAGTCATGGACATTATTTATGACGGACCACCTCAACGCACGCGGTAAGTAAGGTAGGCATTTAGTTCGACCATTGCGCTGAATTTTGCGATGCAGAATTCCTGAACGCAACACGTATGTTTTAGCTACTTCTTCATTCATTTGACCGCTTTCTAAATCAACTACAATTTTAGAAACCTCTTCGTCACGTTGCTGTTCGGCTTGAAGCCAGTTCGGTGAAAGCTCAGTGACTTCGATGCGCTTCTGTTCTCCGCGGGGAATCGAGGGATTCGATGGTTGGTCCGACGGTATTGGGTTTCGTGAGAAGAAGTCTACATGAGACATACGTTTTCCTTCCCTATACACTACATCAAAGTCGAAAGACTGAAGAAAAATCCACCATCTGTGCACTCGAGGAGAGAGCTCGATTTTGGTTTGAGAGGATTTTAACGAGTTGCAATCAGTTACGACGGTGAATTTCCTTCCATGAAGGAACTGTCTGAAGTGTTTGATGGAGTTCACGACAGCCAAAGTCTCCAGCTCATAGGAGTGGTATCTATTTTCTGCAGGGGATGTGCGTTTGCTGAAAAAGGCTATGACATGACGCTTGCCGGCCACGATTTGAAAGAGAATGGCTCCATAGCCTAAACTGCTAGCGTCAGTGTGCAGCTCTACCGGATATTCAGGGTCAAAGATCATCAGAACTGGGTCGTTTGTCAAATTGGAGATTATTTGTTGACGTACCGTTTCATGTTCTGGTTTCCAAGTAATCTCACCTTTAAGGGATGTCAGTTTGTAAAGCGGGGCCATGATTCGTGAAAAGTTTTGGATGAATTGGCGAAAGTAGGAGCTAAGCCCAATAAATTGTCTTAGCTGCGTGACAGTCTGGGGAGGTGGAAGAGCTGTGAGTGCCTCTGATTTCCTGCGGTTAGGTCTGATTTGACCAGCCTCTACCTCAAAACCCAAGAACACTACCTTCGTCTTAAGGAAGGAGCACTTCTTGAGGTTTAAAGAGAAACCCGCCTTAGTCAGAACCTCAAGCACAGTGTTAAGCCTCTGAAGTCCTAACTCTACATTGGGCGAGACGATGAGTATGTCATCGACGTAGACAATGACATAATCGTTAGCTAGGTCACCCAGAGCATTTACGATGGCTCTCTGGAAGACGGAAATAGCATTTTTCAGACCAAAGGGCATTGTCAAAAACTCATACTGACCCTCATTTGTGATAAATGCTGTACGCTCTACAGACTCCTCGTGAACTGGAATTAAGTGAAAGCCACTTGCACAATCTAGTTGAGAGAAATAGTTCGCGCCATTGAGACGAGCAATCTGGTCCGATATCAAAGGTAACGGATACCGGTCAGGCACAGTGTTATTGTTGAGCTCGCGGAAATCTATTACCATACGATCGGAACCATCTTGTTTTTTAACTAAGAGAGCAGGGCTCGCAAAGGGAGAACAGCTAGGACGTACGATGTTTGCATCCAATAACTCCCTAACTCGATCACGAACTACGGTTCGTTCCTCGGTAGACATCCTATAGGGTCGCCTTTGCACGGTACGATTTGGGTCAATTAGCCTAATTTTAAGCTCACCCGTATTTACTCGCGTGGTAGGCATACCAGTTATGAAAAACTCGGAGAATCGATTTAAAGTTTCCAAAAGCTTAGCTTTATCACGACCTACGACGTCAGTTTGGATAGCGGTAAAATCAAGTTGTGATTTGTCGTCATGACGAAAAGAATTTACAATTTTACTTAGTGAAAAACTTTTAGCAGTCATATTTGCGGAGAAACCTAGCTTTAGAATTTCACGTCCTATCATTACGTCGCTTATCAGACAATTATCCGGCAAAACATGTAGCAAAAGCTCAAGAGGATGATCGTTAATCGTTACACAACATGAAATTTGTTCCGTGCTGACTACTCGCGTTTGACCAATACCAATCATTGAAACTATGTTGCAAATACGTTTGCCACTTAATTTAGTAGCTACACTTTCTTTAACTAGCGAGCACTCAGCACCGGAATCAAAAGAAAAACAATACAGCTGACCTTTATGCTCCATTGTCCCTGAAGGTGTTTGCACAACGCAAACGTCCACACGTCGCTCGGTATGCGACGTACTCGTCCCACCACCGCTGCCCGCTTGGCTGCCGCTGCTGCCACCGCTCAGGCAAAATCTTGCAATGTGGCCTAGTTTGCCGCACTTGAAGCACCCCTGGGGCTTTACTGCAGGCTTCTCGGTTGCTTGAGTTGTTATTGAATTCGCAGTGTGACGTCCTTTGTTGTCAGTAGGTTTGCTCCTACACTCAGATCTCTTATGGCCTGGTTTTCCGCACGCGTAGCAATTACTGTTCGGAGAATTCTTGCTTCGCTTTGCTTCCGACACATTTGATGATTCACCGAGGGTAGTTGCTTTTCGTTTCAAGTGCGAGAAAGCATGTAATTCTTGCTGTAACTTCTCCCTTGTTGTAATATCGGTCGTGAAAGCCAATCTCTGCAACCTCGTATCAAACTGTGATATGTGAGCTAGTACGGTAGCAACTGCAATTTGTTCTTTGCTTGAATCCTTCCAACGGTTAGACAGTGACGTAATCAAACGACTTGCATACGCAGCTAGCATTTCTTTATCATTCGGTTTATCACCGTTTAAACTTATGAGGGTACCCGCTAAAGTCTCAGATGAAACAAATCTCGATGAGAACAGTACCTTAAACTCGCTCCATGTCATTCCTTGGTATGCTACTTGTGAAAGCCATGTCGATGCAGCTCCCTTTAGCGCCTTGCTGATAGCAAGCACAAGTGGACCGCCGCTCAGTGGTTTTTCTGCGAAGCATAAATCCGCTGTTGTGCACCACGATCTCGCGTCCGTGTCTGCTTTATCCGGGTTGAACTCTGGTAAATCCACGTGATTATTCGCCCGAGGTGATTGAAGGGCTTCAATAAGCGCTCGCATGTTTGAGTTTTGCACTTCAAACATTTTACGCCAACGGTCACTTTCATCACTTTCACTTGGAGTCTGTACCGGCACTGATCCCACTTCTGATATCGGCGGGGCAGTATTTTCTTCGCCTCCGTCAGCCATGGTTTCGTGGGCGTAGCGTGGGTAGGTGTCAGTACAAATAAAAATGAGGAAGGATTCAATGTAGGTAATCACTTTAATCACTTTTACAAATCACTTTGAGGTTTTACAGAACGCGAGACAGTTTCTACGACTGTTCAACTCGACCGATGCAACAAGACTGTGTTCAGTCCGTGTTGCCCGCCGTATCGTAGACTCTGTCAAGCGCCGACCGATGGCGCTGGCGTCCCGAGTAACCAATCGAATGTCCGTGTCGTCTCGTGTTGATTTCTGTTTCCGACATACATTACATTGACGCCTACAATGTTTTGAAATAAAAACCTGAAAACAGATTTTTCAGAATTTGTATTTGTATTTATATTTATTTATTGCTCACATTTGCATACAATATAGTTAGTAATAGGTATTATTTTTACTGTTAGTCAGGTAGGTACACGAACCCCGTCAGGGCGCTGCAATTTGGATGCCTCTCCTATACATGTAAATTTACATGGGTTATTTTTTTATTTGCATTTCCCATTGTGCTTCATATTGTTGGATCATCATCATCATCAACATGTAGAAGTTCACTGCTTGACATAAACCTCCCACCTAGAATGCCACGACGAACGGTTTTGAGCCACCTCCATCCACCGACTTCCTGCTACTTTTATATGGCTTTAGTCCATCGAGGAGGGCCCTCCTCTACCGCGTAGTCTGGTTTGTGTTGTTATTGGATAAGTCTTTCAAAAAATCTTTCAAGATTTACTAAGATACAGTTAACGAGTTAGCAGTAGTGTTTGTAATCGCTTCAAAAAAGCTCCTTAATTAATTAGAAAGAAAGAAAGAAAGAAAACGTTTATTTGGCACAAAAACGACACACAATGCCGATACCAGATACAATAAATGCATACAAGCAAACGAAAGTTACATCTAGAAGTTTAAATAAATCGGCTCATGTGTCTGTAGGTATGCCAAAATGGCGTTCAGCTCAGCATAAATGTTGGATGTGTTAACACCCAACGCTGATTTTCAGCTGAAACCACAAAAATGGATTAGCAATTAGCTCTTCGACCCTACGACTTGGCCACTTTTAGTTCACTCATTGCTGTGTTAAAGGCAACTAAGCCGTGAAGGAACCCTTTGCTTATCGTGGCCCGACACGCGCTTGGCTGATGTTATTAGTTTTACATACAGAACATGTTTCATTTACATAAATAAGTGCTAAATAAAAAAAATGCTCTATCCTATTTTTCAAAACGTCTCATATATTTTTTCCCCCTACATTACCAAGTAGGTAATTTCCTACGTTTCTGAAATTTTATTCAATCATTGTCCATAAAACATAAAAATATTTCAATTTGCAATAAAAATCATATAACACATTACGATGTAAGACATTTCGATATCCATAAAATTTCAATCACAGTTTTAAAAATCAATATGGCTGCCAGAATACAAAATACGCTGTTTACCACCCCGAGAGTTAATTAGGTATACGATAGCTGTACAATGGTGGTAGAAATAATCCAAGATGTAAGGGTTATGAGATGTTCTAAGGCGCAGCGATAAGCGGTAGAGGGAATGTATGAAAGGTCTAATAGACCGAGCGATACGAAGAGTGAGTTAAGGCGGCGTATGATACTAAAATCTAAACATCAAAAACTCAAAAAAAAACCGGTTGTAACTTAAAGTTGAAAATCGCATGTCATATTTGACGATGAAACTGAGTTTGCAACTCGGACTGTATTCATTTTGAGGGTTTTTTTTAATTAAACGAAATATGAAGTAAAGTAAAAAGTAAAGTAAAGTAAAAACTTTTTTAAGGTGGTCATTAGTCCTATTTTTTTTTTTGCGTAATCAATATTTTTTTTTAAATTCTGTTTCGTTATAACTATTATTAGTATAATGTTCTACCTTTATTACACTATTTTTTACGTCTCATTATTTAATCTCGTCACATTGGGCGTTCAAAATACTTCTTTTGGGATCAGTCTTGCGGAAATTTCAATTACATTTTAGTATAAACGGCGTAGACAGACACCAAATAATTTTTTTTTTTTTTTATAAAAAACCAGTCATGTGCAAGTCGGACTAGCGTGGAGTGGGTTCCTTGATGATTGCAGTGCTGGTGGTTTCTGCTGCCCATCCCCTAGTGTTACTTAGTCGGCTTTTACGACATCCACGGGAGGTAACGGAGGGATTTATCCAAAGGCTGGACACGTGACAGCATTATTAGCAAATTATTTTTTCTAATTATTTTCTAACAATCCCACCATATCCTTACCCTAAGGCCGACGCTAGCGCGGCATGTGGCCAACCATTTTGAAAACAGCCATTGTGTTACCTGTCAAAATATTTTATTTTTTTATGTTTTTTTTTTACAACGAAACATTCTGCCGTGGCGGAGAATTATAAAGAATCTGTTCTTCAAGATAAAAATGTTATAAGAATATGTTATTTTATTCAATTTTATACAAACAAACATATACTGTTGTTTGTGTGATTTATTAAAAACTCGCTATTGTCAGAGTCTTAAAAAAGGATATAAATGGTGTCATGACTTCATGAGCATACATTAAAATAACACATAACATAACATAACACCCGACAGTCACATACGTAGTCATGGTCCCACACTAGGATTCCCTATGTCGTGGGTATCAGAAACTACGAGTACCATGGTACATTTGCAGATCATACAAACATATGTCCCGCAGCGGGTATCGAACCCGCAACCTCTCGCATCTCAGCCAGCTACTCGCCCGCTGCGCCACAAAGGTCATTTAATTAAAATTTTACTAAAATCGTTATGACCTGACATTCCATTGATCGTAAGCATTGGCGGGTGGGTACCACCGCACCGCTATGCTGACCGAACTGAGCCAGCAATGCTTGCTGCGTGCGGAGGTACCCACCACTCCATATACGTCTCGCTGGTCCACTACACCGCGAAGCCCGAATGAAGGGTCGAGAAGTTGGAGTCTCACCATAACGTGAATTTTATTTAAGACGCTATAGCATTGGTGGGCAAACTTTCTTAATTGGGGGCCAGAAAGTTTAAGAAATTTCAGAGGAGGGCCAGAATTATAGGAAAATGCATTTTGTGTTGAATTTTTAACAGACTTCAAAAAAAGGAGGAGGTTCTCAATACGGTTGTATTTTTTTTATGTTTGTTACCTCATAACTTCGTCATTTATAAACCGATTTGGAAAATTCTTTTTTTATTTGATATGACATTACTTCCAAATTGGTCCCATTTTTATAAAAATCCACTTTGATGACAGTCTAGCTGTCTATTATTCTACTAAGTACCTAGAATCTACTTTATACTTCTGATCCTCAAAATATAACTAGTGGTTCGCCCCGAACTGAGACCTCGCGATAACACCTTTATCAGCCCGACTACTTAACCAAGTAATTTCCATTTTTCTATTATTATTTTTGAAAATTTTCACCTCGAGGTGTTCCAGTACATATAGTACAGGATATATCAGTAACAACTCTAATTTCCTACACATCATCGAAATAACCTTTGAATAGGGCTAAGCAACGGGCGTAATACTACATACCTGTTAGTACCTATATCAAGTACCTGACGACTTAATTGATAACGTCCTTTTCATAAAAACCATAGAACTCCAACGTCATGCAAATTCTTAGAAATGGGAGGTCAACAATGGATGTTATATTGGTTTATGTTTTATGGAGTACATGTTTCTAAATTCTTCAATTTCAGACTTTTCCCTGTAGTTGTGACACAAAAGCCACAAGCATACCAAATTTCAGCATTGTGGGATTGCTGGAAGTACCCTAGAATTTTGGGTTTTTACGTTTTTTATTTTCCCGAATATCTCGAAAACTACTAAGGCTAAATAATTATTAAAAACAGTATTGAAATATCCAACCAAAGCGCTTTCATTAGATACCCCACTTAATCTGACTGTCTCACTTTTTTTTACCCCCTCTTGGACCCCAATTTCTCAGCAACCCCCTGATCGATATAGCTCATAACCTTACCTACAAATTGTACCAATACTATCTACCCCCATACCAAATTTCATGAAGATCGGATTAACGGTTTGGAAGTTTTCATCGGACAAACATACATACATACATACATACATACATACATACAAACGCCGATTCTTCCAACTTGACTCAGAGAACTCGCTTCGCTCGTTCAATTATCGCGGGCCATATACTATTCATGTCGACGGACCGTCGGCGGGCCGTATTAAATGCTTTCGCGGGCCGGAGCTGGCCCGCGGGCCGTACTTTGCCCACCACTGCGCTATAGGTTCAACCAAAATTTTTGTATGAACTAAAGAATCCCTTGGTTTTGTGTATGCATGTTTGCTTGCCAAGTAGAATAAAAAACAATTGTTTTATACACAAAACCAAAGGAATCAAAAGGATTTGTCTATCATTATAGAAAAAATCCCTTTAAAGTTTTGTTAGATTTTGTTGATGAATTCACTAACCCAATTTATAACTTATAAGTTACTAAATGTTCCAAAAATTCAAACGTGTTAGAAATTAGATTTCAATTTTAAAAAAGGAGGTACTTATCTTTGTTTTTTTTTATCGAGTGGAGTAATTCAAAATGTGTACTGAATTTATGATTTCACTAGATAAAAAGCTTAAAAATACGATATATTTTTTTTTCTTTTTGTTAACTATACAACTCATATCAAAAACTGAAATATTCTAAAACACATTAAAGGCTTTTTGTGAACATATAGCGTTTTAATTTATGGTAAGAGTGCCAACTGACCGTTAATCGGTTAGGTACAACTGTCTCAAGTTGTGTCTTTCTTTTCTCAAAAGACACAACTTGAGATGAAAACTTGAGATGATGATTTCGTTTTTTCTTTATTATTTGAACACAATGGGGGGGGGGGGGCTTACCTAATAATGGGGCTTTTCCGTCTATACTAAACTGGGTAACTTAGTTAAATTTTAATTAACCTAATTTTTATGTGATCCATTACATGTTCAGAGCGAAACCTGATAAAATATATGACTTCTTAACGCTTATTAGCTGCGCGAGCGCACGTCACATTTAATAGGATAATTACAGTGTTGCCCAGGCATATGCTTAAGTGCAATTATTCGTTAGGGTTGCCTTTTATGTATTTTTAATTAAATCTTTTAAGAAACTGGCTTTGGATTTTTTAAATAGTTTTTTGGATTAGCTACCTTAGTCGTAAAACCTTTTTTAAGTTTTATTTCAGGCTTATTAATTACTAGCTGGTGCCTACGACTTCGTCTGCGCAGGATTAAGTATTTCGAGTAGCTTATATAAGCGTGGCGTAGAAAAGAATATAACCTATATATATATACTGTGGCGGGCTTTTTTGTAGGACTATTTAAGATAAACATTTCCATCATACATTACATGTGTGTAACTCTAGCGGTTTTGGCAGCGCACGCCAGAATAGCTCGCAGATGGTAAATTTTTTCCTACTTACTTGACACTTATCGTCATATTATGGACAATTCACACAATATCGTTATAAATTGTAGCCTATGAGTTATTCTAATGTATAATCTATATTATTGTAAAGTTTCATTAAAATCCATTCAGTAGTTTTTACGTGAAAGAGTAACAAGCATCCATCCATACTCACAAACTTTCGCGTTTATAATATTAGTAGGATTTATTGTTTTACTAAACACAGTAAGTAAAAGTAAGTATACAATATTTCTAAACACAGTAAGTAAAAGTAAGTATACAATATTTATTGTTTTTTACTGTCTTTTACCAGAGAAAATTGTTTTAGTTACATACTTATCACATCGAAATTAAAAACTAACGAATCCGAAAACACTCCCGACGTTTTAGAAGCGCCCTGCCGGTCTAGATCGTGTCTACAGTAATAGAGATATTTTCCGAATATATCCGAAAACATTATTACTAATGAATAGAAGACAAAGATTTAAATATGTTTTTTGTTGAAGAATATGGTTTTCAGAACAAGCTTTTATAACATTAGTGATCGGTCCCTTGAGCGCATTAAAATGAGCCCGAACACTGCCAAGCTAATGTTTATCATCTAGGATACAACACAAGGATTCCCTGTGTGCTAATCTTTCGATTAATAATCAAGCGTTCGATAGAGCAAGAAAGATAACGTATGCATGCGAAGATTAAGCAATAGTTACTACGTCTACGCACGCACAGACTAGCGTGACAGTTGACCGAGATAAGATTAAATTGTGAATAATAATTACGAGAATGAATGAATGAATGAACGAATGCTCTGAAGGAAAAGTGCATAATGACTTGATAAACCCTTTCGAACCCAGAATGAATGAATGCTCTGAAGGAAAAGTGCATAATGACTTGATAAACCCTTTTGAATCCAGAATGAATGAATGAATGAATGCTCTGAAGGAAAAGTTCATGAGGACTTGATAAACTCATTTAACCCTTGTACGTCCCTTTTAGTTTTTATAAACAAAAACAGTGCTGCCATCTATAGTAAAACTGATGAACACTAAATAGTTTTGCCCGCCATTATTCAGTATTTATCGAAGCTATTAACTTCGATTATAGGTTAATTATGGTTATATTAGACATAAACCGTCTTTTTATAGACATATAGCATCTTACGACACTTATGGTGTGTATAATGATTGATTTATTAAGCTGTTATAGCTTTTAAAATTGGCAAGAAAAATATAATATACAGTATGCCCATATGCATATGATAAGTTACCCAAGTAATTTTTTTATGACATCTTTAAAGTATTCATTCATTTTAATTTACATATTATAACTTTTCATTAAAAAACCGACTTTCGCATTGAATTCGGCTATCTGCATGTTTTTTTTAACAATTTCGCAAATTGGTTCATAAACGACGGAGATAATGAGGTAACAAACATAAAAAAAAATATAACCGAATTGAGAACCTACTCCTTTTTGTGAAGTCGGCTAAAAATGAAATAATTGTAGGTAAGTACATTGGTTTTTAAGTTACACATAAAGTACTTGGACAATTATTTACTGACAACTTACCTATGTAAGTAGAAAATTCTTGTTTTATTCAAACAGTAATTAAATTCAGCAAATTACATATTAATACTAAGAACGTTCAACATTGTACATAATTAAACATAAAATAAAAACATTTAATTGTAGGGACAAAATGGCATCCCTTAAGTTTCTAGGAATCCTAGGAATTTCCTAGGAATTAAAGTCTGATTACACCCTATATTAAGACATATGGTGATGCCAACAATTAAAAAATACATTTGCTCACAACACGACAAAAAAATATGTCATACTTATGTATCATTACAAGCTAAATTGTATACATTTTGTTATTTACACAGTAATTTGTATACCTAAATGATTGCCATAACCTAACTATATAAATACCATCGTTCATGTACCTCTAGTGATTATGCCATTTTTCAATCATGTCAGACTTCAATCTTTTTTGACCGTGTTTTTTTTAAAGAGTGTCTGTTTGAAACTCTTGACTTTAGATACCTACATAATTATTAAAAATATCTAAAACTAAATTTAACACTTCTAAACTAAAACACGGCGTAAACTTCAGACTTAAACAACCCTTCTTACACTTTCAGTTCCAATTAACCATCGAAAAACATTTTCAATTTTAATGCATACCAGAGCCGTGGAAAATTTAAAAACACAACCCATTCCAATTTCAAACTTATCAAAACGTAACTAAAGCTGCTTTTCAGATACATGTGGGTACTCGGACCACACACGTCGAACGCGGCGAACGATTTAAAAAAAGAACGACCGCGCGCCGTTCGTTACCTCATCATCGACTTTTTTTTTTGACAAAGGCTAGTTTTATATACAGCCACGTTATGTGATAAAAAAAATACTTATAATGTTGTTGGTCTGTTATTGGTTTCGGATTCAGAGTCTGGGGCATAAATTACACTGTTTTATTATAAGACCAAGCTTCTGAGAGGGCCGACATCAGCAGGGCTTTATTGTTTTTTAAATATCCTCGTGGTAAAGTAAGGGTTTAGATTAGTTTGTTATCGGTGGGTAATAAAGAAGGTAGGTACCTATATCTTGAAGAAGGCTTCTTTTTATTGGGTAGTTAAGGATGGTCAAGTGTGAGGCGGGCTTAGGGTTTTGTAATTACGTGTGAGAAGACGCTTTTCTTTTTAATTTTGTTGTTTTAGGTCCTTACTCTAGATTAGGAATTAATTTTCTTTTTATTCATGTAGCCTTGTTAAGTCAATTAACATTAATATTGTGTTTCTATTTGTTGTTTGTACCTACTTACACATTCAAAATATTTTATTAATTTCCGTAGCTAAAAATAAAAAATAAATCGTTGTCTTTCTCTATAGTACTGATTTACCTATTTTTTAAATGTTGACAATTTATTTAATAAAAAGTTAATTAGTTAATAAGTAGCCCGATACATCGGGACGCGAACCCGCGCATGCTCGCCTCTAATCGGTAATTGACAAATAGGTACGCCATCGACGCTGTCTGTAAAATAAGTACAACAATATAACAACAACAACACAACAACAATATAACAACAACAACAATATAATAATATTATAATGATTTTATATTTTGAAAACCATTCCGTAAAACCAACCGTTTTATAAATTAGACAGAACTCATTGTTTAATTTTCATTTCACCGGAACCCTAGCACAATATCCTTATCTCACACTTGACAGGTTCTTTTTTCAAACGTTACACGAAACCGAATACTTTGGGAACGTTGCTACCCGTGCCGTTGCCAAGATACTGGATTAAGAAAATTGATTTTCAATTTGTTTATTGTAAGTGACGTTGACACTGACAGTTATTTAAAGATGGTGGAAGTTTTGGCGGCAAGGTGTGATGGTGTATACGATGAGTTTATAATCCTACTAATAGACCTACTTAAATGTAAAAGTTTGTGAGAATGGATGGATGTTTGTTTCTCTTTCACGCAAAAACTACTGAACAGATTTCGATGAAACTTTACAGTATTATAGCTCATAGAGCAGAATAACTTATAGGCTGTAATTTAAAACAGTGGATTCACGCTGGCGGAGTCGCGAGCAAATGCTAGTCATTGATGTTACCTCAATGTTTTTAAACTGATAGCACTGATGGTCTAGTTGGGATCTTCTATGGGACGGGCATCCGATCCTAAGGTCGTGGGTTCGAATCCCAATCGAGCATTAGATAGATTTTTTTGCACTAGAAAAATATTGTATCGTGCTTTCAAATGGTGAAGGAAAACATCGAAACGGTGAAGAAAAACATCGAAACCGTGAATGAAAACATCAAAACGTTGAAGGAAAACATGGTGAGGGAACCGGCATGTTCTAAAATCAAGAATTCGAAGTCATGGGACGTGCATTACAGTCTCTGCGATGTCTGAACCCTTTCACCACACTGGTTCTATCACCATCGGTCACAAGTCAGGTCACTGCCCTAACGCAGGGTGACCATGAAAAAATAGTGGCACGACTAACGACCCATTGTCTCCACCGCGCCATACGTACCATACGCCTACCTACTAACTTTACAAGAAAGTTTTATCCAATTGATTGAACTAATAAATCATCCCACGCATTGTGCCCACAACTGGGCCAAGTGGGACACAATTAGCCGGCAGTATCACAAATTAAACACATCTCCCCTATTGGACTGGGTGGGGTGCTATTGAGAGCGGCGATGGGAGCGGAGCGGGGGTCCCTCCCCTTTTATCGCTTTTTATCGTCCATTTTCCATTATTACAAATTATCATTTATTATATATCTCAAGCTGTTTAATTTCAATAAATTTTAACAAAAAATGATTGACTCTTCATAAACGATTATCAATACTAATCAAAAAAATAAAAAAACAATTTTAAATTAAACAGATTTCACACAACTGCAAGTACACACTGCAATAACAGTTACAATAAGGTTACAATAAGGTTACAATAGCCCAGCTGTCACGATAGGTCCGCCACGAACGCCATCTATTGAAAGTAATCCGAAGTGGCAATTCCCATACAAAATTACCAATTTCGGGTTTCCGGCTGCTCCATTGGGTTTTTCCAAATTTTATTTTTTTCTAAACCATCATTTGTATGTAAGGCGAAGAAAACAAACAAATATTCAAGCCATTTTCCAAAATTTGCCAGACATGGCGTACACAACTTTTCAGGAGAAGCGAAAAAAAACCGTTTAATTTTATGACATTGTATTTAAAAAATCATGTTAAAAGCTACAATTATTTTTGCAAGCTTGTTTCATTCATATAATATCAATTTATCTAATATAATGCACTTCGCGATATACTATATTGTGTTATATTTTACTTAGTTTAAAACAGCCAAATCATCGCTTACAGAATGGCTCAACCCTTATGCCGTCCTCAGGGAGCGAGGGTCTGATAGTACATTTGAGGATCAGTAACTAAATATCTGAGCTATTAAATTAGGGCGTGACATTGTAACGAGTGAATTTAGTTAGTTTATTTTAATGGGACAATGATAAAGTTACAGTTATGCGGTTTAATAAGATAATATTTTGATAAGATCTTTTTGTTTTTTTTACTAACGTTTAAGTGGTTTATTTTTCCACCCGTACGAAAAGACACTCAATACTAAATACTTATAAATGAAAAAAGTACTAGAAATTTAAATAAAATCAAAATGGACGAAGTCCCGTTTCGAAAAAGCAGAAAAAAGTCCAAACTAACGCTTTCTATTTATTTTATAAATAGTTTGGGATCTTAACCTTCCGTGCTATTATATAAAACACTCTATATATATTCAATAAATATAACGAAATATACCTAAGGTATATATAACAACTATATTAAACAACATAATAAAAACTCAAAAAGGTTAGATATCCCACCTGTAATATATTCCAAGCAATCTCAACCTGCGTGTTCTATCAGCAACTTGCGCGCACAAATATCAATTTATATGTTAATAACGCCATTTTGAAGCAGGGTCGAGTGGCGACAAGAGTCAGATAGCTTTTATAAGCATCATCATCAACCGTTAGACGTCCAATGTCGGATGAGGCCTACCCCATAGAATGTAATTCTATTTGACGACCTCTGTGGTGCGGAGCCGGCTGAGATGCGAGAGGTTGCGGTTTCGATTCGCGCTGCGGGACAAATGTTTGCATGCAAATATTTGTTCTGGGTCTGGGTAGTCACAATATTATGGTGACGGCGATCTGATCGGATGATGGAGACGGACTGGACCATGGAACTCCTCAAGGATTAATAGCAGCCTGGTAGTGTTTGGGCTCATTTTGATCAGCTCGCGGTTACAATCACTAATTTAATAAAAGCTTGTTTTGAAACATAATATCAAACTATACTAAAAAAGATTGCCGTGTGTCCGGCCTAGGAATAGATCTCCTCCCGTGGATGTAGTAAAAGCTTAGGCATTACACCAGGGGATGGGCAGCAGGACCTGAATACACAACACCAAACCGATCACCAATCCGTCTGCCAAACGTGGTTGATTATGGCAAATCCCCCCAATTTCAATGGGGTATGCCTCGTCCATCAGCATTGGACGTAAACAGACTGGTGATGATGATGATGAACAAAGATAACATAACATTATGTTCCAAATATGCTTTGTTAGTAGAACTTCTTGTGAAAGAGTTCGTCCGGCGAAGTACTACCACTGATACCTATTTCTGCCGCCAAGCAGTAGTGCTCGCATATTGCTGTGTTTCGGTTTGAAGGGTATGGGTGCCGGTGAAATTACAGGCACATGAGACTTTTCATCTTTACGTCTCAGGGTCGACAGCGCGCGTGTGATGCCTGGTGTTGCAGGCGTCCATAGGCTACGGTAACTACTTTCTATCAGTGGGCCGTATGCTTGTTTGCTTGCCCTAGCTTGTAGTATAAAAAAATACTACAATAATAATATGATTGTTCCTCTATAATCAGTAGACATGAAAACAATATAAACCCACAGGCCCTATTTCCGCGTAACTACCTTTCGAATATAAATACATTATTAACGAGCTTTGGCAAGACAAACTGACATTAGACACGCAATCTATACTGCGTTGGTTCACTCTCGATAGCCGAGAGTAGACCGGACAAACAGCGACAACATTAGAGGCGATGAATGACTTTGAAGAGTCCAGTGGCATTGGTAATAGCAACACCCAACCAGTCACATACAGTTCTGATGCTGGCACTTCACTTGGTGTATATTCACAAATGTTTGTGTTATTTTTCCAAGGTAAAATCAACCATGAGTCTATCGGTACATAATGTTGTTTTCCTTGGCAAAATAACGCAAACATTTGCGAATATACACCAAGTGAAGTGCCGCCATGAGGCTTTAGTCCAAGTTTTGCAGTAAACAATCGTAACACTAACGATTACAACGATCGTCCGTGAATAATGTAGTAAATATTAACTAATATGTGCGCGCGTTCGATAGAAATGGTTTTCCTCATACGCAAAGTTTAGCTGGAAGAGAATGCTATCTAGCATTAAGTACGCCTATTTGCAGTACGTTTAAAGATCTGCAGATAATTGTTCAGGGTATTCTGAGTATTTTTCTATGTATTATAAAAAATATCTATGTAATGTATTGTATTAAGTATATCAGTTGTCTAGTATCCATAACACAAGCTCTGAGGCCCAATTCTCTAATTTAAAAACATTCAATTCGCAGTATAATCTCGTCTCAGTCGCACTGTCACTTATAGTAACTATTACTTAATCTTCGCATTTCTTGCGAAGAATATGTAATAGTTACTATACGAAACTGTGCGACTGACACGAGACTGGAATGTTTTTAAATTAGAGCCTCTGATTAGCTTGGGGCTAGATAATGTTGTGTGAAATGTCCAGCATTTATTTATTTTTATTTATTACGTGTTCTGCATTGCAACAATCACTTTGCGAGTCGCGAGTATTCAAAGTAACTTACCTAGTAACTATTAATCATTTTGTGCCACGCAGTCGATAGAAACAGCAGAGATTCATAAACAGTTACTACGTTAGTCACGTTGAATACTCACGACTCGCAAAGTGATTGTTGCAATGCAGAACTCGTAATAGGCCTTCTGACGCATGGTCGTTTTTTGCCGATTTCGGGTGACCCCCCAGAAAATGAAAAACTTCTTATTTCAAGAGCTTTTCAAGAGTTTTGTTTTGCAAAGGGTTTCTTTAGACATTTGATCGATATTCCTTGGTGTCTTGTTCTCGATACCCGATAGTGTTCTACAGATATTTGCATATTGGAAAATAGTTGGCACTTTCCAAGACTCAAGAATACGGTTGAAACATCTGTCAATGCCCACGGCTACTATGGCGACCTAGTGGCATGGGCGGGCGATTATCCGGCTGAGACGCAAGAGTTGCAGGTTCGATTCCCACTTCGAGAAAAATAAAATAAATAAATGCTGGACATTTCACACAACGTTATCTAGCCCCAAGCTAAGCACAGCTTGTGTTATGGGTACTAGATAACTGATATACTTAATACATAGATAGATATTTTTTATTATACATAGAAAATACCCAGAACACCCTGAACAAATATCTGCAGATCGTACAAATATTTGTTCCGAGGCGGGAATCGAACCCGCAACCTCCTGCGTCGCAGGCGAAAATGTTTGCATGATCTGCAAATACATATTTGTTCCAGATCTGAATGTTGTGGTGCCATGGTGTACTCGTAGTTCTTGATACCCACGACACAGGGAATCCTAGTGTGGGATTAAGACTATGTAGGTATATAACTGTTAAGTATTATGTTATGAATGTTATGTACCTACCTACTTAAAAATATAAAATGATTATAATATAATTTATTTATATATTATATTTAGAAATCAATATACAACAACAATCTCTAACTATTGGCCAAATAGACAGGCTCAAAGTCGAGCAGCGGGCTATGGAAAGAACTATGCTATGAGTTTCACTACGCGATAGAATCCGAAATGAGGAAATCCGTAGAAGGACCAAGACCACTGACATAGCTCTCAGAATTAGCAAGTTGAAGTGGCAATGGGCAGGTCATATAGCTCGCAGAACTGGACAACCGTTGGGGAATAAAGGTTCTCGAGAGGCGACCTCAAATCGGACGACGCGGTAGAGAAAGGCCCTCCACTCGATGGACTGAAGTCATTATAAAGGCCAGAGGAAGTCGGTGGATGGAGGCGGCTCAATACCATTCGTCTAGCTGTGCCATCGTTTTATTAAAAAGTAAACCACGGGTCTTGATATTAGTGTGCTGATCATGTGTACAACGTTTAATGGATTTTGAAGAAATAATAGCCAAATTAGAGGCAAAATTTGTTCGCGTGCAAAAAGTTAAGTTCTGCAAGTTCTGTTTCATACCAATGATTGGTGTAGGTAACTAGGTATAATCAGATTGAAGAACTAGATGCTATAGGTTCACAAAATGCCTTTTCACACCACCTGCTCGACAATGTCCAATTACAAATCATGCAACCTCAACGTAAAGTACAGCATTGTCTCTCTAGGGATATAAAGTTGTATGAAACTCCCTAGGGATTAAAGTGATTTGAATTTAGAAAGTCAAATTCGTGTTGGAAACTCGTGGAAAACTCTGAGTAAAAAAATGCCCATATGGCATTGTAAAGAGGTTTGTTCGAAAATCGAACGGGCCACTATAGCAAAACTCGAAAAAAAAAATAGGCGCGATTTTAATGTGAAACAAAAGAGATGTTTGGTGCTGTGATTTTCAGTGAATTTTATTGCAATATTTTTGTAATATAATATTATGTCAGTGACAATATTAGTGTTAACAAAAAATGACGAGCGATAATGATTCTATCAAAACAGACGATACTTCTTTAATGGAGCCCTGGCCTTTTATTGCCTTGCAGTAGGTGTGAAAAGTAGAGTATGCTCCTCTGGAATAAAGCCTGTCTTCGTCTTGGGCAGCTTGAACCCCTCGCTTCACTCAGGACTCTATATAACTCTTTCGCTATTAGAGTCCCTCGTTACACTCAGGGTTCAATATGCCGCCCGCGACATAAGACACTGCTTTATTCCCTTAGTGCATAATCTACTATTAATGAGCTCAAGAGTATTTAAGTTATTGATATATTTATGTAGTTATTTATTATAGTTTACAAACAGAGAAAAAAATATCGTGTTCTTTAGCTTTTTATCTCGTGAAATCATAAATTCTGTACACAATTTGAATTACTCCACTCGATAAAAAAATAAACAAACATACCTCCTTTTTAATCTTTTTAAAATTGAAATCTAATTTTAGAACTTATAACACGTTTTAATTTTTGGAACATTTAGTAACTTATAATTTATAAATCAGATTAGTGAATCTATCAACAAAATCTAACAAAACTTTAAAGGGAATTTTTATATCATTATTTCATACACAAAACCAACGTATCAGAGCGAGCGCTCGCCTTCTATATAGTTCATACAAAAAATTTCGTTGAACCTATAGCGTCTTCATGGTTGAACGAATATGTATAATATGTAATATGTGTGTATGTCTTCCTTACATACTATATTATCAATTTTATTATGTGATTGTGTTCAATAAGTATTTCATAAAGCAAACCATTTTATTACAAAATATCCTAACATTAGCACGTAAAACATCACTGTCGTCTACATAAAACCTTAATGCTCTACCATAGACAATATGAGACTGACAGATGCGAGTAATGTTGCCGCCATTTCATATCAACCAATAGAAACACAGCTTTTTTTTCTCATAACAGAAAGCGGCATGCAACAGCTGCTATATTCAGCCACTAAACGCATGTTATTGGTAGTTTTTGTGGTAACATCCCCTATGAAATAAGGGGATGATTTTTTTATTGATGATTTGTGATGATGATGTCGCGATAGGAGAATTGGATTCCGAATGTTAATAATGAGGCTGATAGTCATCTTGTCTATGATGAGTTTTGAAATTGTATTTTTGAGTTTTGAAATTGCTTTTATTTAAATTATTTCGTCTGACCGACATCAACAAATATATATTTTTTCTTTTTATTATTAGTGATTTGGGTAAGTGGACACCTAGCCATGAGTTTTAGTTTTAATAAGCAATGAGGGGTTTTCACGGCCGTTTCAAATCATGCTTTCAGCGTTGAAAATAGGTGGCGCGGCTCTGTACGTAGCTGTCAAGTGTCAAAATAAAGTTAAATGTCAACATCAACAACGTAGTTATATTTTCGTTTCGTGGTATTTATTTTTACTCACTTCTAAAAACACCACGAAATCACTAGCGCACACTCAAGAAGCAAACACAAACAGAATACCATGACTAATAGCCCCAGGTTAGGTGTATAATAGCTTAGTACGCGTACCTACACCACAGATAATACATTTGACAATCTTGGCAGCTACAGTTGAGTCAGCGCCATCTATCGAATCAATTTGAACTACTTTTTTTGAATCTAAGATGAAAACCCCTCATTGAGAAAGACGTTTGTTGTAAGTAGGTATTTACCTAGTGACCCACGAGTTTTTTTATGGAAACACGAAACGCACCCCTAGCGAACTCAAAGTTCACAAGGAGTTTAAAGTAACTAGGTAGACCATAACCATTATGTAATGTACTAACTTACATAACCTGAAAACAGCCACCATTTGCAAAAAGACCAATAATGCCGCCATATTGGCGTCACATGTTTTCAAGAGCTTTCCCGCGGTTTGTCTATGACCAAGTTTTTTGACAGTTGGCAACGGCGATATTGGATTCTACCGCTGACTAAGTTCTCGAAAAGTAATATTACAAGTTTTATTGGATGAGATAAGTTGGTTCAACAGAATTTCTGCTGACTTTGATTCTGCTTTATAACCTTTTCGAACCTTACCTTATTTTACCACTAGCTTTTTTCTGCGGTTCCATCCACGTATTACTTCGAAGCTTTGATTATATACACACTTCGAAGTATTATTCAATATGCCACCTCTCGAATGACCGACGACATTTTAAAGGTTGCAAGAATAGGTACATAGAATGCCTTTTTTCTCCAAAGGAGTACGCAGAGCAATGACAATGGGCCTCTTTTCACTATAGGTCGCACAATCGTGGGAATATAAACTTATAATATTTATAATATTGTTTTCCTTATTTTTTTCTTATATTCGTTTGTAATTGTCTCATTACCGACCCCCCATTCTTAAACTTACAACTTGATATACTTAAGTATTGAGGCACTAATTACCTATTTAATGAAGGTCACACTTGATACTGTTTAGGCACCATTTACTACCGCCTCTTTGGCGGTGGCCTTCCCCATTTCTTTCCATAATTTTCTGTTTCTGGCCATTGACATCCAGTCTGGTTCAGCTTTCACTATGAATTAAAAATCTTCTTTTTTCCGGTCTACCTGTATCTCTTCTTTTGTTTCTTGGTATCGACTCTGATATTCACTTGGCCAATTGACTGTGACCTATCCTACATGTGAGTGCTTCTTAACTCAACCCAATGAAGGTCAACCCATTTAGGTATTTATATCGACTCAACCCATTTTTATTGTACCTATATCTTGACCATTTCCATTTATGGGATCTACATATACGTTTTTACTTTTAATAAACCTTACTCTACCTAAATAATACCTGGTATCTATAAACACATAATCTCAAAAGTTATTCATTCAAACTAGTATCTTTGGCAAGATTTTACAAGGTATTATCTAAATAAGTAGGGTGCATTAAAAAAGCTTTGAAACTTACATGAGATTAATTCAACGCTTATGCAATTAAAAATCACTGACGCTTTTAAAAACCACTTCAACCCAAGATCAACTTTAAAAGATCCAATTTCAAAATATAAACGACAATTTTCCATCTTATTAATTCTCAATTCAAAATCCGATTACAGAAAGTCAGAAAGGTAACAAAGCGTTACCTACCGCACTGTTTGGATGTATGTCAAACGCCTCTTGCCGAAAAGAAAAAAAAAGTATCTATGGTCGCAAAAAAATTATAAAGGCGATTCAATGTTTCGGCGGACACTTTGACACGAGGCGACCGCGCGTAAACATCTTGTTAGTACACACCAAATACGTAAAATGTATAAATATAAATAGGGTAGAGTGTCAGGGTTTTAGGGATGAGACAAACTATATATAAATATATATGTAGGGTTTACATTCGGGAATGAAAGAGACTGAAAAAAACGACGGCTTTCGAAGAAAAGTGGACTTGAATCTCGAAAGGACACATTTCAAGAAAACAAACCCAAAGGCGATTTCCCCTTTCTGATGTATAAAAACAATATTTTGAGAAGTTTGTAGGTTAGTGTGAAGCACAGGACCCCAAAAATGGCATACTCATACACTCTACATAATCTTTTCATGGATATAGATTCCACTGTACCCATATGAGTACCTATTATTTATTTTCTTTATTGGGCTGTGAGGAAAATTTTCCCCAATTTTGCCAATATCAAGTACCTACCATTAATAACCTAAGTAATTAATTTGATAAAGTTAGGTCAAGTCGTCAAAGTCAAGTCATGTTCTAGTAAAGCGATGACAGTTTCACTATAATGTTTGTAGACAATTTTCACCCAGTAAAAAAAACACGCAATATACTTTTATTTAAATTCGCTACCATATTCTCTTTCAATATGCTGCACCGGTTAAAATGCACCAAAATTACATAGTATAACTAAAAAAAACACTAGAAATTTAAATATGTACCTAAAATAAAAATGGACGACGTCTCGTTTCGAAAAAGCAGAAAAATTTCATTATAGTTATAAGCATCACCAAACACATATAATATATATTCCACTATAATATTTATATACATATCATAGTGGAATATTAATGTGTCATGCCTATGACATTGTTTGACATTATTGTAAGTTTTGTCATATTTCAAGACTGCACAATTGCTGCACAATTGAAAACAAGACAGACACTAGCACTACAAAGACTGTCCCAACCCTAAAAAGATATAATACTTTACAATACAATGGGCTAACAAATGTTCCGCTTCGTAACTTGTCAGTTTTTCTATGTAAATTGTACGAGTAATTTGTGATTTTGCCATTGTTACCATTTTATACTCTGTGGCCATTTTGTGCGCGCGGCAAGATGAAAGTCCACGCTTTCCTTTTTTGCGAATGCGTTGAGAAAAAAAAAGTTGTCTATGGATTGATTGAACGTTGCAAAGAGGTTGCAACGCTGCGCTTTTATATTGAAAGTAGGTTTGACTATTTGTTGTCTTTTGTGTATATGGGGTTTGAGATGATCTCAGAGCAATAAGTTGTTGCTCTGAAGAGATCCTTTTAGCTTCATAAAATAAAAAAATTGTATTTTAAGTGATAAAATTGGAATGGAAAATACTATAACTATGATCTGCCCCCCTATTCCCTAACTGAAAGTCACTCAGTGACTAAAGTTTGACAAGTAGAATGACCATCAAAAAAAAAATATTATGAAGAGTTGTCAATTGATGGTAATTTTACTTGTCAAACGTTGGTCACTGAGTGACTTTCAAGATAGGGAATAGGGGGCTGGTATTTTTAATTTAAAGCGAGATAATCGCCAACTTCATTGAAGCGTTGAGTTTAGAGAAAGAAAAAAATAATATGAATGAAAATAAAATAAATTTAAAACAACTCATGCATTATGTTAATACCTATTCTCTGCCTATACCTAGGTAGGTAGGTACCCTAGATGTAAATTTCATTGTAGTCAATCGGTCACGATTTAATTTTAGTTCACGCCATATTAGGGTGGTGCTACATCAAATCAATTAACATTTATGTATAATTTCAACGCCCTACAAGAAATTAAGATGAATCTCTTTGACAATATATTTTTCTTTTTATTTAAAATTTTAACATTTAAATATTTCTACATAAAACAATATTAAAAATGAGCTAATATTGGCTTAAAATCGCTACTCCGAAATTCCGATTTTTTATGTATTTTTGGACCAAAATTTACCTGACTTTAACTCACCAAAATATACCTATTATTTGGATTTTAACTTGTTAAATATAATAAAATTTTCCTCATTTTCATCAAGCTGTTCATGAAAACGGCTCAAACTATTTCGATGTAATTATATGGGGGTTTTTGGGGATCTAGCTAGGTCTCATCTCTCAGAAACGCATTTTTCCGTTTTTTTTTATGCTACTTTAGTTAGTTAACGGTACGGTTAGGTAGGTAGTAGTTTAGTTAGCGGTAGTTTAGTTTTTTTTTGTTTTTGCCGTGCTAAGTGATTGTCAACGCAATTAGTAAGACTTAATTACTTTTGCCGCTATCTATCTACGTCACACCATCCCCACAGTAGCTAAATAAGTTTATGAATAAAGCCCCCAGCTTATCAGAATAATAGAATAACTAACTAATATCATCCCTCGAGGGTGTAAGCAGGATGTTCATCTGTTCAGTGGATGTGTTATCACGGTGATTGTTTTATTGTTAAGGGGTGGGTAAATAAATTTAAGAGATCATGGCTACTGCGGTTGTATTGCGTGGGATCGGATATAAGGGTGCTTGGGGGATTTGGGACACGGGTGTAGCCAGGTTTTAGTTTCGGGGGGGGTCAAGAAAATAAAATAACAAAAATGTTCACGTTTTAGTTTCTCGGGGGGTGTCAAGAAAATAAAACAAACAAAAATGTACACGAAATAACATTAATATCAGATTTTGTACACGTTTTGAATATTTCTAGGGGGTGGTTGAACCCAACCCCCCCTTCCTGGGGGGTTCAAGAAAATAAAATAATAAAAATGTACACGTTTTAGTTTCGAGGGGTGGAGGGGTTCAAGAAAATAAAACAACAAAAAAGTACACAAAATGACATTAATATTTATGTGAAAAAAAAACACATTCAACCACACTGGTGTTTCTTCAAGTAATATCAGATTTTGTCAACGTTTTGAATATTTCTAGGGGGTGGTTGAACCTCCAACCCCCCCTCCCTGGGGGGTTCAAGAAAAAAAAACGTATTAAATTTTGTCAACATTTTGAATATTTCGTGGGGGGTTTGAACCCTCATACCCCCCCCCCCCCACCTAGCTACGCCCATGTGCTTGGGGGATTTGGGACAATAAGTAGCGTTGTTTATTTGGGAAGATAATATTTAGAGTTGTTTATTGAATGTACTAAGAACTTATTTTGCATACAATCTCACTCGTATTATAACTTCGTATGCGAAAGTTTGTGAATACCTTCAAGTTAGTACGTAGAACTATTTTGTTAGTAGCAGAACTTCTTGTGATAGAGTTCGTCCGGGGAAGTACCTACTGGACGGGGAAGCACTGTACCTATTTCTGCTGTCAAGCATGTAGTGTTCGCATTGCTGTGTTTCGGTTTGAAGAGTACGGGTGCCGGTGAAATTACAGGCACATGAGACTTTTCATCTTTATGTCTCAGGGTTGGCAGCGTGCGTGTGTTGCCTCTGGTGTTGCAGGCGTCCATAGGCTACGGTAACTACTTTTCATCAGGTGGGCCGTATGCTATTGTCTGCTTGCCAAGAATTATAAAAAAAAAAAGATACCATTAAGGGTAACCCACTTATAAGGTAATACTAATACTACCTGATACTGATACTACCCTTCAAACCGTAACACAGCAATGGGAGCACTACTGCTTGGTGGCAGAAATAGGTACGGTGGTAGTACTTCCCCGAACGAACTCTTTCAAAGAAGTTCTACTACTAACAAACTAACAACCTATAATAATCTTAACAAAAATCACACTACAGAAATACCCAAAGAAATTCAGGAAACATACAGTTAATAACGTTAAAACATGCCGCACCCTCCCCCACAGATACAGGGTGTTAACAATAAGCTGTTTACGAATCCCTCGAGAGCCGCACCCTGTATGTAATGGATTTTCCTGTGGTATGGTCTAAGATGTGAAATTGAAGCTAACCCTTACAAATTTCATTTTGTAAAACGGGAAATTTTCACGTACCGATATGTTGGTGGAAGCACCAACAGGTTTCGACCCTAATCGAGGGTCTTCATCAGGGTGGGTATAGGATCCGCGCTGCGTCTCTGAGCTCACTCCTCTCGGCTCTTCCGGCGCGGTAGTGGAGGGAGTGCTTGTGTCCGCGTCATCACACGTGCTTCCGTGACGTCATACCGGTCTGGTTGCGGTGCTCCATCATCATCGCAACCACCGGGCGCGCCAGGAGCGGTCAGACAGGTTACACTAATGTCCAGATAAATAGAACGTATACTTCAAGTTGACTAAGTCTAAGCCTTACTTTGAAATCGTCCGTCTCTCTCTAATACGCGTGTTTTAACATTTGTGTGACAGTGACGGGACGATTTCAAAGTAAGGCTTAGACTTAGTCGCATAAGTAAGTTCTATTTATTTCGACCTGACTGTCTCTATCAGGCTCAATCACTTCACTGTCGTACGTACCATGTAGACAGGATTTCCAAGCCTGTGGTAGAGTCCATCCTCTATCCCTGTTGGAGTTAGGCAGTCGACAAACAAACAAAATTATTTGGGTGAAAAGTTGAGTTTTTATTGTTTTCCTTTTATGATAGAACAAAGAATGAAAGTCATAACCAAGGGATCTATCAGTAACTACTCTAATATTTCCCTGTTTTTTAAATGGTAAAATTTTAACCATTTAAAGCCGAACAGAGACCTTACCATGAGCTCTTATAGCGATTCTGTTCAAAAACTATTCAGTGAAGAATCGGTTCGTCGTTGACATCCGTCATCATTGAATATCTTTAATTGCAGAAGTCTATAGACCTTCTGCTACTATGCCTTTAAATATAGCTGTGGACATCACGGAACCGATATTTTGTACTGAATAGTTTTTTGAACTGAGTCGCTATAAGAGCTCATAATAATAAGGCCTCAGTGCTTTCCAACGTCAGATAGTATTGTAAAGTTCTTGTAAAGTCGATCGTCGAGTTGATATTGTAAGATTTTATTTGTCACGTCTCTAAAATCAGTGTAATTTGTTGATGTTATTACATTGCTACATTATAACAATGTTATGAAAATTATAACAAACTATATAAATAAACAATTAAAAAGAAAATCGCCGTTGCCTATGATTTGTGAACGCGCGGGGCGTTGCCGCTGTGATTGTTAATATCACACAGCTCGTCTACAGTTACACGTGTTTTGAATAATTATAGAAGGGTGCGTTTTCGAAAATCCAAGTGGATTTTTCAATGTTTCTTTTATTCTATCGTAAGAGCGGTTTCGCACTACGTCCGATCCGTATCCGTGAAAATTCGGATCTATAGAGAAATGATGACGGAAGCTGGATCTAGTGCGTAAACTACCATAGAAATAGTTCTACGACTACTCCGGACCGTATTTTCACGGGTTCAGAGGCCCAATTCTCTTATTAAAAAATAGTTAAAATAGAGTTCGGATCATGTTTCGATCTTGTGTCGATGTCTTACATGTCAGAAATGGTATTCTCTTAACTTAAAATACAACACTGTAATGTGATTATATCGAAATGTGACCGAAACTTGAATGATTCAAAGTTTTTTCGATAATTTTAGCTTTAATTGTTGGAGTCTATCTTTTCTCTCTCTCTCTCTCGTTATATAACCATCCTACTCAAATGGTAGTCACCGTGAATTGAAAGTAGACTAAATTGTTATTTATAAGGGAGCAGAATACCAACTTTCTGTCAATTCACAATTCAGTCTCGATCCGATTAACTTTCAGTGTAGTTTTAAAATAATTTGGAGAATTGGGCATCAGATCGGATTAGGATCAAACGTAGTGCGAAACCGCTCTAACAAACTCTCTCAAAATGAATAAGGGCAGATTGTTTTTGATTCAAAACTTTTACTTGCACCGCTATGGCGGAATCCGAAGCGGTGTTGAGATTGGTATACAGGGTGTCCCACGGATATGCCACATGGAGGGAAAGTACCTTGAATATTGTAGATGGAACATTTTACTGAAAGAAGACATTATATTAATTTAAAAAAAAAATTAAACTGCATTCACAGATATTTAAATAATTACATGGTTGAACAGGGAATCGAACTCGTTTTACGAGAAAAATAATCAACCTGTAGCTTTATCATACCGATCGAAAGGCTTTATCATAAGGATTATTTTTTGCTAAATAACATAGTGTCAGAAATAAAAGTAAGACCATGAATTTTAACATTTTTAATATAAAATTAATCAATTTATCAAATGCTCAAAACGAGTCCCTTCCTGTTGAATACAAAGTCGCACTCTTTTGATTATTTCGCTCCCTGTCGATCTTTTGATCTTGTTGTGGTGGATATTTAGAAAAACTTCTGCTTGTAGCCACAAGCATACCAAATTTCAGCATTGTGGGACTGCTGGAAGTACCCTAGAATTTTTGATTTTTGCGTTTTTTATTTTCCCTAATATCTCGGAAACTACTAAGTTTAAATACTTATTAAAAATGTTTTGAAATTTCCAACTAAAGCGCTTTCATTAGACACCCCACTTGATCTGACTGTCTCACTTTTTTTTTTTTTACCCCCTCTTGGACCCCAATATCTCAGCAACCCCCTGACCAATATACCTTACCTACAAATTGTACCAATACTATCTACCCCCATACCAAATTTCATGAAGATCGGATTAACGGTTTGGAAGTTTTCATCGGACAAACATACATACATACATACATACATACATACATACAAACGCCGATTCTTCCAACTTGACTCGGAGAACTCGCTTCGCTCGTTCAACTAAATTTTTACTTAACCATGCAATTATTGAAATATCTATGAATGCAGTTTAAATTTTTTTTTAAATTCAAATAATGTCTTCTTTCAGTAAAATGTTCTATCTACAATATTTATCGTACTTTCCCTCCATGTGGCATATCCGTGGGACACCCTGTATACGGTGCTTGAAAGACTTGTCTAGGCGAGTAGCTTGAAGATGCGGCGTAGTCTGGCAAGAGGAGCCACAGTCACACTACCCTCGATAAGCTTAACATAACATACAATGCTTACATAGCCCTGATCCCACACTATAGGATTCCCTGTGTCGTGGATATCATGAACTACGAGTATCATGGAACCACAACACCCAGACCCGGAACGAATATTTGCAGATCATTCACTTGTCCCGCAGCAGCAATCGAACCCGCACCTCTTGCGTCTCAGCCGGCTACTCACCCGCCACGCCACAGAGGTCTTCAGCAGTAGTACCTTTATAGCTCCTTGTGAAAGAGTTCGTCCGGGGAAGTAGGTATTACCAATATACCTAACCTAGGTATGTTTGCCATGGCAGTAACACACTCTTAAATAAGCCAGCAGCTAGGACACATTTTACAGAAAATTGACCAACAAGTCCGGACAAAATCTTTGTTTGACCATCTGCCGCTATCATAAAAGAAGAATACAAAGTAAAGACAGTAAAAATATAACCTACCTAAGATACTTAGTTAAGAAAGTTTTATAATTCATATAAGTACAATACACCCACTTCCTCTCAAGCAACACCAGTAGCCAAAGCCTGATAATTTATTCAAACAATCACTCAAAGGATCCCTTATTTGTGTACCATTGTTTGTCAAACAATTGTAAAAAAAAAGGTTTAGGTACTTACACCTCCGCAAGTCCGCACGCGACAAACAAAACCATACAATGATCGCAGACTTAACAAGAACTTTACAATCCTTTACGACGTTTGAAAGCACGGTTCAACTTAGAATGGTTGTCAGTATGGTTAAAAGCACCGAATTTTACTTCTTTGTCAAAACTTTGTAAGACTAATTTATGTGAAACTCTTAACGGATATAACTTGAAGGATGAAAAAGTCCAGAATATTATGGTTTTTGAATTGTTTTTAAACAATAGGTACACAGAGATTGTAGTATTGTGCGTTTGTCATAATATCGGGCAGTTTGCGGTTGAAGGCATGTTGAGTAAGTTTGTTCATTTAAAAAAAAAAGGAAAATTAGTATAATTTTACGTACATTTTTCTTCACTACGCGCCTAAAGCTTTGACGTTTCCCGCGCGGGTAAAATGACAGATGTCAGGATGGACCAAGCTTTTTTTTTATGTAAAGTGGTCAGCAGCCATATCCTGTTGTAAGAACTATTTGTTTGGTATTGTTTGTTATTTGAACACGTGTTGCGAAGTAAATATAAAGCCAGGTGTAGGTAATTTGAATCAACAACCTACAAGAATGGATTTGGTTGGAGCAACATTTTGACCAAAGTTCACCAACGCAGAAACAAATTGTTAATTAACGGCTGTTTAGCCTAACCAATCCTTTTTGATAAATAGTTTTAAAAAAACACAAATAAATTATCTTTATCTTTTCATTAGTCATTTGTCGTCATGACCGATAAAGTAAACAGCTTGTTTATATGTTGGTAAACTTGTTTCTTAGTTTTTTTTTGACTAAATGACGGAACTGGCTTGGTAACCTCAGCCTATTACAAACGCAATACCTCTTAGATCACGTCCATCTAGGACGCGCCCTACTTAGCATTTGAACTGCGCCCGTTATCGTAAGACATAAAGATGAAAACTCTTGTGCCTGTAATTTCACCGGCACCCATACCCTTCAAACCGGAACATAGCAACGCGAGCATTACTGCTTGGTGGTAGAAATAGGTATGGTGGTAGTACTTCCCGGACGAACTCCATCACAAGAAGCTTTAGGTACGCAAGCATACAAAAATTTCAACAGAATCGTAAAAGGATTTGTATCAAAATCATCTGAATAGATGGCCGTGTACACCACAACAGAGCCACACTTCGATTTCATCATGAACTAATTTGTTTAGGCGCTTCAAAATAGCCAAAACCAGCTCGGCCAAGGTTAGCAGAACTGTACTTAGGTTACCCAGACGGTCCCATGTCTACTTTACCTCAACAAATCACGCCCCGTAATTACCTGAACCCATTACGGTCTTTACAAAACGGCCCAACAGCGCCAAAACATGAAAAAAAAATTACCAAAATCCACTTTTACGGTTCGGCATTCGCAAAGAGGAGCCCACGGCGCGAGCGTTCTTATTTTGAAAATATTTTGACGTTAATAGCCGCCTTTGTTAGCGACCAGTGACGTCGAGTGACATATTGTCTGTGGTGTCTATTTCTTTAGCGGCATCAACAAAGTGAGCGTTGAAGCGTCGTAGTATTGAAATTTTAAAAAATACATCGTTTATTCGTACACACAGATACAAGAACACACAGGTAGAAGAAAGGAAAGCATAGAAATTGTAAACAATAAAACTAACAATATATTCCATACATATAAAATTGAAACTTTCATGGTATGGGAATCATTTTAAATTGAAAATACGGTTAATTACCACTGTTTTTCGTCATTTTTTGCTGACGTTTCGAGATTGAGTTCATACTGAGTATATACTTATCTTGTGTGTGTGTCTTATACCTACCTATACACATAAAGTACTAGCTACCTTAAATTCTTCTCCACGTATTATGCACCACCTAATTATACATAAATTAATCCACACTACCAAAGGTTAGCTGGTAGAGAATGCTTCCTATCACTAAGTTCGCCTAATTTGTATTTGTGCAATAAAGAATACCTACATATTCTACTAGAAATAAATTTCAACAAATACTTTCTTCTTTCCGCTATTATCGCGCATAACGGATTAATTGGCACTATTATTAACAAAGTATACTCAGATCTATTATATATTATGTATATACATAATATATATAGATCTGATGTATATGTACGTATTACATAGATAATATATCCATGAATTAGCCATGAATCATCTATTACTTACAATATTTCAATAAATAGCAAGTACCTAAGTACCTTACCAACCCAGTGAAGTACTCATCTATTCAATGCAAATCACATAATAAATACATTTACAAAAAATTCAATACACGCTACTATAATTTAAATAATTCATGCACATTTAGATACGCTATGATACAAACAAACATACGTTTAAATAAATATAATGGCTTATTTTATATTTAAAAAAAAACTATTGTCTGTGATCATTCAAAAGCCACTACAGAACCGAAACAATTATGTGAAACCAAGCCGGACGTAGTAAAACATAGGCCGATTATACGAAAAAAACTTCTTACTTCCGGTTCCAAAACAGTGTGACTCGAATGTAAATTATATTATGTTTCTATACCATTTTTAAAGCAACCCGTTGCCTTAAAAGAATAAGGATTTATAAAAATAAACCCTTTATCTATGGTTGCAGGAAAGCGCGCGAACTCGAATGTCAGCGTGACATTTCGACAAAATGGCGTAGATAATTAATTCGTGGATTCAAGGAATAGGGTTGTATGTGCATTTTATATAAATCAATGCTGGGCGCATCAAACTTGTAAATTGTGATCTACAATAAAATATGCTATTTTTATCGTTAATATAAGTAATTACAAATATTAAATTACAACCAAGGATATCCGTAGAAGAACAAATATCACCTATATAGCTCTCCGAATAATAAATATAATAATAGTCCATTTAGCTCGCAGAACCGATAACCGTTGGAGAATAAAGGTTCTCGTGTGGTGACTGTCGACCACTAACCAGACGACGCAGGAAAGTCCTTACGATGACCTGACGACATTTAAAATGTCGCAGGAAGTCTGTGGAAGGAGGCGGTTTGAAGATTTTTGTTGTGGTATTCTATGGTGGATGGCTATCCAGCAATGGACTTCTACAGGCTGATGATGAACAACTTACAACAAAAAACACAATATATTTTTAACTTGCTTATGTTCGCCATAATAAATATTAAACTTAATTTCAGAAGTGTTAAATAAAATCTGGGATACTTAACACGCAAAATATTAACTTCAAAAGCTTATTTTAAAGAAATCTACTTGCATCTGATGACATTTTAAAAGTAACAGGAAGTCTGTGGATGGCGGCGGCTCGAAGCTGTTTGTTGTGGTATTCTAGGGGGGAATAGGCATCCCCAGAAGTCCAGCAGTAGACTTTTACAGGCTTATGATGAACTACAACAAAAAATACAATATATTTCTAAATTTTATTCGCCATAATAAATGATAAACTTAATTTCAGAAGTGTTCAATAAAATATGGGATACTTAACACGCAAAATATTAACTTGAAAAGCTTATTTTAAAGAAATCTACTTACTCGGGTTTTTCAAATTATCACGTAAATGGCACTTCTCGAAACTCAGCTCACTTTGCACTTGAATCTCAATGCAGATTGAATTTTAAAATCGGAATTTATATTGCCTACTTTGAATTGAATTCAAATTGATACTTTTTGGGTACAAGTTAATTCTGATTTCAGTGGCAGTAAGTCTCTGGTTTCTTGGTATTAATTTTATTAAATATTTCTTTAGTAAAATATTCCTAATACTATGTACTCAGTAGATACTGTTACGTACCTACGTAAAGCAAAATTTTTTGATAATTTTTGAAATATTATAATTTTAGATGTAGTTAAATAGAATAACAATAAAAATAATAGGAAAAAATACAATAAAAATAACGTACCTACCAGTGGGCGGGTTTACCACTTCAGATTAATCTTGGATAGTAACCTACCCTAAATAGGTCAGGTAGGTTTTAATTAATCCTGTTATGTATTCCTGGTGTACAATAAAGTGTTAATCTATCTATCTATCTATCTATCTATCTATAGGTTTAAAAACTAATGTTGAAGGTCGTCGTACATACCTATATTTCAAAAAATATATATATGAAATCTATTTTGTTTACTTTTGTGTATGCCTCCCTAAATTTAACTCATGAATTAAATATTTCTAAAATATTGAATTCAGTCTTTACACTTTTAAACCAATCAATTACTACATAATTACATTGACGCTTACAGGTTTTTTTTATGTAAGCCAGTTAACGTTAAATGTAAGTACCTACCTTATTTTTGGTTGAATAATATTCACTTAAAATTTATTATACACTACTTTCCCACCTTATTGCTTTCGTGTGACAATACAAACTACAGCTAATCTGTGTACGTGCCAGATCGCAGATTGCGCGTATTTGCGACGTGTGCGGTCCCCGCATTCAAATCCGTTCTTATTTCGAATTGATTAATGTGTTTTTTGACGATTTGTGTTTGAATTCGTTTTTTGAATTTTTTTGATCAAACTATTTTTTGGCTAACTGTTTGTTGTGTTACCTTATAATAAAACAGCGCCTCTTCCGTTTCTTCTTGGTCGTGTCGTGTCACTGGTTTTTTCTTAGGCACCTGCGTGAGGTCAGTGACCAACTTTAAGTATGGTATCGGCAGATAAGGAGTAGGTAGGTGACAGTAGGTTTTTTTTTTTAGTACAGACTAATTTCTACTTTTTATATCAATGGTTAGGCACTGATTCAAAGATGGCGTCTTTCACATCCACCTAAAAATGCAGAGATAAGTATTTACTTAATAATTTTTTTTTTAATTTGAATATGACGGAACTAGCATTTGGCCCACCTCACCTGGAAGTGAAGTGGTAACCCCAGAACATTACAAATGCAATTTTCTTAGGTCACGTACAACTAGGACGCGCCCTTGGCACTGCACTGCGCCTGTTCTTGTGTATCCTGACATAAAGTTGTAAAGTCTCATGTTCCACCGGCACCAATACCCTTCAAACCGGAACACGGCAATGCGAGTAGTGCGGCAGACATAATATATAAAAAAATCGACAACCTATCAAAACGTGTTCCGAATTCAAACGTGTTCCAAATTCGAAACATTGAGCCGCAAAAATCGTCACCACCGCGCGCCTGACCGGAACGATTCGACCCCTGTCCTCGCATTCTTGACGACAACAATTGAATCTGAGCTGTGGTTCTCAATATTTAATAGGTAGTGTCTGCAGCCGTCGTCGTCCCACTTGTGGGATCGAAATTAATTCTCGATGTTCTCACAATTCGTCAAAAAAGGCAACCCAAAATAAGACAAAAATGGGTTAGTTTAAAAATAATTTAACCGATATGGATAAAAAAAATATGATCATATATCATATATGAGCAACGAAAAAATAAAAAATAAACATACACCCAACAGTCACATACATAGTCCTGATCTCACACTAGGATTCCCTGTATTGTGGGTGTCAGAACGACGAGTACCATGGTAACAGAACACCCACCCGAAACAAATATTCGCAGATCATGCAAACATTTGTCCCGCAGCGGGAATCGAACCCGCCGAAACAGACTGATGGTGTCAGTAAAAAAGTAGTTTGCCAACGCAAAGTTTGACAGCCTCTGTTCTAGATACGTATCTACGAGCACCTAATGTCCCTAATGGGCCATTGTCTCCAGAAAAGGAATTTTAGTTTCTTTCGGAAATTTAATTACACTCATTTTTACGGATGTCATTTTACAGAAACAAGCTTTTAAGAAACAAGTGAATTTGATTTGGATTTTGACGTAGATGGCGTTGCCAACGCTTTTTAGGGTTCCGTACCCAAAGGGTAAAAAGGACCCTATTACTAAGGCTCCGCTGTCCGTCAGTCCGTCCGTCTGTCACCAGGCTGTATCTCATGAACCGTCATAGTTAGACAGTTGAAATTTTCACAGATGATGTATTTCTGTTGCCACTATAACAATAAATAAAAAACAGAATAAAATATATATTTAAGGGGGCTCCCATAAAACACACGTGTTTTTGACGTGTTAACGTCTTATAAATCGATGGAGCCGGCTGCACGCTCGAAAAAACATGACTAATGCGTCGTTACCTCGTCATACGTCGTTACCTCGTCATGCGTCACCTCGCAAAACATATATAGCGCATGCGCATGCGCTATATATGCTATATATATATATATATGCGCTAACGCCGCATGCGCGCGAGCGCGGAACGAGCGACAAAGAAGCACAATAACGACGTTGACACGTTGAACTATCGTCAGTAAACCGACTTTACAGACAACCGTTTTTGACGTGTCAACGTCTTATAAATCGATAGAGCCGGCTGCACGCTCGAAAAAACATGACTAATGCGTCGTTACCTCGTCATACGTCGTTACCTCGTCATGCGTCACCTCGCAAAACGCATGCGCTATATATGCGCATGCGATATATATATATATATATGCGCATGCGCGAAGCGCATGCGGTAACGCCGCATGCGCGAAGCGCATGTGCGTAGCGCATGCGATATATATATATATATGCGCATGCGCGCGAGCGCGGAACGAGCGACAAAGAAGCACAATAACGACGTTGACACGTTGAACTATCGTCAGTAAACCGACTTTACAGACAACCGTTTTTTTTTTTGCCGTTTTTATAGATAGGTAATGGTACGGAACCCTTGATGCGCGACTAGCACTTGGCCGGTTTTATACATATTTATTTTATTCTTCATCAGCCATTAAGGCTCATACACACTATGCCGGCGGCACAGCCAGCGAGCATGCCGGCGGGTATTCTGTGTTCCCGCGGCGTATATCGGTATACCCGCACGGCAAAAGCCGCCGGCTGTGCTGCCGGCATAGTGTGTAGGTGCCACTATTGGACGAGGCCCCCTCATAGTATCCAATGGGGGTATCTGCCATAATCACCACGCTTGGCAGGCGGATTGGTGATCGCAGTATTTTTGTTGAGTACTCAGGTGGATGCTGCTGCCCAACTCCTGGTGTAATCCCTTAGCCCGTTCAATTAGGTATATTCTTTCGGATTTTATTTTTAAAACATCATCAAGTTCCAACTTTATTTGACAATCAACTTCACCTCCACATTAAGAAGCTTAAAAAACAAAATTATCCGCCATATTGAAACGGAATAAAATTGTACAAAAGAAAATAAAAGAAAAATTCAATTAGTTCGTAAGAAACGCCGCGTTCGTAAAATATTGAACCAGTTACTGGCTAACAAGTGAATAAAAAAAAGGAAAACGTTCTTTTTTCAAAAGGGGCCAATGAAAAATCGCCGTAGATACGGTTAATACCCTACCGTATTTTGAAATTGGACACTTTTTAAAAACAAAAATATAATGGAGACTTCTTCAACTTTTTAAATTCCTGAACCGCAATTTCCAGTTTAATTCAATGCTCTACGTACACATTGAATATTGTACCTACAGCTTGAAAATTGAAACCTATGTCTGTCTCACGATTTTTTATATAAAACCATAGACAACTAGGACAAAGATTAAAGTGACAGTTCGAGAGCTAATATAAAACTGCCACCTTAAACTGTTATTTCGCCTAGTTGTCTATGGTTTAACCCGCGATGAAACTTCAATGATTGTTGGCTGTTGCCAGTTGTTAAAAAATGTAAGTATTGAACTCTCCAATATAATGCAATAGGGGGTTTTACAATAATCAACGCACTTGGCAGGTAAATTGGTGATCGCATGTTTTGTACTCAGGTACAGTGGTGGATTTATACTAGGGGCAGTCGGGGCTAGTGCCCAGGGCGGCAAAATTTGGAAAGTGAGAAAAAAAATTCTATACAATATATAATTAACTAATTCTTTTAAATAAACATTTTATCTTTCAAGAAATATAAATCAAGTATTATGTATCACATTAAAATTTTGTATATTATTTAATATAAATAAAACATAATGTATAATAAATGCTATATAATACATAATAAATTTCCTGCAATCAATTAGTTATTCTAATTCTTAAAAAATAAGATATCAAAACTATTAAAATAAAATTTAAGTCATAGGGCGGCACAAATTTAAATCCGGCCCTGCTCAGGTAGGTGCTGCTGCCCATCCCCTGGTGTAATCCCTTAGTCGGCTCTTACTACATCCACGGGAGGAGATGGAGGGGTATATTTTTAGGTCGGACACGCCACGGTAAATCCTGAATTTTCTTGTCTTAAATCTTCTCTATACATTTCCAGTTGGACAATACCGCTTTTAAAAAAAAGGATTCAAATCTTTCGGTGGAGTATAAATTCGAGTTCTTTTTTCAATAATTTAAGACGACGCTTAGTTTAGCGATAAAATGTTTACCGACTTATTTGTGGCAAGCATTTTAGCTTTTTTTTATTTTAATTTAAAAATCACGTCTGTTTTAAAATAAGAATATTAATATTTGTTTATTAACAAGTTCATTTAATTTTTTGTTGTTAACGTCAGAGTTAACAATACCGGTGCATTTTTTTTGCACTTCAAGCACATATTGAATCTGTACTTCGGTACCTACCTGAGGCCTCACCATGAGCTCTTATAACGATTCTGTTCAAAAACTATTCAGTACAAAATATTGCTTCACCATTGAATAACTTTAATCGCAGAAGTTTAGAGTCCTTCTGCAACTGTGTCTTTAAATATAGGTAGCTGCGGATATCACGGAACCGATATTTTGTGATTAGTTTTTGAACTGAATCGCTATAAGAGCTCATGTTAAGGCCTCTAGACGACTAAACCAAAGTTTTACTAGTAGAAAAACCTTTTTTGATGACTTTCTATTTACCTTACTATGTATTGTAAAAGAAACGAAACAAAAAATAATTCTAAATAAAAAAGATATCCAATCAACATCTCACTCGTAAGTCATTCCGGAATAAAAAAAAAAATAATGACACTATGGTAATAAGCGGGAAAGAAAAAAGTCTCGAGAAACCAATTATCTATGGTACATAAAGCTTTCGTCTATTTTAGTCTCACGGTAAACTTTAAGGTTGTTTAAAAATAATCGAAAATTGGATGTGGTTCCGTGGAATTAACATCAAAAGTGTTCTGTGAAACTTTCAAAAGTCACTGTAACGTTTTATTGGTTGATAATGTTTCGTATCTAGGTCATGATAATCATCATCAGCCTGTAAACGTCCACCAGCTGGACCATCCATCGACTTCCTGCAACCTTATAATGTCGTTAGTCCATCATTATTATTATATGGTTACCAAATAAAACAAAAAGGTTTTTTTTTTTACTGACGAACCATGTGTCTATATATTCGTGTACAGAGGCCCAATTCTCTAACTTAAAAATAGTTAAAATAGAGTTCGGATCATGTTTCGATCTTGTGTCGATGTCTTAAATGTCAGAAATGGTATTCTCTAAACATAAAATACAACACTGTAATGCATGCATGTCAAACTCAAAATCATTGGTGGGCCAAATGCTTATATAACGATCGTAAAATCAGTGGGCCGCAATCCCCAACCACGAAGAAAACAAACTTATTAGCATAGATATACCCTGTAGAACTGCCCCCCTACTCCCTAGCTGAAAGTCACTCGGTGACTATCACTCAGTGGTTGTCGTTTGACAAGTAAAATGACTATCAGTTGACAATTCTGAGTGATGATTTTGATCAATTGATGGTCATATTTTTACTTGTCAAACGTTAGTCCCCGAGTGACTTTCAGTTAGGGAATAGGGAGGCAGGACGCTAATCTTTTATTTAATAATTACTTAATTGTAGGTAGTAAAATTACAGAAAAATATACTTTTTTCTTAAATTTGAATCGGGCCGCAGTCAAAGTTGTATAGGGCCGCATGTTTGACATGCTTGCTGTAATGTGATTATATCGAAATGTGACAGAAACTTGAACGATTCAAAGTTTTTTCGATAATTTTAGCATTGTAGATGGAGTCTCTCTTTACTCTTTGCAATTATAAATATAACTATCCTACTCTAAATGGTAGTCACCGTGAATTGAAAGTAGGTAGACTAAATTGTTATTTAGAAGGGAGCAGAATACCAACTTTCTGTCAATTCATAATTCAGTCTCGTTTCGGTTAACTTTCAGTGTAGTTTTAAAATAATATAATTAAATGATGAAATTATATAAATAATATTATTATAATTTCATGGAGTTTGATGACATAATGTTAAAATAGAAGCAAATTTCATTCGCGTACTAATTGGGCGTAAACGAAACATCCTCTTAAATATTTTTTCAGTGTTTTTATCTCTAGGTTCAGTGTAATCGTTCGCCGCCCGAAGGATTAGTTTTATTCAGTGTTATCTTTCGGTGCTATACGGACTCTAGGTTTGTTCAGTCTTTTGGCGTCCGACGGTCTCTAAAATGTTTTATATTGTGTTTCGCCACATTAGGAACACTGCTAAATCCTGGTAGAGATCGCTGTTAGCGATAAGGACGCACAATGGGCCTTTAGATTGTTTTTTTTTTCATTCACCGGTCTCTAGATTTTTTCAGTGTCATCATTCACCTCACGCTTAGATTTTTTCAGTGTCGTTCTACACCACTATTAATGGATTTACGGATTGTTATTACTTTCTTAGTGTTTTTATCCACCGCTAGATGGTCTCTAGATTTGTTCAGTGTTATCTTTTGTTGCAAAGTTGACTCTAGATTTTTGCTTTTTACACCATTTCTGACACAAGTTTCACTATTAGTATTTTTACCCGCGGTGGAACAGAGTCCGTATATGCGTTTGGAGTAAGGATGTTTTATTTTATTTTTCTTATTAATAAGCATACCTAAGTTAGACTTAGGTAAAGATATATTTTTTTACTACGTACTAAAATCTAAGGTTCTCTATATATTTATTTTGTTTTATTTTTTTATTTACTCAATCAACAAAGATCATTGGGTTAGTAAAATACACCTTACCTACTTACTTTATAGTTAGTAATAATATATACAACTATTTAATTATGACATCATCATCATCAACCTATGGAAGCCCACTGTTGGACATAAAAATAAAAAAAACCTTTATTGCTGTTTACAAATCTGTGAAACATGTTATTCTTAAATTAAATCTAATCATTTAAAAACAAATTATTATTATTATTATTATTTTTATTTTTTATTTTTATTTTATTATTTTTAATTATTTATTTTTTTGTCTTTCGACAAAGGCTTCCATACGTCTCTATCCTTTGCCATTCGGATCCACTCAGGACCATCTCTTTTGATATCGTCTTCCCAACGTTTTGTTTGCCGTCCCTCGGTTACTTCTCTGTTACTATTTTGGACCATTTCTCTTGTCTCTTAACATATTTGTCTTGTCCATCGCCATTTTTGTGTTCTACAGACCGTTCCTGCATTTGTAAATTTAGTTACACTTTTATTTCTTTTAATTTAACTTTATCTTTTCTCTTGACTTCGATCGGACTTATCCAACCATAAATCAACAAGGTACAAATTATTCAAATACAAAATAAATATAAAAATACAGGGCATGTCATCATTAAAATTATTTATATATGTCTAGAATTATTTAAATGTGTTTGTATTAACACAATATATTTTTAAACTCTTTAATAAAAATAAAATAAATAAGCCGTTACTAGAATTGAAATTATCGTGGCTTGGTATCATTTTAGAAAAATTAAGACTATACAAATTCCCTTATGACTATACAATTAAATTGAGTTCCCGTCTCACGACCTACATGGTCGCGGTCGGTGCTCATGAGGAAGGACCTCAAAATGGTCAACGAAACGTCAGCAGGAGAATAGAAAAGTACGTGGTGTACAGTCGTAATTTTTCTAAAATAAGCCATTTATTCTACTATAATTTCCTTAATGTCATTAGACGATATTATTATTATTATTTATATATTTTCCATGTCACTGTATCTTAATTCGCAGTCAGATAGTAGTCGCCCGTTTGGTGTAGGACTACCCAATTTCTTTCCATGTTTTCCTGTCTCTGGCCTGTCTCATCCAGTCTAGTCTACTTTCATTCCTAAATACATCTTCTCAACGTTTCCATGGTCGTCCTCTACTCCTTTTATTTTCTCTCGGTATCGGTATTTTAACAATATATATATATATATTTTTTTTTATGCTACTTGGCAATCTAACAAGGATAAGGCCCACCTGATGGAAAGCAGTTACCGTAACCTATGGACGCCTGCAACACCAAAGGCATCAAACGCGCGTTGCCGACCCTGATGAGACATACAGATGAAAAGTCTCATGTGCCTGTAATTTCACCGGCACCCGTACCCTTCAAACCGAAACACAGCAATGCGAACACTACTGCTTGGCGGCAGAAATAGGTACGGTGGTAGTACTTCCCCGGACGAACTCTTTCACAAGAAGTTCTACTACTAACATAACTTTTCATTTAAAAAACCGACTTCCGCCATTGTATTCGACTAAATAAATTTAGATGAAAAAAAATGTTGAAAGAACCGTAGTGGTGAAAGGATTTTGATACTTTTTGAATGCAAATGCTTGGTTTGTTGCTGAAAATATCAAAATCGCCATATGTATGCCTACAATATTTGAGGAGTTCCCTCAATTCCTCATGGATTCCACCATCAGAACTGGATTCTGAAAAAAATAGGACAAATCTGGAAGTATATGTATTCAAATAAAAAAAGAATTTTCCCAATCGGATCGTAAACGCCGGAGATATGCGGTAACAAACATTAAAAAAAAAAAAAAAAAAAAACAACCGAATTGAGAACCTCCTCCTTTTTTGGGAAGTCGGTTAAAAACTACTATAAATACTATTATATATGTTACTATATTTAATTCTGATAAAATAGTGACACTGAATTGTCAAACAGTCACTTTACAATACAGCCTAATAATACGGTGTACACACATGACACCCTCTTTTTATTACCATCTCTCAAAGGAACCCTAATAAGGTATGTAAAGCAATAAATAAAAACATTACATTGTGTATGTGTGCGTGATCCTGTCGAATTATCACATTTGTTAGCTCTGGCCTGATATAGGGTGTTCATTTATTCATAAGAAGATTGGTAATGAGGCACTGGCGTAGCCAGGTTTAGTTTCGGGCGGTTTCATGAAAATAAAACATCAAAAATGTACACGAAATAACATTAATATTCATGTGAAAAAAAAGGGTTATTCCTGAAATCCCCTTTGAAGCTGCCTAGTTCAAAATCAAGGGATTTCGGGAATAAAATAAAATATTTAATACAATTCCCGAAATCCCCTTTATTGTGTTTTTAGGCAAAATATCATCTCGAATGTCAAATCTCGCATAATCGGTGACGTCTGAAACATCTCGAATGAATAATCTAAAATAAAGCTCTAAATTAACATTTTGTAAAAAACTCTAAATAAAACGTTTTTGCTTTATTTCAAAATTACTGTTTTTACAATAATTTACTATATTTTGTAAATAAATCCTAAATAAACACATTCACCACACTGGGTGTTTCTTCAAAAAGTATCAGATTTTGTCAACATTTTAAATATTTCGGGGGGGGTTTGAACCCCCAAACCGCCCCTGGCTACGCCCATGTAATGAGGGCATATTCTTCCTATAGGACTCTTCACCTCCCGTGGATGTCGTAAAAACCGACTGAGGGATTATACCAGGGGACAAGCAGCAGCATCCACCTGAGTATATGAATACTGCGATCACCAATCCGCCTGGCTATGGCTAAGCGTGGTGATTATGAGCCGCCTCAATCCACCGACTTCCTGAAACGTTTATTATGTCTTTAGTCCATCGAGTGGCGAGTCCTCATACCGTAAAGATAAATTAAAAAAAAAAGATTTTTTTAAAGTTACTAATTAGTAATTAGTTAACTAACTAACTTAACTAACTTTTTGAAGAATAACTTTGATAGTCGTTTTTGTTTGGAATAATAATTGATGGAACTTGCATGTGGATGTTGCAATACCTCTTAGATCACGTCCACCTAGGACGCGTCCTAGGCATTGCACTACATCCGTCATCCTGAGAGAGACAAAGAAAACTCTATTGTATTGTGTATATTTTCATAAAAACAACACTCTGTATTCAAAACAATAATCACTAAACAAACGCCGCCCATACGGTTCAATAACACAAAAATTTATCCTCTCTCTTTCTAACTCAGTTTAATGACTATCGCTGACTCTTACCCTCACCCCAAAATATATCTGAGTGCATCAAATTAATAATATGAAATACCATTTTAAAATGGTCTCTACATCTTTACTGTAAGTAAATTAAGCTAGCGATGCTTTTAAACCACGCTACCAAATAGTGCAAATAGGTTTATTACCAATCATGAACCTTTTTCTTAATTTATGTGTTTTTTTTATACTACTTGGCAAGCAAACAAGCATACAGCCCACCTGATGGAAAGTTATCATAGCCTATGGACGCTTGCAACACCAGAGGCATAACACGCGCGCTGCCGACCCTGACACATAAAGATGAAAAGTCTCATGTGCCTGTAATTTCACCGGCATCCGTACCCTTCAAACCGAAACAGCAATGCGAGCACTACTGCTTGGCGGCAGAAATAGGTACGGTGGTAGTACTTCCACGGACAAACTCTTTCACAAGAAGTTCTATTCTAATATCTTAGTGTAATTGGAATATACTCGCCTTCCATGAAAAGTACTTCTGGCGAACTATATGATGTTTTAATCTATTGAGAGGGGGCCTACCTGCCTTCTCGAGATTCTTAGCAGCCCCTTGCCGTAGCTGCTACCATTGCCAGGAATAGCAGAGCCGCCGGTGATAGCAATATTGGTGTTAGTATAGGTGCATGCTGCTGCCCATCCCCTGGTGTAAGCCCTCAGTCTTTTACGATATCCACGAGAGAGGGAGGGGTATTCTAGGCCGTAAACACATGAGTGATTATAGAATTGTTCAAATTAGTATAATTCGGTGCCAGCTCTGCTAACGATGGTCGTGTCACTTCTATTTCCTAACTTTCATCTGTCTATGGTAGGGTATAATTTACCCAGGGCAAAACAATAATTATCTTTGGGCGAGGTATTGTCTGTCAGAATTGGAATAGGGTAACCAAACCATCATTTTTACGACGGAATATTTTCATCATATTATCAGCCAATAGAAATCCAACATGCTGAACAGAGGCCCAATTCTCTAAATTATTTTTAAACTACACTGAAACTTAACCGAATCGAGACTGAATTATGAATTGACAGAAAGTTGGTATTCTGCTCCCTTATAAATAACAATTTAGTCTACTTTCAATTCACGATGACTACCATTAGAGTACGATAGTTATATATATAACTAGTTGCGCCCCGCGGTTTCACCCGCGTGAATAATAATGAAAATTTATGATGATGATGATGATGAAAAGTAGCCTATATGTTAATCCAGGGCGTAAAGTATCACCATTCCAAATTTCACTCAAATCCATTCAGTAGTATCCATTTTTACGTGAAAGAGTAACAAACATCCATCCATACTCACAAACTTTCGCGTTTATAATATTAGTAGGATTGCAAAGAGTAAAGAGAGACTCCTGTACAATGCTAAAATTATCTGACAAAACTTTGAATTGTTCAAGTTTCGGTCACATTTCGATATAATCACATTACAGTTGTATTTTATATTTAGAGAATACCATTTCTGACATTTAAGACATCGACACTTGTGTCGATGTAAATGCCACGAAGATTTATATCTGAGGCCCAATTCTCTAACTTAAAAATAGTTGAAATAGAGTTCGGATCATGTTTTGATCTTGATCAAAACATGATTCTTCTTCAGTCTTTAGACGTCCACTGCTGAACGAGGCTCTCCCATAGAATGCAATTCGGTTTCTATTGCCATAATAATATGTATTTGTGTAATTTGATTGAACATTTCCCATGTAGCCTGAAATAAATATATTATTATTATGACACTGATTTATTTAAAAACTCGTTATAAAATACATTTTTTACTATAAAGGAATACCTACTACTTATCTATAAAAACAAATAGTATATAAAAAACAGTATAGTAAAAAATATATTACAAAACGGTAAACCACCGACCGCGGAGCAAAGGCCCAAGCGGTCGGAGGCTAGGGCTGCAGAGAGAGGAACCTCCTGACTATGCGTGCCGAGTCCAGGAGTACTGCCTTCTGAATCTGACCGTTGATCCAACCATTTAGTGAGAGCCTCTCAAGGTGTTGGTCGAGGCTCTTCGCTATCAGTCCATTCACAGAAACAACTATCGGGACGATAATCGTCGAATCTACATCCCACATGGCGGTAATCTCGTGGGCCAAGTCAAGGTACTTGCTTAACTTGTCCTTCTCAGCCTTCACAAGATTAGCATCATGTGGGATAGTGACATCAACAAGTATCGCCCGGCGTTCCGACCGATCTACCAGCACGATATCAGGCTTATTGGCGACAATAGTCCTATCCGTGATGATAGATCGGTCCCAGTAGAGCGTGGCACGGCCATTCTCAAGAACCGGCTGTGGCATGTACTTATAGTACGGCACCTCAGGTCCGACAAGGTCGTATCGAAGAGCAAGTTGCTGGTGAATGATCCTGGCTACTTGATTGTGTCTGTGCAAATACTCCGAGTTAGCAAGATGCGAACAACCCGAAAGTACATGCCTGAGGGACTCTCCGGGACGGTGACATGCTCTACAGATATCGACCGTCCCGTCCTTCATGATGTACTTCCGGTAGTTGTTCGTCTTGACAACTTCATCCATAATTGCACAGACAAAACCCTCGGTTTCCCCAAATAGGTCACCGAAACGTAGCCAGTTCACCGAAGCGAGCAGATCCACATCGGTCCCCATGAGGGCCTTGTAGAACCGCCCATGTAGTTCCTTGCTCTCCCATACAGTCTTGCGGTCCTGAGTACTCAGCACGGGTGGTTTGTGCCAGTTCTTGTTTGCTAAGGAAAGCGGGGTAAAGTTCTTATCAACTGCAACAACATCGTGGTGCATCCCACACTCGACGTGGAGGAAGTACTCCCTAAGATTGTACACCTCGCGGTTGTGGAGGGTCTTGGCATTTAAAAAACCCCGACCTCCACACTTCCACGGGATGTACATTCTCATAACCGACGAGCGCGGGTGTCGCATACGGTGGGTTGTTAACAGTTGACGAACCTTACAATCCAGGGCATCTAATTCTGTCTGAGTCCACCTTAGTATGCCAAAGGTGTATACGAGTAGGGGCATAACCCAGCCGTTAAAGGCGCGGACCTAGTTACCACCCGACAAAAGACTATTAAGAACTTTTGTCAGGCGGCAAAAGAAACGCTCCCTCACCGACTGTTTTATGTCCCCATCTAGCATGCCCAACGACTCTGACATACCAAGGTATTTGTAAGTTTCGACTTCGGAGAGAGATCTGAGGGAAATTGTCTCCGAAAGCTGTAAATTCGTAGAATTTACTACTTTCCCTCGCTGTACCTGCACGATCGCACACTTATCTACACCGAACTCCATGCCGATAGCGTTGCTAAATATCTGTGTGGTATTTAACATCGCTACCAGTTCTGGTTTTTTCGGTGCAAGAAGTTTGAGATCGTCCATGTACAGCAGGTGAGAAATGATCTCACCCTCTCTTCGAAGTCGATAGCCTAGACCTGAATCCTTCAGTAGAGTGCTCAGAGGATTCAGTGCTAGGCAGAACCACAAAGGACTCAGACTATCACCCTGGAATATACCCCGTTCAATCCTTATTAGGTCTTGCGGAGCAGAGGGATCCCATCGGCTACCTGGATGTTGAAGGACCGTGGTCCACTGCCTCATACACGATCCTAAGAAGAATCTTAGAGTTATATCTACTTTATATAACTCTAAGACCCTCTCAAGCCATGTATGTGGCACCGAATCGTAGGCCTTCTTATAATCAATCCAGGCAGCCGAGAGATTTCCCTTGCTCTTCCTGACCTGCTGACTGATGGCCATGTCAATGAGGAGGAGCTCCTTAGTACCACGTTATTATTATTATTATTATTATTATTATTATTAACTTGCCACTTCAACTGGCTAATTTTTAAAACATGTATCGATTCCGATCCTCTGCTACCGTGGATGTAAAAGCCACGAAGATTTATATCTGAGGCCCAATTCTCTAACTTAAAAATAGTTGAAATAGAGTTCGGATCATGTTTTGATCTTCCCCCATGGCATGCAATAGCATGCAATGTGGGGCTTTGCCATAATCATCAAGCTTGGCAATTGGATTGGTAATCGCAGTTTTTAACCGACTTCACAAAAAAGGAGGAGGTTCTCAATTCGGTTGTATTTTTTTTTATGTTTGTTTCCTCATATCTCCGGCTTTTATGAAACGAATTGGAATTTTTTTTTTTTGAATAGATATACTTCCAAATTGGTCCCATTTTTTTCAAAATGCAGTTCTGATGATAGAATCCATGAGGAATTGAGGGAACTCTTCAAATATTGTAGGCATACATATAGCGATTTTGATATTTTCAGCAACAAACCAAGCATTTGCATTCAGAAAGTATCATGACTAGGGCATGTAAACCGGTTAACCGATTAACCGAAAAACCGATTAACCGACTGATTTTAGGTCGGTTTTTTACCGGTTTTTTTCTTAGAAAATAACCGGGTTTTCGGTTTTTTTTAATGAGTATTAAATCACAATTTCATTTCAAACTACGCTTTGCAGACTTTATTTAGAACGACCATTTTAATCCATCTAATTATATTACAACATAATACGTTAAAATTGCAAAAATACAGACAAACACTTCTCAGAAAACTTTATCATTGGACCGCATAAAACGTCGTTAGTGAATATCGTAGTGTAAATAAGCTATTACCTACTATTAAACAAGCAAAGCAAGAAACCGAAGGCAGCGTTGCATGTCGTCGTCGTCGCTGCGGTCAGCGGTCGAACTGGCAAATTGTTAATTATACAAAAAAAGTGAATTAGACTTAGGACTGATCAATGATAATATTTTAGACGTAACTACTTATCTTGTTGATTATAGTTAACTACTCTATTTGAGTATGAGTGAGTTGAATATTACCGAATGTTTTAAACTTTACTTGAGTAAGAGAGAGAGTTTTAATATAAGACTAAATTATTTTAATGTTTAAAGATACTTATCCCAAAACGTGAGAAAGTCGAGTGGGCCTGACAGTACCCCGGCTACTGTGCTCAAAAAATGTGCTCCCGAGCTGTGTTCCGTTTTGTCGCCTCTTCGACCTCTCTTATACCACGGGGGTTGTGCCATCTTCATGGAAGGTAGCCCATGTCCACCCTATCCCTAAAAAAGGGGATCGTACCGAACCGTCCAATTACAGGCCTATAGCGATAACCTCCCTTCTCTGCAAGGTTATGGAGCGAGTGATCAACACTCGGCTTCTTGGTTATCTGGAGGAACACCAGCTGATCAGCGATCGGCAATACGGTTTCCGTCACGGGCGATCAGCTGCTGATCAGCTGGTGATCTTCCAGTCTACCTTACTCACCGTTGGGCAGAAGCCATTAAGAGTAGAGGAGAGGCTTTGGCAGTAAGTTTGGACATCGCAAAGGCATTCGATCGTGTGTGGCACAGGGCGCTTCTATCGAAGCTTTCATCATATGGCCTTCCCAAGGGCTTATCTAATTGGGTCGCCAGTTTTCTTTCCGGGCGGTGCATTAAATCTGTAGTTGATGGATCCTGCTCGGACTCCATGCCCATCAACGCTGGCGTTCCTCAAGGGTCAGTGTTATCACCCACGCTTTTCATCATTCACATCAATGATATGCTACAAATTAGCGGTCTCCATTGTTATACGGATGACAGCACTGGTGATACTCTCTACTCTGGCCGTGCAAACGCTTCTCGTGCCGAAGTGGATGAAAATAGGTCAGCGCTTGTGTCTGAAGTGGAAAGCTCCTTAGAGCTCGTATCACATATCCAAAATCTGGTTACTTTCAATGCCACTAAGACACAAGTGTGCGCATTTACCGCAAAAAAAGCTCCATTTACCATCGCGCCGCAGTTTCAGGGCATTCCTCTTTCCACCTCCACTAGCTTCTGGGAGTTGAAATTTCTAACGAGGTCCAATATGGGAGTCACTTAGAAGTAAAGGCAAACCTAACTACTAAAACACTTGCGAGTGCTTAATCGTGCAAAACAGTATTTCACGCAAACTCAGCGCTTTCTACTATACAAAGCATAAGTTCGGCCACACATGGAATACTGCTCTCATCTATGGCACGGGGACCCCAAGTACCAGCTGCTTCGCTTTGACTCCCTACAAAGAAGAGCCGTTAGAATCGTCAACGACCTCAAGCTCACCAGTAGGTACACTAGAGCCGCTGAGCCTGCGCCGAGATATCGGCTCGCTCTGTGTATTCTATCGACTCTATAATGGGGAGTGCTCTGAGGAACTATTTGATCTTATACCCGCTTCCACGTTCTATCATCGCACCTCTCGACATCGGTTGGGAGCTCATCCACATATCATCGATGTGTGGGTATCTCGTACAGCTCGCTTTACAAAATCTTTTTTCCCACATACGTGGAAATTGTGGAATGGGCTGAGTGTTCTCTGAGGTTTTTCCGCTAAACTATAACATATATAGCTTCAAAAAAAATGTAAAAAGGGTCCTCCAAGGCAGGCAACGCATTGGCAATGCCTCGGGTGTTGCAGATGTCAATAGGCGACGGTAACCGCTTACCATCAGGTGGGCCGTATGCCAGTTTGTCGAGCCATAACATAAAAAAAAAACTATTTTGTTGATTTTTATAGTTTTCTCATGAAGTGAAATTTAATTTATTTTAAATATATATAAAGAACATATTTAATATAACAAATACTCTATAACCTGAAGAGAGACAGTTTTAATACTACCAAATAAATAAGTAAATTACACTTAGTAACTAACTATTAGGACTGATTTATCATGTTGTTGAATTTTGTTACTTTATTCGAGTAAGAGTGAGTTCTGCACATTACAATAGTTACTTTAAAATTTTACAAGCTAATTTAATTGGTGTATCCTTATTCAAATAATAAGTTCATTTTTATTAAAATTTACGGTTTTATCTTATCCTAAGACACCTATATAAAAAACTAAAAATAACCGATTAACCGGTTTAACCGGTTTTTGAAACATAAAAACCGAGAAAACCGTTTTTTTTAAAACAACCCGGTTTTTACATGCCCTAATCATGACCCTTTCACCCCTATGGTTTTTTCATAAATTTTTTTTCATCCACATATTTTGTCGAATACGATGGCGGAAGTCGGTTTTTTAAATGAAAAGTTGTGTTAAGCACTCGGGTGGATGCTGCTGCCCATCCCCTTGAGTAATCCCTTCGTCGCCTTTTACAACATCCACAGAAGGAGTTGGACGAGTCCTAGATTTTTACAGGTTTTAGGTGTTACATTGTATTTCTGTGAAAATAAGAAAACATGGCCACCCTATTAGATTAGGCCGCCATTGCATTTTTTCACCTAAATTATTAATGGCGGCCTCGGGATGACTTCATATAATCTATGGTCCACGATGACTCTATATTATCTATGCTTTTTTTCCATAGACTATGCCTCTTTTTTTATCCACAAATCATATTTTGGGTCAGCACGCCGTATGTTTTAATAGCTGTATGTAAAAAATTAGATTATTATGTTTTGAATGCGTTTCTTTGTTATGGCCGCTTGGATATTTATAGGTACAGTGGGGCTACTCTTGAAAACAGTTCCAATCGCACTCCAGTTCCAATCTCAATCCAGTTGCAACGCTTGTTTGGCACTCTTGAACTAAATCGAGTTTGAAATCGAGATAGAGCACACGATTGACTTTGCGTGAAGAACAACAGAGACAGAAAGTCGATTTCACTTAGTTCCATAAAATTCCACTCCAAATTGTGCGCTAGTATTGAATTCAAGAGTACCAAAGTACTTTTTTCTTTTTTTTTTTTTTTTTATGGCATCTGAGTATTTCTCAATATTGCCAATGTCAAGTTATTGATTTAATCAAACAATGTCCAGTCGTCAAAGTCTTCTGTCAAGTCATGTTCTAGTAAATTGATGGCAGTTTACTAGAATGTTCCTGGACAATTTCCACCCCTTCGAAAAGACACGCAATACACTTATTTTATTAAAATTCACTACCATATGCTCTTTATAAGCTACACCGGTTAAAATGCCACCAAAATTACACGATATAACTCAAAAAAACACTAGAAATTGAAATAAAATAAAAAAGGACGACGTCTCCCTTCGAAAGACCAGAAAAAGTCCACCAAAGTACTTTTTTCTATGTCTTTTCCAGCTGTCAAATAAATCAGGCCAATGGGAAAAATAATTCCCGTTGGCCAGACTAGTCTGACCACCAATCTGACCACTGGGAAACACTCAATATGGAATATAGTACCTACTCTCTGACGAAAAATGACACTAAATCCTGAATTAGGATCGAGTAGTGCGTCTAGAGCTTTTCTAAGTGCTAGAGTAGCCCTCTTAGAATAAGGACTCAAGTCCTTATTCTAAGGTAGACCTGCAGATATTCTATTTCACGAAGTCCGTTTCGCTATGTTGTGATAGTGTATGAATATGCACATTGTTTTTGTGTGCATAAGGTGAGAGGCAATTTGGTCTCGACCGAGACGCGGTCCTGCATGGCTATTCTAAAACGTTCGAAAGGGTTTTTGATCGGATTCATTAGTTTTTCATTTCGATGTGGTAAGTAACTAAAACCATTTTCTCTTAGTAACACACAGTAAAAAAACAATAAATACTTTATTGTATATTACTGTGTTTTACTAGAGAAAATTGCTAGAAAATTATTTTATTTACTTACCTACGACATTGAAATGAAAAACTAACGAATCCGATCAAAAACCCTTCCAAACATTTACTACGTTACTTCAATAAATAAATAAGAACATATCTATTGCTAGAAAACCGAATTTTACATTTATTTCTCTTTTTGACTATCATGTCGAGTTTCAGAAGGAGTACTGTCGTGGCCAAATTGTGAACTAACGTTGTGAGCTACATATCAAAACGGTTCGCGACCCACTAATGGGAAGTTTTCAGGGAGGCAATTAAAAAGAAAAAATAGTTCTTAAATTTTTGATAGATGGCGGTGACTCGATATGGTTGTGTCTTCAGAAAATTTTGCAAAAGAACCACAGATAACAAATTCTCTTTGTTTCCTCTTTTTTTCCTCCAAGTTTCGCGTTGCAATTCCGAAGCTCGTTTTTCAAGTCTACTATAGATCGGTCTACTTGGTCCGGCTTCAACAATAACAACAAAAAATTATAACAATAACAAATATATCAGAATTTCAACAAAAATTTTACGTAGATACTTATTTTACTTCACCAACGAACAGCATGAGCGAGTGAAGTCAGTGACACTGACAGTTGGTGGCTGACCGACAAAATTTAGACAACCATATCTGGACTGCGCCATCTATGCATGGATTTAGAAACATTTTCTTTCAGCTGTCAGAAAACTTCCCATTGGGGGCTGGTTTCTTTCTGTCGGCATTTTGATTCAAACTAAATAAATAGTAACTATTGTATTGCCAGCTAAATGAAAAAGGTAATTGGGTACAGCAGCGCCCTCTAATCCCACGATGGGTCTCTTTCTGAACATACCAAGATATCTTTTACTCTCGAAGGACCAACTTTATTATTTATTATTTCAGCTCTGTGCCTTCGGCTTGACCTTCGGAGACTTGCCCATCTTCTGCCGGCGCCCTATTATTAGCGTACTGTGACAGAAGGCCTGTAAAACAGTCATGAAAATAAAACATGCATGAAAAACAAAACATGTTTATTTCTATTATGAAAATAATACTAGTGTAAAGTTCTTACACTCATAGCATTTAAACAGTAAAATGAAAATGGTAATTGAATTAAATATTATCTCACAAAAGTAACATAAGATAACAATATTATCAACTAAGGCTTCCCAAAGGTCTCAGGAAGTCTGTGGATGGAGGCGGCTCAAGACTGTTCATTGTGGTATTTTATGGAGGCCTATTTTCAGGTAAACTTCTACAAGCTGGTGATGATACCAAGATCGTGTTGTCGAACTATTAATGACGAGACAGTGTTGCTAACACACAAAAAAAAGATAAAAGGACGCATTTCATCTCACCTGTCACAATATTGGAACCTACAAACTAACAAAACATATCAATTTATCAAAAAAAAATATCTTCCACACAAAAACCTTTGAATTTTGTCATAGGCGCTAGGTGGTAAGACCACCCATAGCCAAAGGTACCGCCACACTTGATTTATCGAAACAGGTACAGCCGAAAAAATGGTTTCAAAGTCACCGCACCTATAAATTTAGTATTGTTAAGGAGGCGACATGTCAAAACATGACGTAGTTTTTTTTTGTGTGAAATTATTTTTTATAATGGAAGTAGGTAACCTTTTGTGCCAAATTTTCGTTTTAGACGTGGAGAGATTTGTGCAAGAGATTGGTATGGTATCTTTAGATAGTTTTTTACCTATCTGGATCTACCTAAAAGCCGATCCACATCGATCGTAGTAAAGAATACAAGAGATATTACAAAATCTCGTAGTTCCTTCGGCCCACCAGATGGAAAGCAGTTACCGTAGCCTATGAACGCTTGTAACACCAAAGGCATCACACGCGCGCTGCCGACCCTGAGACATAAAGATGAAAAGTCTCATGTGCCTGTAATTTCACCGGCACCCGTACCCTTCAACCGAAACACAGCAATGTGAACACTACTGCTTGGCGGCAGAAATAGGTACGGTGGTAGTACTTCCCCGGACGAATTCTTTCACAAGAAGTTCTACTACTAACACTACTAGACGTAGGGACATCTTAGGCCGAGTACACCATGCCCCATTATTATAATTATTATTAATATTTAATGAATATACCTTTAGGTCATCATCATCACCAACCTGTATACTGCTGGACGAAGCCTGGATTTGCCGTAATCCAGCAGCATCCACCTGAGTACTTTACACCAAACTGCGATCACCAATCCGCCTGCCAAGCTGGGTGAATATGGTAATTCTCCCCCGCACGCTATGCATGCTATGGGGGAGGCCTCATTCAGCAATGGATGTTTACCGACTGATAAAGAAGAACCTAGGTGGTTCTTAATAACTAGTGGTTCGCCCCGAACTGAGAACTCGCGTTAACACCTTTATCAGCCCGACTACTTAACTAAGTAATTTCCATATTTCCTATTATTATTTTTGAAAATTTTCACCTCGAGGTCTACCAGTACAGTACAGGATCTATCAGTAACTACTCTAATTTCCTACACATCATCCAAATAACTTTTGAATAGGGCTAAACAACGGGGCGTAATACTACATACCTGTTAGTACCTATATAAAGCACCTGACGAATTAATTGATAACGTCCTTTTGACGAAAACCATAGAACTCCAACGTCATTCAAACTCCTAGAAATGGGAGGTCAACAATGGATGTTATATTGGTTTCTTTTTTATGGAGTACAAGTTTCAAAATTCTTCAATTTCAGACTTTTCCCTGTAGTTGTGACACAAAAGCCACTAGCATACTAAATTTCAGCATTGTGGGATTGCTGGAAGTACCCTAGAATTTTTGATTTTTACGTTTTTTATTTTCCCTAATATCTCGAAAACTACTAAGGCTACATACTTATTCAAAACAGTTTTGAAATGTCCAACCAAAGCGCTTTCATTAGACACCCCACTTGATCTGACTGTCTCACTTTTTTTTTTACCCCTCTTGGACCCCAATATCTCAGCAACCCCCTGACCGATATAGCTCATAACCTTACCTACAAATTGTACCAATACTATCTACCCCCATACCAAATTTCATGAAGATCTGATTAACGGTTTGGAAGTTTTCATCGGACAACATACATACATACATACATACAAACGCCGATTCTTCCAACTTGACTCAGAGAACTCGCTTCGCTCGTTCAACTACTTTTATTCTTACTAGGTAGGTACGTGTTTTGTTAGTAGTAGAACTTCTTGTGAAAGAGTTCGTCCGGGGAAGTACTACCACCGTACCTATTTCTGCCGCCAAGCAGTAGTGCTCGCATTGCTGTGTTTTGGTTTGAAGGGTACGGGTGCCGGTGAAATTACAGGCACATGAGAGTTTTCATCTTTATGCCTCAGGGTCGCCAGCGCGCGTGTGTTGCCTCTGGTGTTACAGGCGTTCATAGGCTACGGTAACTGCCTTTCCATCTGGTGGGCCGTAAGCTTGTACTGCCAAGTAGAATAAAAAAAAAACTTGCTAGCAACTGTTGTTGGTGAACAAATAGTAATTTACCAACTACTTAGCAAAATGAATGTCCGAGAAATACAGAAAGACGGTAATTAGATAATTTGACGTTTTAGTCCGAAATTACGTTTTGGTCAGACTTGCGGTTTGGTCAGCGTATGTCATCCGAAGATAATAATATCATAATAATATAGAGCAAATATGTCATCCGGTCGCAAGTTTTTTATGATGGTAGGCTGCTAACTCTTTGAGCTGTAAGCTCCTGAAATTAAATAAATAAGGACATAAATAATAAATAAATAAGGAAATGATAGTGACTTTTCTGAGTGTTTGACAGTTGTGGGCCGATCGGCTCAATTACGAGCCTACGTTATCGCTAGCCCGCTCAGCAAACTAAATTATGATGATGCTAAATAATACTAAACAATTAGTACATACTATTGCCATTAGTAGTATTACTAAACATACCTAGTTGTACCTACGTCCGAAATGAGCAGACTGTTGTTACCACTTACCTGTAGGTACCTACGTTTTTTTTACACAGTTTAACAATAAATGCTTCTTATTCTTATTCTTATAAACTTGGATATTAATTGATTTCAATAAAATTTTGTAGACACAATCTAGAGATTACTAACTAGGCATGTAGACATAATCTAGAGATTAATATCTAGGCATGTAGACACAATCTAGAGATTACTAACTAGGCATGTAGACATAATCTAGAGATTAATATCTAGGCATGTAGACACAATCTAGAGATTAATATCTAGGCATGTAGACACAATCTAGAGATTAATATCTAGGCATGTAGACACAATCTAGAGATTAAATATCTAGGCATGTAGACACAATCTAGAGATTAATATCTAGGCATGTAGACACAATCTAGAGATTAATATCTAGGCATGTAGACACAATCTAGAGATTAATATCTAGGCATGTAGACACAATCTAGAGATTAAATATCTAGGCATGTAGACACAATCTAGAGATTAATATCTAGGCATGTAGACATAATCTAGAGATTAATATCTAGGCATGTAGACACAATCTAGAGATTAATATCTAGGCATGTAGACATAATCTAGATATTAATATCTAGGCATGTAGACACAATCTAGAGATTAATATCTAGGCATGTAGACATAATCTAGAGATTAATATCTAGGCATGTAGACACAATCTAGAGATTAATATCTAGGCATGTAGACATAATCTAGAGATTAATATCTAGGCATATAGACACAATCTAGAGATTAATATCTAGGCATGTAGACATAATCTAGAGATTAATATCTAGGCATGTAGACACAATCTAGAGATTAATATCTAGGCATGTAGACATAATCTAGAGATTAATATCTAGGCATGTAGACACAATCTAGAGGTTAATATCTAGGCATGTAGACATAATCTAGAGATTAATATCTAGGCATGTAGACACAATCTAGAGATTAATATCTAGGCATGTAGACATAATCTAGAGATTAATATCTAGGCATGTAGACATAATCTAGAGATTAATATCTAGGCATGTAGACACAATCTAGAGGTTAATATCTAGGCATGTAGACATAATCTAGAGATTAATATCTAGGCATGTAGACACAATCTAGAGATTAATATCTAGGCATGTAGACATAATCTAGAGATTAATATCTAGGCATGTAGACACAATCTAGAGATTAATATCTAGGCATGTAGACATAATCTAGAGATTAATATCTAGGCATGTAGACACAATCTAGAGATTAATATCTAGGCATGTAGACATAATCTAGAGATTAATATCTAGGCATGTAGACACAATCTAGAGGTTAATATCTAGGCATGTAGACATAATCTAGAGATTAATATCTAGGCATGTAGACACAATCTAGAGATTAATATCTAGGCATGTAGACACAATCTAGAGATTAATATCTAGGCATGTAGACATAATCTAGAGATTAATATCTAGGCATGTAGACACAATCTAGAGGTTAATATCTAGGCATGTAGACATAATCTAGAGATTAATATCTAGGCATGTAGACACAATCTAGAGATTAATATCTAGGCATGTAGACATAATCTAGAGATTAATATCTAGGCATGTAGACACAATCTAGAGATTAATATCTAGGCATGTAGACATAATCTAGAGATTAATATCTAGGCATGTAGACACAATCTAGAGATTAATATCTAGGCATGTAGACATAATCTAGAGATTAATATCTAGGCATGTAGACACAATCTAGAGATTAATATCTAGGCATGTAGACATAATCTAGAGATTAATATCTAGGCATGTAGACACAATCTAGAGATTAATATCTAGGCATGTAGACACAATCTAGAGATTAATATCTAGGCATGTAGACACAATCTAGAGATTAATATCTAGGCATGTAGACACAATCTAGAGATTAATATCTAGGCATGTAGACACAATCTAGAGATTAATATCTAGGCATGTAGACGTAATCTAGAGATTAATATCTAGGCATGTAGTTTGTTACTTTACCATGGAATGATATAGAATCCGATTAGCATAGGTTATGAGATTTCCATACAAATCTTTAAGGCGCGGTATGATCCTAAAATGTAAACCTCCAAAAATCCAATAGTTTTATCCAAACGGCTTTGCTCCCAGTTAATAATCGCATGTCATATTTGTTCTACTTTTTCGGCTGATCTTACCACTATAATCACAAAAACTTTGGCTGTTCGCACATCTTAAATACTAAATTTACGCGGCTCGCTCCGCTCGCCGCCACCTCAGATCTATTGCTTTATCGGCTGGTTTGCTACAACAATCGCAAAAAATTTTGCTACCACACTTCTTACATACGAAATTTTCGCGGCTCGCTCCGCTCGCCGATAGGGAACTTCCTCCCCCCCAAGAGTGATTTAAGATGACTCCCCCAAAATCTTTAGCTGCGACCGCGTCTGTAGAGTGACTTATAGGTACTACATAAGTTACATTGACTCGGCTTCATTGGCACAACTCGGGGCCAGGCCCCCCTGGAAAAAAGCCCTAGATACGCCAATGCATTTACCAAACCTCAAAGCAGCCGAATTTATTTCGGACACAGGACATCGGACTAAGGAAGTCCAAAAATTAATGGTTTGAACTCGCGTTCTGCGGTCAGCTACCGCGGCTTCCTACCCAAATACCGAGTTACTGCTGAATTTTCGCCGTAAGTAGGTACTTATTGGTTTATAAAAATATTCCTTTGTCGTTAACCACTGTTCTGACAAACCAACTGTTGAGGCTGGACTTCCTGCTCCAATGTTGAACGTATGGAGGTAAACTTACCTATGTGGTATATTTAACTCACTTGGCTAAACTTTCTTGGCTGCCATTAATTCTTAATTCTTACCATCTTGGCTTTTTAATGCTCTTCCAACCGAGATGAAAGCAATTGATTGTCCAAACATATTTAGAAATAAATTAAGAAAACTTTTGTTGGAGGGGTGTTTTTACTCTGTTAACGAATTTGACACGGAGTTTATTTTGACATTGAATTTTGTGACATTTATATTTTTAATTCTGTATTTTAGATGTTAGTAAAATTAGTGTTATTTTAATTTTTGAGGTGATTTTAGTTTGTACTATCGGTTTTAATTATGGAGAGCTACAATTTGATATTTACCTGTGTAGAAAATATAATAAGTACCTAGCCATATTAAATTGTGTTTACTTATATAACATGATTTGTCAAAAAATATTTCCTGAATAAATGAAATGAAATTATTTTGGCCGATTGACATACACTAGACACAGGCCGCCATAGAATGAACAGGCTTAAGCCGCATCCATACACCGACTTTACGCGATCTTTATGTCGTCGGTTCATCGAGTGCTGAGCCCTTCTATACGTATTAAATCATTTTGTATTTACATAAAGGTTGTCTGGTAGACACTACTTTGCGATAAGACCGTCCATTGTTTATATAATAGCCGGCTGCGACGGAAGAGGTGCGGGGTCTGGGATTTATTAGTACAAGAGACCTAACCAGAGGATCTACCAGTAACTACTCTCGATGCCCGCTACGGGACAATAGTAGATTATGCACTAAGGGAATAAAGCAGTGTCTTATGTCGCGGGCGGCATATTGAACCCTGAGCGTAACGAGGGACTCTAATAGCGAAAGAGTTATATAGAGTCCTGAGTGAAGCGAGGGGTTCAAGCTGCCCAAGACGAAGACAGGCTTTATTCCAGAGGAGCATACTCAACTTTTCACACCTACTGCGAGACAATAAAAAGCCAGGGCTCCATAAAATAAGTATCGTCTGTTTTGATAAACTTTGGAGTAGAATCATTATCGCTCGACATTTTTTGTTAACACTAATATTGTCATTGACATACATATATTACTAGAATATTGCAATAAAACCACAGAGTACTTTTAATAAAACTCACTGAAAATCACAGCACCAAACATCTGTTTTGTTTCACACATGGAAGTAATAAGTACTACGTACAACTAGTACTTATTACTTCCATGGTTTCACATTCTTTAAAACCGCGTCTATTTCTTTTTTTTTTGAGTTCTTATGGTGGCCTGTTCGATTTTCGAACAAACCTCTTTACAATGCCATACGGGCATTTTTTTACTTAGAGTGTTCCATGAGTTTCCACACGAGTTTGACGTTCCAAATTCAAATCACTTTATTCCCTAGGGAGTTTCATACAACTTTATATCCCTAGAGAGACAATGCTTTACTTTACCTAGAGGTTGCATTTGCATGATATGTAATTGGACATTGTCGAGAGGTGGTGTGAAAATTATGTTTGCATGATCTGCAAATATTTGTTCCGGGTCTGGGTGCTGATGTCGTAGTTCCTTGATACCCACCACGACACAGGGAATCCTAGTGTGGGATCAGGCTAGTAGGTGACTGTTGGGTGTTATCATGTTATGTTATGTTTTTTATTACTTGTTGAATTGTTATATTATTATGTTCAAGGTGTGCAATAAAGTATTTTCTATCTATTTAGGTATGTCGTCCAGTTGATTGTCATCATTCGAGACTCAGCGACTGTCGGATTTGCGAACTAAGTATATGGCCTGCCCATTGCCACTTTAGCTTTCTCATTCTGGAGCTATGTAGGTAATTTTGGTTGTTCTACGGATCTCCTAGTCAACATCCTATTCCTCGCTTCTAACATCACTGGTTTAGGTTAGTGGCAAAATTTACAAAACATTTACCTAAGTAGAAAAACTCTGTACAAAACTATAAAAAAGATTGGTAGGTATTCAATTATCTAATACGATACGATATCGCATACGATTTACGTCAGCAAGTCGATCGAACTAAATTCAAATTTTCGGAACTACTACTGCCATCTAACGACAGAAAGCAGAACTTTTGTAATTTTGCATTTCGAGCGCCATCTGTTGCGGAGTAGCTTTACTACATAGCACGTAGTGGTGTAGTATTTTAAGTGTAACACTTATAGATGGAGCTTCCCAGAAAGTTCAGAATAGATCCGGTAGATGACGCTTTCCTGACATTGAAACCTATATAGCGGTAAGGTTTACTATCCTTATAGTTCGGAACAGAACTTATAGATGGCGCTTTCTGGACAGTTCAGAGTAGCCATTAGATAGCGCTAACCGTAGAAAAAGTATTTATGTTTGTTGTCCCTCTACAACAATAACAAACTTTTGCCAGACTACTTTTCGTCCGTCGTGTAACTGGTTCTTTCTTGATCTTTGCTGACAAAAGGTAGAACTCGAATGAGTTGTCAATCGACCGATTCGACCTCAGAAGGACTAAAGGTTTTTCTTAGGATTGAAACTTCAGATTCTTTGAAACTAGATGTCACTAGTACAGAATCAATGAATTTCCTAGACTAAATTCATTATTAGATCTGAATTTAACGAAAAATATGGTACGTGCAAGATAAAATATATTTCTTACAGTCTAAATACGTAGAAATATGCATTTAAAGTACATTTGTTTTACATAAAGTTACGTTTATCTAATTTATGTGCACGCCACAGCACCACGCCGCTCTCTATACAATATTTTGTTTTTATTTTTAAAATTGCACGACATTTTCACTAATAATTTTTAAATACACAATAATATCTTCACATAATCTACAATTAACCGGAATGTGAATTTACTATACTAACATAAGTAATTAAAAAAAAAAACAATTTCGTATTTTCACTTCTAAAGATTCCCAACCATTTGCAATGGACTTCCAAGTAATGAAATACATACTATAAAGCTATGGATAATAGTAGATATTATAGATTTTGGTCATATTTTTACCCTACTGCGCCAAGCAAAGGCGGTACTTTTAATTTCGTTCAAGCTGATTTTTATAAACAAAACAATGCATATGTTATACATTTAGAGCCACAAAGCAATGGACAGGCGCAACATACAGACTCAAGCTAATATAGTCATTTGAGACTTAATGATATATTTTTTTATTTACCTATAGAAATATAGGTACTTACAGAACTTATCTAATATAATATTTACGTACAAATAGATGTTACATTTTGCTTCCCATTTAGCATTTTGCCGTATTTCTTCATTTACACCAGATTGGCAATTACGTAATTCTGATGCTATTGATTTCAATCGATTTCAATCTTGTTTCTATTTGAAATTACGTTTATGAGATTACCTAATTTACGCAGTCTTGTTGCAATTAACCTTTGTAAGCAAAAAGCGTAAATTGGATAATCGAAGAGCGTCATTTCGGATAGAAACAGCATTGAAATCGATTGAAACCAATAGCAACAGAATTACGTAATCGCGCCACATTTGTTAGCATTTTAACCCTTGGTTATAATCTTATCCAAAGATGGCGCTGTACAACATGACTACATTAACTCAGAGTTAACTATGCTAACCCTGGATGGCACAAATGGGTGTTACTGGCTAATTTAAGGTAAGTAATGACTTTCGCTTAGGGGTAGGCACATGCAAGTCCTCCAAGGCTCGCTTTACAGATTTCATAATCAAATCATTGTATTGTGTGTTGCTGGTAAGACAGAGTACATAATTATGAATGTATTTAGTATTTTTTACATACATTACAACTTCACGTGGAAACCCATTCTCTGCCTACCCCTACGAGAAAAAGGCGTGACAAATTTTGAATTTCGAAAAATAATTGCTAGTCTGTGCAGAAAGAGAACTAGCGACTAGACGCCCGCCCTGCCACTGAGATGGTGAGGTCCGAGGTGAATTGAGCACTGTCACACCCTCTTTCACCACAGACAATACAATATTTTTATTATCTTATCTTATCTTTCTTATGCAAACTCTTGATACAAATTAATTAGATTTTTTCTTTTTCTTCTTAGTTTTTTTCTTCCTCACCACATAGTCATAGTCAACAGTAGTTCCACTTAAATCTTGATACCCTTCAGAATTCCTGTTTTCATATTCAGGAAAATTCACACCGTCTGTCAGCTGGTAGTTCTCGGAGAAACTTTCAGAAAATTTTGCACTCAACGTCTCCGATCCAAAGAATTTGTTCGTAAAATTGTCCTTTTGATTGTTCTGTCCGAAGAAGTTGTTCGTGTCTCTTTGCATGTTTGTGTATTTGTCTTGAGGGTATATGGAGGAGATGATGTTGGACGCGAGAGTGGCGGGGGCGGCGGAGAACGCACCCTGTTCCGTTGGTCAGAATTTCAGGTCCTGGAAACACAAAAGAACATCATCATCATCATCCCCATCATCATCATCATCCCCATCATCATCACCATCATCATTATTATCTTTGTTAGAACATAGATACTAGAAGCAGTGAGTATAAATTTAATGGTCAATTGTCAAACTCTCCTGCAATGTACAAGGATCGGTCCAAGTTGCTCTGAAATAATTATCTCAATTTCTATTGATAATCCGTGTTTAATTTGCAACAAATACATCAATCTTCTTCATTATCAATAGCATCATCATCTTGCTCACAAATTCTTGCCCAGGCTAACTAAAGTCTAATAATCGCAACAAAAGTGAGGGTGGAATTGAAAATTGAATGTACTAGATCAACAAACTGCTAATACCTATTAGTACTTAGTTTACCTAACCAGTTGTAACTTTTGGACTGCTGTGCTGAGTGGATTTTGAGTTTGTTAATACTACTAATCTTAATGTATTCTTATTCTTAAGTGAACTGAATTGTTCTTATGAATAAAAAATGTTTTAACCTCATCTTCATCATCATCATCATCATCAGCAGTATTTAGGAGTTTTGTTAGTTGACCGAGCGAGCGAAGTCCTAGCAATAACTGGCGAAATTTGCTTTCGTCTGTCCGGATGTAAGTAGTTTTACCCAAAATATAAGTCGCCCCGATGTGCTTGCGCCGTAGACCAATTTCTGTAGCGCGGGAACCTTTTTTCCTACCAACAGCAATCGCGCGCTAAAAAATCTTGCGCTGTTATTGGTTAATCGATTTCGCGGTAAAATCACTGCCGGGCGTGCGCCATCTTGTTCATCAGTCGACTCTGTCCGACAGTGTACGAAGAAAACAGTCGATCGGACTTATTTTCTGGTTAAAACTGTATGTATGACGTAAGTATAACACCCACCCCAATAACATAGCACCCAACAGTCACATACGTAGTCTTGATCCCACACTAGGATTCCCTGTGTCGTGGGTATCAGGAACTACGAGTACCATGGTACCATAACACCCAGACCCGCCCCCCAATTACAGTAGCAAATGGCAATCATTTTGTCAGGCTTAGCGATGTCCAAATCTTTTGAAACTTGAAAGGAGGAATATTTAGTTTACAAACATTTGTCCCGCACAGGGAATCGAACCCGCAACCTTTTGCGTGGGCGTAAACTGCTGGTGATGGTGAAAATTCGCAATCTAATTCATCATCATCATCATCATCATCAGATGATGAACTAAACCAGTTTGCGAATTTTTAACACACCCTGAATATATACTTGTCTTTGGAAAGGCGTGTATACACATACATACCTTTATAGCTTGCGGCAGGTCGGGTAACTTCATGTCGCGAAGTTGCTGCGGGAGGTTCATGCTCTTGACGGCGGAAACGGCGCGCGCAGGCGCAGCTGAAATACCCGCCTGGAACAACACATTCATTACATGTCAGACATTGCAACAATTGTTGTGTTGCCACAACACAACACATGCTGAGCTGGACGCCAATTTGTGACAGTGTTGCAGTGTTGCAAAAATATAAAAGTTAATTTTAAATTATTAGCTTTATATTTGTTTCATTTCTTTTGTTTTTTTGATATTATTTAGATTAATTTTTTTTTTCCTTTATTTATTTTATTATAAATAATATATGTAGTTATATTTTTTGAATGGTACTGAGAGGCACATTATTACAATATAACACAAGTAATTCTTGTCTTTTGTTTAGTTTTAATTGACTTTGTTAATCTTTGTTGTTTGTGTGTGTGTGTCTTTTGTATTTTCCCGTGTCTTTTTTTTTGGTCTGATGCAGACCAAAAAGACAAGCACATACATTAACATTACATGGATAGATATTTTTTATTATACATAGAAAAATACCCAGAATACCCTGAACAAATATCTGCAGATTGTACAAATATTTGTTCCGAGGCGGGAATCGAACCCGCAACCTCCTGCGTCGCAGACGAACATTCGCCCGCCGCGCCACAGAGGTTGCCGAAACGAGGTGGGAATAAGGTCCCGTTTAGCAACCTTGGAGTCTTTTTCATCAGCCGCTAGTCATACACTACTGGACGAGGCCTCCCCCATAAATATAACGGGGGGGAATTGCCATAATCACCACGCTTGGCAGGCGGATTGGTGATCGCAGTATTCGTGTTGAGTACTCAGGCGGATGCTGCTGTCCATCCCCTGGTGTAAGCCCTTAGTCAGCTTTTAATACATCCACGGGAGGAGATGGAGGGGTCTATTCTTAGGCCGGACACACCACAGCGGTAGAGGAAGGCCCTCCACTCGATGGGCTAGTGACATTATAAACGTCGCAGGAAGTCGGTGGATGGAGGCGGCTCAAGACCGTGCGTCGCAGTGGACTTCTACAGGCTGATGATGATGATGACGACTGGACTTGTAATCGCATGAAGAAATATATTCACCTTCGATTAAAAAAAAAATAGTTCAAATTGGTTCGATAGATGGCGCTGACTCAACTCTAGCTGCCAAGATTGTCAAATGTATTATCTGTGATGCACACGTACCTACGCGTTATCTAACTAGTCTATGGATTTTAGTCATGATATTCATATTCATTTATTTATTGCTCTTATGTAGTAAGTACATTAAGATTAGTAAGTATTGGTCTTATTATACTAGGTTAGTTAAGTACTTACACATAAACCCCGTTAGGGTATATTGAGTTAATGAGTAGGTAAATTGGCTTATAACTTGTCAGCGATTAAATTCATCGACGGAGTAGTAACATTTTCTGAGCAATACAGATTTAATTTTTTTAATTAATAATTTGTCTTATGTTTCATTTTTGAATTCTTCTGGCAGTTTGTTATATATTCATACAAGTCTAGAATGAGGACTCTTAAAAAAGTGTGTAAACTAATCTGTTTGTGTTTGCACTTTGCTCCTTGAGTACGTGCGCTAGTGATTTCGTGGTGTTTTTAGAAGTAGGCAAAAATAAATACCGCGAACCGAAAATTATTGAACGAGCGAAGCGAGTTCTCTGAGTCAAGTTGGAAGAATCGGCGTTTGTATGTATGTATGTATGTTTGTCCGATGAAAACTTCAAAACCGTTAATCCGATCTTCATGAAATTTGGTATGGGGGTAGATAGTATTGGTAAAATTTGTAGGTAAGGTTATGAGCTACATCGGTCAGGGGGTTGCTGAGATATTGGGGTCCAAGATGGGGTAAAAAAAAAAAAGTGAGACATTCAGATTATGTGGGGTGTATAATGAAAGCGCGTTGGTTGGACATTTCAAAACTGTTTTTAATAAGTATTTAGCCTTAGTAGTTTTCGAGATATTAGGGAAAATAAAAAACGTAAAAATCAAAAATTCTAGGGTACTTCCAGCAATCCCACAATGCTGAAATTTGGTATGCTTGTGGCTTTGTGTCACAACTACAGGGAAAAGTCTGAAACTGCAGAATTTAGATACTTGTACTCCATAAAACAGAAACCAATATAATATCCATTGTTGACCTCCCATTTCGAGGGATTTGAATGACGTTGGAGTTCTATGGTTTTCGTCAAAAGGACGTTATCAATTAATTCGTCAGGTACTTGATATAGGTAGTAACATAGGTATGTAGTATTACGCCCCGTTGCTTAGCCCTATTCAAAGGTTATTTCGATGATGTGTAGGAAATTAGAGTAGTTACTGATAGATACTATACTGGTAGACCTCGAGGTGAAAATTTTCAAATATAATCATAGAAAATATGGAAATTACTTATTTAAGTAGTCGGGCTGATAAAGGTGTTATCGCGAGGTCTCAGTTCGGGGCGAACCACCAGTTACTACAATTTATTTTGACACTTGACAGCTAAGTTACAGAGCAGCGCCATCTATTTTCAACGCTGAAAGCATGATTTGAACCGTGAAAACCCCTCATTGTCATTATCATTCAAAATAGATAGAAATAAATGGTAATTACCTCAGCTTTTTGCATTTTGTTCTGTTCCTGTAACCTGCTGAGGATGTCGGACATGTTGGTCTGCAGCACCATACCCCCCATCACCAGCTCATCGAGGACTTGATGGGCGGCGTCCGCGTGGAAAATCAGATCTAGCTCGCACACATTCTCAAAGCACTTGTCTAGAGTTTCCACAAACACCTGGAACATGTTTTTTTTTTTGAGTAAGTCATGCCGTGGTGGTCCTAGCTTATAAAGGACTCCTCCAACTCCTTCCACCTTAGACGCCTTCCACGGCATCCACGGGATCATACCAGGGGGTGGCTAGCAGCATTCATCTGAGTACACCTATACTGTAATCACCAATCCGCGTGCCAAGCGTGTTGATTATGGAAAATCCCCCCTATTCTATGGGGGAGGCCTCGTCGTCCACCAGCGGCTAAAGACGTCGTTAAAAAAGTAGGTTGGCAATAAAAAGTTTGACAGCCTTTGTTCTAGATACGAATCTACGGACACGGAGTTTAAATTTAATATTTAAGGTGGATCGTCTCGCAAATGGCGCGAAATTCAAATTGATTTGTGATTTTTGCTCATCACAGCTCATTAACAGTTCATGTGATAGCGAAAACTGATTTTGCGAAAACAAGGAGACCTAACACACATGTTTTAGTTGATAGTATCTCATAAAGATAATTTGTTTACCTACGAATATTTTGCAATGATTTTTGCAATGTTTTTTTGGTTCAGGGATATCCGTAGCTTAACTAATGATATATATGAGATGATATCAAATAAAACATGTGTGTTGGGTCTCCTAGTTTTCGCAAAACCCGTTTTAGCTGTATCAAGAAGTGTTGATGAGCTGTGACAACCAAAAACCACAATACAATTTGAATTTCGCGCCACATACGAGACGATCCACCTTAAAATGGAAAAAATTTAATTTTCAAATTGTTAACTTTTATATGAGTGAGGATGACCAGCAGAGAAGTAACAGTCGGATGCTCAATTTCACCAACCATTTATGGGCTCACCAAACGCTCATGACACATCAAGACAAATGTCAAATTATTCAGTTTACTATAGAACCCTGTCAATTTGACATGCATAAGTTTCCCGTATATATTTTTCCAATGATATTTTTTTTTTTTGACTGATTTTTCTTTGTGTAAATTTTGTAAAAGAAAAATATTTCAAAGATGCTTACCTGTATAAGGTCTAGAATTCCCAGCTCGCTCTCAGAGGAGTCGACACAGAACACGAAGTACAGAGTAGCATAGTGCCTGTAGATCAGCTTGTAATCTGAACCACCGATGAGGCTGAAAATAATTGATAATTTAAGGGGCCGGCGATAGCTGCAAGCAAATTCAATTTGAAGCGAGTGTCAAAATCAGCTATCCCTGTTTGGCACCGGGGCCTCTCCCCCTGCATGCGCGATGGGTGTACGAACCGTGCGGAATTTGTATCAAATTAGGTTATGTTCTTTAATACCAAAAATGATGAATAAAAACTGAATGTTTTTTTCATACCTTGTTGTTATTCTGTAACTTGACAATATATGCTATGTCCCTAATCAGAGAATAGTAGAAAATACGTTGTTTTTAATACGAAACAAATAAAATAAAAACATGTCGTAAAAGTTGTAAAAATATACAAAATGGAATTTGCTTACATTTAATTTTAAGCTTTGATAAACAAAACACTAAATTAACAATAAATGTATTGTTTATCAAAGGTTAAGTAAGTAATTTGAAATAAGAAATATCCAGATGTTTGAATTACAAATGATTTTAGTATTGCGTTTGGATGGGCATTTTATCCTCCGCTGTCCCCTTAAATAGTTTATCCGGGGAAGAAATACCTATATCTGCCACTAAGCAGTTATTTGAGCATTACTGTTCCAGTTTAAAGGGTAGGTGTCGGTGAAATTACAGGCGATTTCAGCAGTTTGCTTTAGGAAGTATACCAGAAAGTATTTGTTCCGGAACTGGGTGTTTTGGTGCAATGGTACTCATATTTCCAGATACCTACAATACAGGGAATCCCAGTGTGGGGTCAGAACTATATATGTGACTGTTGGGTATTATGTTATGTTATTGAATTGTTAAATCATTACCTTCCACCTTCAAGGAAATTGCAGACATTGTCATCCCTCTTGGAGACCAGCTGAAATGTCTCCTTGATGATCTGTTGTTGCATGTCCTCATTCTGAAATATAAGATAAGATAAAAATATTTATTTGCTACAACATGACATGTTTGACACAAATAACAACTAGGTAACAACAAAAAAAAACAAAATACTTATGAGTACCTAAATATGAAAACAGGTGCAGGAAGTCAGTGGATGGAGGTAGATCACGCCTTTTGTAGCATTCTATGGAGGAGGCCTGCGTCCAGCAGGCTTTCAGAACAAAATTACACTCAAGAATATTATGTTTTGAGTTTTCAAAGAAACTGTAGAAAAATCTTTCAGTTTCATGTATCATGTTTTTGAATCCAAAATGTAGATTTTCTTCATCATCAGCCTGCAGAAGTCCACTGCTGGACTTCAGCCACCCATAGACTGCCACGGCGAAAAGTCTTGAGCCGCCTCCATCCACAGACTTCCTGAGACCTTTAAAATGTCCTTGGACCATTGATAGGGGGCCTTCCTTTGTTGTGTCGTCCGGTTTGTGGTTGCCACTTGAGAACCTTCATTCCCCAACGGTTGTCAGTTCTGCGAGCTATATGACCTGCCCATTGCTCTGAGAGCTATGTGGATATTCTTGGTTCTTCTGCAGATATCCTCATTTCGGATTATCACATAGTAACACTCCGAGGATGGCTCTCTCCATAGCCCACTGCATAACTTTGAGCTTGTGTACAAGGCCAGTAGTTAGCAACCACATCTCAGTGCCATAAGTCTTTACTGGCAATACGTGCTGATTAAAGATTTTTATTTTGAGGTTCTGTGGATGTTCTCGGGAGTGAAAAACGAAGTCCTACAAGACCTAATAGAGACCTACTAGTTCCTTAACAGCCCCTACAGTATACCAGAGGGCCAATTCTCTAAATTATTTTATAACTACACTGAAAGTTAACCGAATCGAGACTGAATTATGAATTGACAGAAAGTTTGTATTCTGCTTCCTTATAAATAACAATTTAGTCTACTTTCAATTCACGGTGACTACCATTAGAGTAGGATAGTTATATATATAATTTCAAAGAGTAAACAATGCTTAAATTATCGAAAAAACTTTGAATCATTCAAGTTTCGGTCACATTTCGATATAATCACATTACAGTGTTGTATTTTATGTTTAGAGAATACCATTTCAGACATTTAAGACATCGACACAAGATCGAAACATGATCCAAACTCTATTTTAACTATTTTTAAGTTAGAGAATTGGGCCTCAGATCTATCACAGACACTGTATACTACCAATAACATAGGGCTGAGAGGACACTCGCTGAAGCTGCAACGCAGACCAAGTACCAGCAATCCGCTAGTCAGTACACTGACAAGAACTAAGATGTACGCATCAGCTCGGAGAGCTGCCTGTCTACTATAAATAACAATAACAATAATAATAAGTGAACATCATTCAGACCTGTCTAAAAACCCTATGCAAATAGTATCATATCAGTTTCCTACTCCTTCGTTGTGTCACTGGTTCAAAGTCAAAGTCAAAAAGAACTTTATTCATTGAAATCATAAGGATCATTTTGAATCGTCTTATAAACTAAAATTAATCTTGTTCCAACGCGACCAAGCCTAGAAGAATCAGGCAATAAACACAGCTTGGCTTACGTAAATGGTCCGTCTTACCACTAGGTGAGAAGCGCCTGTGTGGTGCCTCGGAGCAAGGAGTTGCTGATACATAGTAAAAGAGAACTTAAAAACCTTAGGAAGGTAGTCAAAAGTAAATAAACATCAGCAAAAATATGCAAGACAGCACACGCTACGCTTGTTATACTATGAATATTATATTATTATTGGTTCTAGGTTATCCTAGCATAGGTTAGTGACCAGCGTGTATAATCTGTTTAGAAGTGAACATGGTCTTAAAGTATGGTAATAAACTTCGGTAAAATGGGTGGTAGGTAACATTAAGATTACAACTGAATCCCATATGGAGGATATTTCCAGATCTCTCAAATTCGTAAGGATATTATGGGATATTCAGAAGCAAATCCTATGTAGCTATTGCCATATGTCCGCGTATTGCTTTCGCTTATTTAGCTAGGCATTCTGTACCTGACAGGCAGGTAGCAAGTCCATGATCGCTTCTTATTGGAATACCAACCAAAAACCCAGTTATCTTGTAAAATCCATTCCATACAAATCTTTAGCTTGGTATCACGTTTATTATAATATAAATAGAGGTACCTAAAGATAAATCTTCACCTCCTAGAAACCGGGATAGTAAAAATTCTAAACTTTCACTTACGAAGTACTGGTAGAACTTGGACAGCCGCGGTTTACCATGGTTATTGAACACTAATATAGCTTTGATCATTTTGATTAATTACTATTGACTTAAACAGTGTGATAATTCATCTACAATTCATATTATCATTATTCACGCAAATCTCGAGTTTCGATTTTTTGACCGATCGATGCATTGCAGGCTATAACTGACTTTGACAAGTTTGGCAAGTTTGACATTGACATAGTAGGTCAGTTTTTCTCACGTTCCTTTCCCTAGTTTTTACAAACTCCCACTTCAGTTTCACTTTTTGTAAAATAACAACATTCAAATAGAACAATGGGCATTTTAAAAGCTTCATGACATTTCATGATTCCTTCGCAATATTCAATGGTAATCTGTCAGGATTTTAGGAAAGGAATGGTAATTTTTTATTTTCACATGCTGGCTACACTGTTGATCTCGCAACAAAACGCGTTTCGCACACCGTATGCCGCGCGCGAGTGTCATTCGATAAAACCCTGAAAAACAGATTGAATTGTGTAAAATTACAATTATTTATTAAAATACACGTGTTGTGCTATGTTTGCTTCACCACGGAAAGGATTTTGCTAGCTGACGAGACGCAGTGAAAGTTGAATACAGGTCAGTATGTTTGTGATGGTCGTAGCAATATTTTGTTGTCTTTATTTGGTCGGGCGCCGGATCTCCAGCGGTATCGAATGGCATAACACGCTCACGAATATTATAAATACTCAACACAAGCTGACCGTGGGAAAATTTAACTGAGATCTTGTGTAAAACTTGGTAATAAGTACTTCCAAAATTGTCATAATTTTGCACATTCTTTTGTACACATGCATGCATCTAAATAATACACTGTTATTCTCCTTGTGTTTGTGTTTATTTCGCTAACAGTTCGCGAAGAACTTCAATATAACGGTTTACCTGATGTTTTTCTGGTGAGAATGGGCATAATGCTTTCTTTGTAAACAAAAAAAAACTATTGTTTTGATTTGTTGAGAAGAAAGTACAGTCTGAATGTGATCTAGTGTTCCGTACGTAAATAGGCGAAACGGAACACTTATCTGTCTATATTTTAAGTGCATAATATATTTGTAAATAAAAAATTGACATTGTTGTTTGTTATAAGTCTCATTTAAAATCATTATGTGTAAAGTGGTCCATTGAGGCTCTACTTATCCCTTTGGGGCAAAAGAAGTTTGTCTGTGTGTAAAAACAATAAAAATAATAATTTGTGCTACCAGTTTGTGGGGCATACATACAGAAATCAAAATTCGGAACTATGGCCTGTATTCCATAAATAAACCCAAACTGAATCATGACTCCATCATAGATTTTATACAAATTTTGTAAAAAAATGTTTTTTAATTTATTTTAAATCAATCACTATGTAACCTATCTATTGCAAAATTCGGAATAATGGTCTGTATTCCATACTTAAATAAACCTAAACTGAATCATGACTCCATCATAGATACAATTTACATATCAATCAATGTAATCAATCTATTGAAAAATTCAGAACTATGATCTGTATTCCAGAATAAACAAACCAATCTACTAAAAAAGTTGGAAAAGTTGGCCTGTATTTCCAGAAATAAAACCAAACTGAATCATGACTCTATCATAGTTCTAGTTTTTTTTCCCATTTTTCTATAATAAAGTTTTCCAATACAGGCCTAAATCCATGAAATTAACAAATTAAGTACAATTAGCTAAATCTTTAATCAAATAATATCAATAAAACATTACAACACCCTCTTCACTTTCACTAACAAGTTGTTAGTATTCTCTGCTCATTGTCAAAAGACACCTGTGAATTAATAAAACCTGAATTAATAAGGCCTGACCTTCGGCAGGTAGGTCGGTAGGACATTTTTTGTAGAAGTATCATCTCTATATTTATTTAAAGTAATGTCTGTCTGTACACTTAAATTGAGTTCTACTGGACAGGTTCAAATGTTTTACTGCTGCATAGAGTATTTATCTAGGCAGGTTTAATACATACATAGATACTTAGTTTGGTCGGGGAGCTAGAGTGGTTTTTGTAAAGGTAGCAGGAAAAACAAAAGTTAGGCAACCTTTCGGCTAGGTCAGTAGAGATTCTGTACACTTAACTTGAGAATGTTTTACAGCTGCGTAGAGTATTTATCTAGGCAGATTTAATACATACACAGATACTTAGGTTGGTCGAGGAGCTAGAGTGGTTTTTGTAAAGGTAGCAGGAAAAACAAAAGTTAGGCAACCTTTCGGCTAGGTCAGTAGAGATTCTGTACACTTAACTTGAGTTCTACTGGACAGGTTCAAATGTTTTACAGCTGCGTAGAGTATTTATCTAGGCAGATTTAATACATACACAGATACTTAGGTTGGTCGAGGAGCTAGAGTGGTTTTTGTAAAGGTAGCAGGAAAAACAAAAGTTAGGCAACCTTTCGGCTAGGTCAGTAGAGATTGTCTGAACTAAAGAGCACGACCCCTCCACTGCGTTTACTTCTCATATGATGCAAGCTAGATGTCTGAAAATGAATCTTTTGGTGATGGAATAAGGAATAATTTATTTTGAGTAGATTGTGGATCACTGACATAGCTCTCAGAATTAGCAAGTTGTAGTGGCAATAGGTAGGTCATCAGAACAGACAACCGTTGGGGATAAAGGTTCTCAAGTGGAAACCACAAACCGGACGATGCAGTCGAAAAAGGCTCTCGATGGACTAAAGACATTATAAAGGTTGAGAAAGTCGGTGGATGTCGTGGACTTCGTCTGGCTGATGATGATGATGAGATAGTGTTGTGTAAAATTTTAGACTGAACGTTACTTCAGCCGTTCAGCCGGATTGGTGATCGCAGTGTTGGGGTTATGTATTCAAATGGATGCTGCTGCGCATCCCCTGACGTATTCTCTTAGTCGGCTTTTACGCCATCCACAGGAGGAGTTGGAGGAGTCCTATTCTTAGACCAAGATCACCAAGGTCCCCTATCTGCAAATTAGTTTGCTTATCAATATGATTTCAAAGTGACCACCATACGAACAGTGAAGGAAAAATTCGTGAGGAAATCGTCATGTTATAGATCAAATAATCCTAAGACATCTGCAAGAAAGGAGCCTCAACGAAGCGCTCTGAATTCATTCACCACACTAGTTGCTCTATCGTCGGTCAGGGCCACCGACGCCACAGTGACGCGCGAACGAAAGACGTGACGTCCACGCCACGCTGCGCCGGCAAGTTCTAAGAGGTAATAGATAGATAGATTGAACACTATATTGTACACTAGGATAAATAAAGAATATACATAATTAGCACAGGGCGGCCTTATCGGTGATAGCGATTTCTCCCAGACAGCCTTTGTTAAGAAAAATAAGTATTGGAATCTAAGTTTTTTGTAAACAATTGAAAATTCGAATCCCGAAATATTCAAAATATTGACAAAATCTGATACTTTTTGAAGAAACACCAGTGTGGTGAATGTGTTTTTTATAAATGATTTTAATGTCATTTCGTGTTTTGTTGTTTTATTTTCTTGAAAGAAAATCTTTCTGTCCATCCAAAGGTTGTATGGAAGAGATCGCTCTTAAGCGATAAGACCGCCCATTGTACCTCTGATTTGAAACATTGTATCCTTATTTTTTTGTTGTTTTTTTGTTTATGGTGTACAATAAAGTTATAATCTATCTAATCTATCTATCATTTTCCCTACCAAAATTCGTGTAACACTACACCATACGTCCGTGTAAAATGCTAGTTAAAGGCCAAAGCACACCGGATGCGTATGCAGCACGTAGACACACGCGCGTCTCTACGTATGAACACGCTTGCGTGCACGTCCGCAAGCTGTGTGCCATGTCTCATACAGTTCCATACATTACAACGTCATGGTACGTTAACGTGCACATTTACGGGGCGGTATACTTAATTCACCTGGGGTAATTCACCTGGGTGCACTAAGTACACTATTTTGTAGACTTGATTCACCCAGGTCATTTCTGGGTGCATTAAGTAAACTTTACATTAGATTTAAATCACCTAGATAAATCAATCAATTATTATTATCAAATCAGAGTATACTTTATGCACCTGCAAAACTCTAAACAAAATCTCTTTAAAAGTGAAAATAATTATAGAGTGGTATAATTTCGACTTCCAAAAATAGTACTCACCTAGGTTGGTGCCAAGTAAAAAATATTTACTGAATTACCCGATTGCCTCAGAAGGAGGGTTATGTTTTACTAGAGTATGCATGTGTATTTTTAACAGGCGTATATTTTTATAAGTTGCAGTCGGGTTTTAGTTTTTATACAGTTTTCAACTAGTTATTCATTTATTATTTGCATTTATGTAAAAAAAAATGTAGTTAACAAAAACAAAAAAACAGCCTGTAATGAAAATAAAGATAATGGGATCCATTTCTACTACTGCTAGGGGTTCGTCCATCTTTGCTCGCTCGCATCAACGCAACATTTCCAGATAACTTTTCATTTAAAAAACCGACTTCCGCCATTGTATTCGACAAAGTATCTGGATGATATTTTGATGGTAAAAAAAACCAGTGTGGCGAAAGGATTAAATCAAGGCCACACATAAAATACGACTATGTAGCGCAAATTTGAACGCGGATTAACATTAAAATTATGAGCCCTAACACGGTTAGGATACATTATTTTATGACGGAGTTCTGGAGCCAGCCAATAAACTAAGTGGTGCTTCTCGGATTCAATTGTCGTTTCCTTGGGATTTGCGTTGTTTCGACTTAATTTATAATTTAAACGCGATAAATTGTAAGCACATAAGTGAATTAAGTCTACCATGAAGTGCACCTAATACACCGAGGTATCACCTGAGTGAATAAAGTTTACTATGTAGTGTACTTAATGCACCCGGAAATGACCTGGGTGAATCAAGTCTACAAAATAGTGTACTTAGTGCACCCAGGTGAATTACCCCAGGTGAATTAAGTATACCGCCCCACATTTACGTCTACGCGTACGCAGCCTGTGTGCTGTGGCCTTAAAACTCAGACTACGGTCTCTGGGGTCACCGCTTTTTAACCGACTTCCCAAAAAAGGAGGAGGTTCTCAATTCGGGTGTATTTTTTTTTTTTTTTTTTTTTATGTTTGTTACCGCATATCTCCGGCGTTTATGAACCGATTTAAAAAATCTTTTTTTATTTGAATAGATATACTTCCAAATTGGTCCGATTTTTTTCAGAATCCAGTTCTGATGATGAGGAATTGTGGGAACTCCTCAAATATTGTAGGCATACATATGGCGATTTTGATATTTTCAGCAAGACACCAAGCATTTGCATTCAGAAAGTATCCTAGTCCTTTCACCACCTCCTCCTTCCTTTTTTTTTTTTTTTTTTTTTTGTTTTTTGGTTCTTTCATAATTTTTTTTTCATCCAAAATTATTTAGTCGTATACAATGGCGGAAGTCGGTTTTTTAAATGAAAAGTTATTTAAACATCAGGTGCACAAGACAGTTCTGTCATTTATTAAAGTAAAAAAAAAAATTGTGCTCAAGATTATGCGCACACCGAAGTTCCTGTCATAGTAAATATTCCGTGTTGCTGTGGGTGGGTTTATCTATTTCTGTAGTGACATAGTACAGATAACGTCACAGTAGGTCAGATGTGACATGTAAGCAAGAAGTACGTTTGTGGGATGAGACGAATGATCAAGATCGTAGTGATATTGCGATGAAATAAATCAAGAGTGGGGAAAAGCTTTTGATGATATCACTTAAGAGGAGGTCACCGGTAGCTAACAAAAGAGCGCTTACGCCCATTTGCATGCGAACGAAGTTTGCTTATATTTTGACTATTATTTCTTCAAACTCCATTAAATTTTGCACTAACAATAAACCATGGTGAGTCAGTTTAAAAAAAAACAAATTTTAATTTTTGATTTGGTAACCATATAATGTAAGCACTACTAATTATATAAGAATCTAACGCACCAAAAAAGGGCATAAGCGGCCTACCGTTTCATAAATGCTAAACAACTTTGCGGTTGCTTGCAGCTAATGTTTAACCAACAAAGTGGCTTTTTATCACAAACGCACTCTCTCTTCTCGCCCTGAATTTTGTCATGGATGTGGAAGCTTACTAGATCCATACTCGCAATCGTGGTTGTTTGTTTAACAGTATAGTTCGAGCGCTTGACAAGTATGGACTTCGAATGACAAAAATCGGTGAACACTCCGTAAAGAGTGCGCGAAAGGGTTCTACACTCACGTTTCACGGCGTGATAATCGTATTGATAACTACACCACCAAAACCCATTAGCATTACCCATTTAAAATTAAAATTTTCGTTTTTTATGTTATGCTGTCCATTAGTGTGGATTATGTTTTGTATTGTTTTGTGTTAGGCTATTAGAATTATAATCAATTATTATGTACCAATTTGACATGTCAATGTAATGCAATGTAACGGAATGGTGAAATAAATAAATATCTAAAAACACTTTTCTATGACCGTGCAAGTCGTGCGTAGCTGTAAGCTTTCTTCACAGTAATGATATACACTCGAGAGCAATGAATCCGGGTCACTTAAAGAATGTTAAAAATCTCGGAAACTAAAAATGATAGATTAATGCAATAAATTGTATTTAATAGACAATGTAATACTCCTTAAATGAAGGTAAAAAAAATATGAGTCACCATACATTTTATTAACACAAAATTACATAAAGAAAAAAACTGCTGATCTCTCCTTAAAACAAAAATAGGAAACATGAAATTTTTGAACTTTATTACGATTTTCTTGAATTTTAATACTTCGTATTGCCTCCTCGTGCTTCCATTACTGCGTTTACGCAGAAAAAAAACAACAAAAAAACAGAAATCAAACAATGATAAATGACAGATTACAAACAAAAGCAAAACCAAATGCTGTAATTTCGTAGTTCCATCTTCGAAAGTGGCCCTTTTTCAAATTTGATTTTTTTATGATATAACTTTACAATAACTAAGAAGTTTTAATACCTTCATTTAAGGAGTATTACATTGTCTATTAAATACAATTTATTGCATTAACCTAGCATTTTTAGTTTCCGAGATTTTTAGGATTCTTTAAGTGACCCGGATTCATTGCTCTCGAGTGTAGTTGCGCTACTGTTTACCGCAATGCACTTTGTCAATTATTGAATGTCGTATTGCTCTCACTTCTTGAAACACGTGCGTTCCTTGTGTTAAACTATATATATTTACTATATTTTATTCCTGTTTTAAAGAAACGAGACGAATAAAATTGATGTTAATAGGTAATACAGAGTAACTGTTACTTTTAGTAGTAGAACTTCTTGTGAAAGAGTTCGTCCGGAGAAGTACTACCACCTTACCTATTTCTGCCGCCAAGCAGTAGTGCTCGCATTGCTGTGTTTCGGTTTGAAGGGTACGGGTGCCGGTGAAATTACAGGCACATGAGACTTATATTTGTATTTGTATTTGTATTTATTTATTGCTCACATGTACATACAATATAGTTAGTAATAGGTCTTATTTTACTGTTAGTCAGGTAGGTACATGAACCCCGTCAGGGCGCTGCAATTTGTCTCAGGGTTGGCAGCGCTTGTAATGCCTCTGGTGTTGCAGGCGTCCATACGCTACGGTAACTACTTTCCATCATGTGGGCTGTATGCTTGTTTGGATGTGGATGAGCAGCAGTATCCACCTGTGTCCTTAACACCAAACTGGTGATTATGGCAAATCCCCCTATTGTATGTATAAAGCCGCGTTGCCTGATGTCGCTCTGCCCCTCGACTGCTAAAATGGAAATTTGCAATATCTGTACTTACCTATTTACATGTTTCTATTAGATTATTACTTATAAGTATAACAAGCGTAGCGTGTGCTGTCTTGCATATTTTTGCTGATGTTTATTTAATTTTGACTACCTTCCTAAGGTTTTAAGTTCTCATTTACTATGTATCAGCAACTCCTTGCTCCGAGGCACCACACAGGCGCTTCTCACCTAGTGGTAAGACGGACCATTTATGTAAGCCAAGCCGTGTTTGTTGCCTGATTATTCTAGGCTTGGTCGCGTTGGAACAGGAGTAATTTTAGTTTATAAGACGATTGAAAATGATCCTTGTGATTTCAATGAAAAAACAACAACCCAATGAAAAGTCAACAGGATGATGATGATGATAATGCATGAATAATGAATGAATATATTATCATAATCAAAAGTTCTAACCTCATACAAACTACGTATTATTTTATAACTTCGTGTCTTGTAAGAACTGTGGCTTCTTTTATTTGTGGCTTCTGTGAGAGGTATCACGTGGTTTGTCGTTATAAATTGGTTGCTGTGACGCGTCCATCGCCGGCCCACTGACCTACACACGCTAAAAGCCGACACACCCACACAGCGGTGTATTGCGTGATCCGAATATGCGATAAATTGTGTTATTCGCATACGTTATCTGAATTGTAGAGTTTAATCTTAGGTTGTTCAACCTTTTTTTTTAGCGTGGCTTCGAAGAACTGTTGGAGATATTTTTATTAGCTTTTCCCACGGCTTCGCATGTATCTGGTAGCTTTATGTGTTACTAGGGGTTTCTCGCGGTTTCGTCTGTGTTTTTTTCCCGAGGAACTGGATTTCGGGGTAATATATTATACAGGGTGTTTTTTTTAAATGGGACAGTATGGGGATATCCGAATCCATAAGAGATACGGGAAAACTGTCTTTGGAACCATTTGCTCATTTTGTATGAAAATGATTTTGGCATAGTTATTTTTTTGGTCAAGCGTGAGTTCTCCATAAAAATGAGTAGTTTTGATCAAAATTTTTTTTTCAAATTCCCGATTCGGATATCCCCATACTGTCCCATTTAAAAAAACACCCTGTATATATTGCCCGAGCTATATTTAAACCCGCTTTCAAAAAAAAAAAATATTTAAATAAAAATTGTGTTCAATATCATCAGGTGAGAATCTAAATGTAAAGAACTGATGAGAAATGTTCATATTTTGCTCTAAAAATGAGCAATTCGACCTCTCCAAGCCTCCTTTCTAGGTCTACTGACATGTTTGTAGATGTAGGCCCCTTTCTATGCTTAGCCAACTGACACGTTTGTAGATTTAGCCCCCATTCTATGTTTAGCCCACTGAAATGTTTGTCGATTTAGCCCCCTTTCTATGTTTAGCCCACTGACATGTTTGTAGATGTAGCCCCCTTTCTATGCTTAGCCAACTGACAAGTTTGTAGATTTAGCCCCCTTTCTATGTTTAGCCCACTGACATGTTTGTAGATTTGTTATGAAAAACCGTTATGAAAATGGACCAAAGGGTAGATTTAGCCCTCTTTCTAGGTTTACCCCACGGACATATTCGTAGATGAAGCCCCCTTTCTAGGTTTACCCCACGGACATAATTCACGGTGATTTTGCCGCTGTGACTAACTCTTCTTTACTACACTCGAGAGCAATGAATCCGGGTCACTTAAAGAATGTTAAAAATCTCGGAAACTAAAAATGATAGATGAATGCAATAAATTGTATTTAATAGACAATGTAATACTCCTTAAATGAAGGTAAAAAAAATATGAGTCACCATACATTTTATTAACACAAAATTACATAAAGAAAAAAACTGCTGATCTCTCCTTAAAACAAAAATAGGAAACATGAAATTTTTGAACTTTATTACGATTTTCTTGAATTTTAATACTTCGTATTGCCTCCTCGTGCTTCCATTACTGCGTTTACGCAGAAAAAAAACAACAAAAAAACAGAAATCAAACAATGATAAATGACAGATTACAAACAAAAGCAAAACCAAATGCTGTAATTTCGTAGTTCCATCTTCGAAAGTGGCCCTTTTTCAAATTTGATTTTTTTATGATATAACTTTACAATAACTAAGAAGTTTTAATACCTTCATTTAAGGAGTATTACATTGTCTATTAAATACAATTTATTGCATTAACCTAGCATTTTTAGTTTCCGAGATTTTTAGGATTCTTTAAGTGACCCGGATTCATTGCTCTCGAGTGTATTTATGATAGTGATGTTTGGATGTTTGTCGTGCTTTCACGCCAAGAAGCCTGGCCTCAATTCGATGAAATTTAGCACACGGATAGATAGCGTTCTAATCGAATTAGCGAAGAGCACAATCTCTTGTCTAGTTGCTCCTGTAATCTGCAGTCACAGCGGCAACATCACCGTGAACCATGTCAGTGGGGTAAACCTAGAAAGAGAGCTACATCTACAAACATGTCAGTGGGGTAAACCTAGAAAGAGAGATGAGTGAGATGTACTAACATGTCAGTGGGGTAAACCTAGAAATGAGGCTACATCTACAAACATGTCAGTGGGGTAAACCTAGAAAGAGAGCTACATCTACAAACATGTCAGTGGGGTAAACCTAGAAAGGAGGCTACATCTACAAACATGTCAGTGGCGTGAACCTAGAAAGAGAGCTACATCTACAAACATGTCAGTGGGGTAAACCTAAAAAGGGCTACATCTACGAACATCTCTGGATGATCCCCGTAAAAAAAAACCAACTGTGCATCAGCAATTCTTAATATTATCCCCATTCACACACAGCTCTGCCTGCTTCAGAGGCAGCTTTCGATATGCAGCCTCAAAATGCTGGAACAATATCTCGCCACCGATAAGGAACCTGCTGAGCTTACATTGTTTTAGATTGAATTTAAAAAAAAAATTCTTTGACCACCAAAAGGATCAGGAAAGTCTAAGGCGTGACACAAGTGTTCTGTGAGAAATAAATTAAAACTATAATTTCTATCATATTACCTATTTTATCATAGCATAACTTTCTTCTTTTATTGTTAGTCTTATATATACTTTTCTTTATGTTAGTGTGTTTTTTATAATAATGTTTAGTTATTGGTCCGTAGCGTGAACGAGTGGCTCTGACGGAAGACCAGTGTTGTTTGCTAGCTTGCTTGTCAACCAACTCATGCTGAGGCAGAGCCATTTTGTTGCTGGAGTTATTACACTTCGTACCTTCGTGTCTGTTTTCTTTTAGTCTAAGTTTTTTTATGTAACTTTTGTATACAAATAAATATATATTCTTTCTTCTTTCTTTTCTTTTTATTCAATTGTGCCGTGGTATGTCACTACCACCAAGACCATAACCAGAGATGTTGTGTATTTGTATTATAAGAAATAAATTCTTTAAAATAAAAAATTCCAAATCGGTTTATAAATGACGGAGTTACGAGAAAACAAAAAAAAAAAAAAATAGCATCTGAATTGTATACCTCCTTTTTTTTGGAGTCGGTCAAAAAGTGAGTTATTGCAATGATAAGATGAAGAATAACACAATATTATCATAAAATATAGATGACACGGCCAGGCGTGGCGTGCCGGCATTGGTCTGGGCCCGGGCGGAATCCCGAGGTCGGAGTTCGGACTATATAGAAAATTCATAAATTAATCCGCTGTGATATTGATTTTATACGGTTTTAGCTCCGCTATCGATAAAGTCGCGGTGACACGAGCAAGTTGTACTTATGACTACCTCTGTGGCGCGGCGGGCGAGTTAGCAGTCTGAGATGCAAGTAGATGCGGTTTCGATTCCCGCTGCGGGACAAATATGTTTGTACTAGTTGCGCCCCGCGGTATCACCCGCGTGAATAATAATGAAAATTGATGATGATGATGATGAAAAGTAGCTAGCCTATGTGTTAATCCAGGGCGTAAAGTATCCCCATTCCAAATTTCACTCAAATCCATTCAGTAGTTTTTACGTGAAAGAGTATCAAACATCCATCCATACTCACAAACTTTCGCGTTTATAATATTAGTAGGATAATCTGCAAATATTTGTTCCGGGTCTGGGTGTTATGGTACCATGGTAGTTCCTGATATCTATGACACAGGAATCCTAGTGTGGGATCAAGACTACATATGTGACTGTTGGGTGCTATGTTATATTAATGGTTATTTGGGAATATACAATAGCTTTACAATATAAACCGACGTGTGTTGTATAGCTACTTGGATAGTTTTATGAAAAAAAACGTATGCATGGTATTAACACGATAAATAAAGTACATACATACATAAATACACACCTTTTTCCCCGAAGGGGTAGGCAGAGCCTCAAAGGGCTTCTTTTCACAGTGGGTTACACAATCGCTGGAATATAGACGTGACAAGTGGTGAGCTCATCGCCGCCATTGTTTTCCACGACAGACTCGGCTAACGCTTTCTTCCAGTAATAACACATTCCTTAATAAGCCAGCAGCCAAGACAAAATCTTATACCAATGAAAATTTAAAATAAAGAAACTGAATATTACAAGATTTCGATCAAAGAAAGTAAGTTGGTCTTTTATGGGGTGTTCGTTTGGACGTAATAAACTTATAGAAAGTGCATCTAAACTTTCGATTCGAATATTTAAATCCTATATCAAGAATAATCTAATTAAGAAAGCGTATTACTCTCTAAATTACTATATTAATGATAAAGCCGCGTGGCCTGACGTCGCTCTGCCCCTCTACTACTAAAATGTAAATTTGCAATATCTGCACCTACCTATTTACATGGTTTTATTAACCGACTTCACAAAAAGGAGGAGGTTCTCAATACGGTTGTTTTTTTTTTTTTTTTTTTGTATGTTTTTTTCCTTATATCTCCGGTGTTTATGAACCGATTTGGAAAATTCTTTTTTTATTTGAATAGATATACTTCCAGATTGGTCCCATTTTTTTCAGAATCCAGTTCTGATGATGGGATCCATGAGGAATTGAGGGAACTCCTCAAATATTGTAGGCATACATATGGCGATTTTGATATTTTCAGCAAGACACCAAGCATTTGCATTCAGAAAGTATCATAATCCTTTCACCACTATGGTTCTTTCATACATTTTTTTTCATCCAATATTATTTAGTCGAATACAATGGCGGAAGTCGGTTTTTTAAATGAAAAGTTATTAGATTGTTATTTACAAGTATATCATGCGTATCGTGTGCTGTCTTAGAAACTTTTGCTGATTTTATTTACTTTTGACTACCTATCTAATGTTTTTAATTTCTCATTTTCTATGTATCAGCTTCTCCCTGTTCCGATGCACCACACAGGCGCTTACCACCTAGTAGTAAGAAGTACCTATCATCAAATTAAGCCATGCTATGTTTGTTGCCCTGATACTTTCCGTTAGAACAGGAGTAGTTTTTGTTTCAATAATTATATAATACCTGATATCAAATGATTATGCATTTGACACAAGTTTTTTTTAAATTTTATAGTCCCGAACTTTGAATTCGTTTATTTAAGCTATACGTAAGTGATTAGGCCACCTATTACCATATATGTCATATATATGTATATATATAGCCATATATGTATATATATAGCCATATATGTATATATATGTCATATATACGAACCAAATTTCAAAATTTTTGGTTCGGTTGATTCGGAGAAAATAGACTAACAGATACTGAAACTTGAGTGATCCGATAATGGTTCCGTTGATACTTTTATTTATTTATTTATAATACAAAACATGCTCACCAAACTTACAGCCAAAGTCAAAACGCTCTACAAGCTAAATTAATAATTACTTTTGAGACAGAAAACCCTAAAAACCGGTCAAGTATCAGTTGTACCAAATTTTAACTATTTTGGTCCAGTAGATTCGGTCAAAAAGGCTGTGACAGACAGACACGCGACTGATCCTATAATGGTTCCGTTGGTATATAATATATACCTTTAATTAGAAGTACGAAACCCTAAAAAGACAGATTGTCGCGACTCAAATGATGTATAATCATGATTATATTTATCAAAGATAATTATCAACCTATATTTATTATGATACATATCATGATAATCAAAGATAATTATTATGCTTCAAATTCTGTCCCGTACAAAAAAAGCGTTCCACTAAGAGCACCGATTTGAAGAGCACGGATCCTATTCCCATTTGAGCACCGATTCATATTTTCGATCGGTGCTCTAAGTGGAATAGGGGTAAAAAAGAGAACGTAATTTAGAATATAATAAAACTAAAGGGTCCGAGTGCACTTTTGAGTATCTCAGGATCCATTATTAAGAATTGACTGGCATGATGGATTCAGGTGAATATGTCATCAGAATTTGACACTGTGACATTATCACATTGGCGTTTTGTGACCCAATCGGCGAAACGCCAAGACAGCCATGCCAAAACTATCTGCAATGATTTGAATCATCGCGTGAATGGGGAAGCCAAATGTTTTTGTGATGATATATAATCAAGGAATCTAGGTTTATTCATAACTTTGTTGAAATCATCCTAGATCTGACTAATCAACTCACTCTTTTTTAACTGAAATTTACGTAACTAACTGCTTTAAACTTGCTTTAAACATTATTTATTTGAATATACTTACCTAAATTCTTACAACTTACCCTTTTGTATTTAAGTATAAGCCTGTTTGGGTGCCTAGCTTTATGGGTAAGTGCCTAATTTTATAGTAACGAGTTCTCGGTGGTTGTTTTACTGTTTCCTTTGCTGAACAGCAGATAGCTTCCGAGTATCATGGCTGCTGTGACGACAGCAGCGTTCTAAGGTGAGGCTGAAAAACAGCGTGGCTGAGCCCTCCTTTTCTCTTACACTAACTATTAAATTATATTTTACTTGTACCTTTGTAACTAAGATTAGTGTAACTGAATAAATGCCATTTTATTTTATTTATTTTCAGTATCAGATTTACTCACCAATTTCCACTGGATGTGCATGCTAAGTAATGAAACTGTCAAATCTAAAATTATGTAATTTATTCAGTAATCACTGCTATTTGAATTTCCATCATGTAAATTAAGATTTCTCTCTCATTTTCATATAATAGTCGTGGTGTCTCTCACAAGGCCCTACCCTTGGGATACTTTTCTAAACTTTGTTTACCAATAATTGTAGTCACGCACAAACTAAACCACAGTGAGATAAGTCAAGATAACACGTTATAAGACAGAACGTTATTGTAATGATATTAGAAGTCTACTGAAAATATCACGGGAAATAGAGAAAAAAAAACCTACCGCTAAGATCCGTGCTAATATGACAGACTTTTTGTGAACCAATTAAAAGAAAAACTACAATAGAGAACACAACAAAAGGGCGACAATCTGCCTAATGGAGCGTTCGAAATTTGATTTGCAAAAACGCATCTTTCCTGCTTCCGTATTGGTCCGTTTTTCCCGCGATTTTAATGCATAAAATGGCGGTTTTCGCGATTTCATCATCAGTCTTGGGGGGCTCGTCATCCCTACAGGTTGCTACGATTTGGATCGTGTTGACTCAAAGCTGTTACAGTAAGTAAATTAACTATAATCCTACCTGTTATTTACACAAAATTATCTCATAATAATCTTCGTTAGCGTTAGGTTTTTATATAAAAAACCAAGTTCTTAATTACATACCATTACCACTATTGGCATAGATAGAGGCACTCCACATAGATTAATTTTTTAGGTTCTGGTTCGCTACTGAAGCGATTTTAAGGATTCCTATATTATTATCAAGTTATGACCAATAATTACAGTAAAATTCGACGTAAAGACACTTCAGTATAACGCTATTGTCTTTACGATGTCTTATAATTGGTCTGTCGTTTTACCAAACTCTTTCGTGATGTAAATAAGAATGCCAATTGACTTGTCCTCAACTGCCCGTTACTAAGCTGCATCAGCTCACCATTCTTCTCATATTCCTACCGTAATCGTCAGTAACAATATCTCTAGTGTCTACCACACACAGTGTATGTGGTATGACATAGCGTAACCATATCTTTATCAGAGCATTCTTTAGTTGCATGGACACTTAGTTTCTAATGAGGCTAGTAATACGTTTAGATTTAGTTACCTTGATATTGTACGTTTTGTGTGACGGTACGATTCGTTTCAGTAACCTTGATATTGTACTGTGTCGTGTTATAACGTAACGTTTCAGTTACAGTACTTATAACTGTTTCTTACTCTCCTTACCTACATCTACTTTGTGTATATCTCTTTCGCCCTAGCTTTCTCAGTCCTCTATTGGATCGTAGGTCCCAAAAACGCCACATAGATCTTTGGTCTCCTTTCACAGAGTCCTTTTTATCAAGCTTCTGCCAGCAGCAGCTATATAATTCATTGCTTCATGTAGCCGGAAGTAGTTCCACCTTGTAATGTCTACGGTCTATATAAATAGTTGAGCCTTGCCTAGTCCTTCTTTAGACTTCTGTTTGAATTTTCGAAAAGTTTTGCTCATCGCATGGTTTTATCGACTTTAGTTTCAGTAATTATAGCTGAATGTCAGTGATTAGACTTGCCAGATTCGTGTTTTGATGTCCACGCTCCCTTTTAAATCTGAGAGGTCATTCCTATTTTGGAAACGGGGTCAAAGCTGTTTTGGATTTTATTAAATGCTTTGAAAGTTGAAAACAGAAACGAAATATACTTGTTGTTCTGCGAACAGTAGACCTCTCGAGCACAAAATTTGCTCTGCAGTTTTGTCGCTGCTGGACGAGACCTCCCCTATTGGCAGGTCTTACCCTTATGGCCATAATCACCACGCTTGGCAGGCGGATTGATGATCGCAGGTAGTGATAAGTACTCAGATGGATGCTAATACCCATCCTCTGGTGTAATCCCTTGTAAGACTTTTACTACATCCATGCGAGGAGAAGGAGGGGTATTTTCTTAGGCAGGACACACCACGGCACATTATAAAGATAAACAAAGAGTAAATAAACTGTATATTTGGCAGAATCTCGACTGTATTTTCTTTGATATAAGATTGAAAGTGTATTTTCTTTGTTGTTTATCATGATAACAAGTTGTATGATGTAGCCAATTTCATAGGACCCAATTCATAATTGAGACCAATAACCAATAATTATTTTCAATTTGATGAACAGCTATAGCACGCCCACTTTGTATTTGTAGCGAAAGTATGTCATTTTGCTCGTCACTTGTATCTCATACTTGAGGTAGCGATAACTGATTATGCTAAAACTAGGAGACCTAACACACATGTTTAAATTAATAGTATCTCGTAAATATAATTAGTTTAGCTACGAATGTCAATAAATGAGTGTTTTTTTGGTGCATTCACATTCGTTGCGTAGCGTCTTATCCGAACTTATTGGTCTGGTACCTAGTACAAAAAAAACTATTTTACGATTGACAGAAACCGGACTTTTAATTTTTTAATGTCTATTGTACTAATAGTTTTGTGCAATACTTTTCTTTTATCACTAGACTTGATGCTATCGGACTTGGCTATCTGTCGTAGTAGATAAATCCACCACCCATTTCAAATTAAATGAAGTTATTTATTACGTAATAAATTTATTAAGAAAATTATAAAAATTATACATGAAATCACCATTAAAATTGGTAACTATAAACAGAATTGATCACACGACACGACTGGACACTATCATGCATAAAATGTAAATAATAAAATTGATTTCCACGTTCTCAAAATTAAAATTTTATCATTTATTTTCAATCATCTCTGCAAATATAAGCGTCGTATTTATCTATCTACGATAATATTAGACGGTGTCAAAGAACCCACTCGCAAAACTAGCTCGCGTACCTTTTCACCTACCTAGTTTTTGCCTGCTGAAGGACAGTCGAATGCGCAGATTTGGTTTTTGTGAAGCGATCGAGGAAGCTAATAATTATCTATGCTAGAATCGAGGTTGTGATGACAGATCTTTTTAATCTTAGACAAGTGTAATTTCTTTGTTTACAAGTTGCGCTCTTACCAGAAATATATGATCTGGCAAAAATATGGCCATATACATAGCTCTAAATAGCTGTAGGCTGTATGAACAAAAGATATTGGACACAAAAAAATACTTAATTAGCTTGTTAAATCGTACGGCGTGTAAAATCGTTCGGATTCTTTCAAAAGTCAAGTCTTGTCAAGCCAACAAAACTGTCATAGCTGGAGCTAATTTGTAATCGCCTAGTAAAAAAAAACTGGTTCAGGGTTCCTTACCCAATGGGTGCAAACGGGACCCTTTTACCAAGCCTAAAAAAGTATCCGTAAAAGGTAGTTTACGGGTGCACAGTTTGAATTTTTACAAGTTAATGTGGTGGCATAAATATTGGCAAGTTATAACTAAAGGAAAACAACGAAAGTTGCTTACGCTGTCTCAAAAGTGGTAATAAATATGAATTTCGAATGGGAAGTTTTCAGGGAGGCAATTAAAAAGAAAAAATAGTTCTTAAAATTCCGATAGATGGCGGTGACTCGACATGGTTGTGTCTTCTGAAGATTTTGCAAAAGCAGCACAGAGAACAAATTCTCTTTGTTTCCTCCAAGTTTCGCGTTGCGATTCCGATGCTTGTTTTTCAAGTCTACCATAGACCGGTCTACTTGGTCCATCTTCAACAATAACAACAAAAAATTATAACAATAACGTAACACTAACAAATATAGCAGAATTTCAACAAAAACTTTACGTAGATACTTACTTTATTTTACCAACGAACAGCATGAGCGAGTGAAGTCAGTGACACTGACAGTTGGTGGCTGACTGATGAAATTTAGAGAACCATATCTGGACTGCGCCATCTATGAATGGATTTAGAACTATTTTCTTTCAGCTGTCAGAAAACTCCCCATTAAGCTTGATTAAGTATAGAAAATATAGTAGAGATTACACAAATAATACTTTAAAAAAATCTAGTTAAGACGTTGTCTGGAGTCCAATAGGCTTCACTTAAACGTATTTTAAGCAAAATTTACACAGTTTATGGAAGTGGGAAATATATATCTTCCTATTTCCAAGGACACACAAGATTTCAATAAATTTTCTCGATAAAAAATAATTGTGAAATTACCTTTCAAAACGTTTCTCTACCGTAAATATCTCTATTACCTTATCAACGTCCGGTGATAAAATTTGTAAGAGTTACAAATAATATTATTATAAATAGCCAAGTAAAATATTTATCGATTACTCAGCAAATATTTGTTTAAATATTGTTTTTCGTGATTTTAGCTCAATTTATGTTTCGCTAGCGCTATTTCATCACTTTCTTACTTACCTCAACTTAAATGAGTTAGATAGTGACAGAATTTGGCTGTTGTCAGTGGCTGAAAGTAAATTTTTTTTTTTTTAATTTCTACTTTTTCTTTTGTTGCAATAACTCGACATTACTACGATTGAAAATACCTACTGTAGATTGGTCAGAATTGGCTGCTACGTAAACAGTATGTTATGTTTCGCTACTATAACCGTAAGTTGAGTTAGTCGTGGCATTCCATGGAGACCTATGTCCAGCACTGACATCACTGTTGATATCGTTTAGATAATACCTTTTTTAATAATAATAATACCTTTTTTAAATATAATACGATAACTTTATTCTCAATATTCTAAGCCAAGCATGTCAAACATGCGGCCCTTTACAGCTTTGACTGCGGCCCGATTCAATTTTAAGAATATTATTATAGTATATTTTTCCGTAATTTTACTATTAATGATTAAATAAACGATTAGCGTCCTGTCCCCCTATTTCCAAACTGAAATTCACTCGGTGACTAACGTTTGACAAGCAAGAATATGAAAAATTATCTTAAAGAATTGTCAATTGATAGTCATTTTTAACCGACTTCCCAAAAAGGAGGAGGTTCTCAATTCGGTTGTTTTTTTTTTTTTTTTTTTTATGTTTGTTACCGCATATCTCCGGCATTTATGAACCGATTTGGAAAATTCTTTTTTTATTTGTATAGATATACTTCCAGATTGGTCCAATCCAGTTCTGATGATGGGATCCATGAGGAATTGAGGGAACTCCTCAAATATTGTAGGCATACATATGGCGATTTTCATATTTTCAGCAAGACACCAAGCATTTGCATTCAGAAAGTATCATAATCCTTTCACCACTATGGTTCTTTCATAATTTTTTTTCATCCAATATTATTTAGTCGAATACAATGGCGGAAGTCGGTTTTTTAAATGAAAAGTTATACTAGTCAAACGTTAGTCATCGAGTGGCTTTCAGTTAGGGAATAGGGGGCAGTACTACCTACTAGGTATATATACATAATATATAGTAGGTAGCACTGCCCCCCAAACGCCCTACAGTTTTTAGAGTCCCTACAGTTTGTTTTCTTTAGGGTTGGGTTTTGCGGCCCACTGATTCTATAGTCTTTAGGCATTTGGCCCACCAATGACTTTGAGTTTGACATGCATGTTCTAAGCGCACAAAATGTCGTGAATGTCACAAAAGGAACAGTGTTTTAAAATTCACGTTCCTAATTTCAATAACAGTAGCATAATAATTTCAAATTATACATATCTAATATTTTATCAGTGTTAATAGAAATTACGCCGGTAAAACCTCGTCTTACTTCACGAGCCTCGATCGCGTCATGGTCAAAGAGTAGTTTGCAGATTGGGCGATAGGTAATGTTGGTAATTCTTTGCCCCGTAGTTGTTTATGCGGAGATTGAGAAGATCTCAGTCGTGACATTGACATTGTCTTTGGTAAAATTAAGTTCAATCAACTTGGTTACTGTTTTTCGTTATTGTTCTCTGCTCAACTGTTAAAAAGTACAAAAGTGCTGAGATTAAGGTGGAACGTTAGCAAAGTGGCGTGAAATTCAAATTTTATTGTGTTTTTTGCTCATTACAGCTCATCAACACTTCTTCAGATAGCGAACACTGATTTTGCGGGAATCAGGAGACCTAACACACATGTTTTATATCATTAGTTTAGCTACGCATATCAACTAATGATTTGTATAATAGTGTTGTTTTAGTTCATTGACATTCGTAGCTAAACTAATGATATTTATGAAATACTATCCATTAAAACATGTGTGTTTAAAAATTTTTTCGCGTTCCACCTGTAACAACTCTGTATTTATAAAATGTAGTTCTTCGACTTTTAGATCTTTGTTTGTTTTATAGTTAACCCTTCGTAATCTCTCTTTTTTTCTGAGCTAACTTTGGTATTTTAGCTTTAATAGAAAGAATCATTGTGGTGAAGGAATTCATTGAGAATCACAGATGCTCCTTTCACGTGTTAAAATGTGGTAAAATGAATTGAATAGCATAAAATAAACGACGTCTTTTAGCAAAAATTTTGTTTCAAATTTTGCCATGCTATATTTATGTAAGATGGTTCAAAGTCATAAGTATCTTAACGTCGAACATTTCTCCAAATAACGTCCAAACATTTTAATACCGTCTGCATGCAATTAATTCCGTCCCACAAAATTTCAGCACATTAATCCTGCAACCTCAGAATAATATTTTAGCACAGTATATCGTAGCCAGGATGAGTGAGTTGGGGGTTCGCCCATTCTTAAGTTCAAGTTGAGTAAAAATAGTAAAATTGACCCAGTTTGTCACAGGTTATGAACCGAAATGCATGAAATTTGGTATAACGATATTAAAATATACATTTTTTGAAAATTAAACTTCATAAATTATAGTTTTTGGTGTTCCCAAAACATGTAAATGTGAAATAATAAGTTTTATTTTCAAATATTTTTTTTTTGTGATATATCCTGTCAACATCGTTGTCAAGGAAATGCCTTGTAATTTCTAAACTGTTTGAGTTAAAAACTAGTACGCCGTGTTAGTGGGTCAACGTGGGAACTATCTCAAATAATCTCAGGATACCCGAAATAATTTGAGATTTTTTCGAGTTATTGAGTGAAAACTGTGACTACGATCCGACACACAATAGGACAGTTTTATTACTATATAGAGGTGATCTTGACTACTCCTCATGATATAAGATAAGATAAGATAATGTTTATTGCCAATAAAAGTTTTATATTATATTTTAAGGTAGGACCAAACACAAGGTTTTCCTAAGTTCTATAAGAGGTTAGCTGTAAGGCCCAAACCAGGCATAAAAGCCTGTATCTTGGGTCTCAATATGTCCATTGTGTGTGACTTTCAATGATTTTAGAAGTTTGTGTTCTTGGTGACGCCCCATATTATCCTCCTCCCCCCCAGCCTGGCTACGTGCTTTGCTGAAGCTGCAACAGACGTTATTTATGATAATTCGCCTCCGTTATGATGCCAAACTGTATTTTCGGCGAGAACGCGTGGAGACTGCTATAAATAGATTGTTCGTTTGTCGTGTTCTTTCTTGGTCACCCTAACTGACTGACTGACTGATCACAACATTATTTTTTCTATCCGCTGAATACTTAGAGCAATGCTCCCATGGGCCGACCCGGAGTGGCGCCGCCGGTGGGCGCGTTGCTCTAAGGTTGAATCTCATTGACTTTCTCCAAGCTAGCAATCATCCACATAATAACTCTCTTTCATAAAATAATTATAGCGTAAAATACATCGCATGCTCAATTAGCTTTGTATCAAAAGTTACAATGTAACACTGATGTCGTTTATTATTTAAAAAGTAAATAAATTAGATAATAGAAATGCAATAAACGCTTCACGTTCAGCAAACACATGGTGACGTCATCAACGTATTCGTAATATATTAATTAATCACCAACCTGTTTAAACATGCATGTTACATTGTTATTTGAATTCCATATAGTCACAACGCCCCATCTGTAAGTAAGTAAACATGGTTTACCTACTCTGTGACACACCTCGTTACGATTACCGTAACGGCGTCGGGCTCGTTATCGTTTCCGATAGCGTTATTGGTAGCGGGCGTTCACGACGCGTGCGCATGTCCGCGTTCTAAATTTAATTTCTGCATTATATACTGCGCTGCAGTGGTGACGCAAGCTTTTACATAAATGTGAGTGGTTTTTCGTTCGTTATATTTTTATCGTGTTTTTTGTTAGCCATTTTTAAATACGTCTATTTCCACCAATCACATTAAAGTTTTTTTGAGAATGCTGCCTAGCATCAAGTTCGCCTGTGTGTATTATTTGTTTTTGTGTAATAAAAAAATATTCTAATCTATTCATACAAAATTATATTTCACTCTGCTTACAGGCTGCTGGTTTTTAACTATAATCTTGGTTTAATCCTGGTTTAAATTAATAATAATAAACAATCGCTAATTTGTAACGTTATTACTATTTTACATATATTTATTTACAGAAATAATAATACAAGTATATACAAATCTTATGGTGACCTCTGTGGCGCGGCGGGCCAAGGTTCGTCTGTGACGCATGAGGTTGCGGGTTTGATTCCCGCGTCGGAACAAATATTTGTACGATCTGCAGATATTTGTTCAGGGTGTTCTGGGTATTTCCTATATATAATAAAAAAATTATATCTATGTAATGTATATTGTATTAAGTATATCAGTTATCTAGTTGCCATAACACAAGCTCTGCTTAGCGTGAGGCTAGATAATGCTGTGTGAAATGTCCAGCATTTATTTATTATGTTATGTTATAAAAGTTTGTGAGGATGGAAGTTTGTTACTCTTTCACGCAAAAATTACTGATCAGATTTTGATGAAACTTTACAGTACTATAGCGTAAACATCAGAATAACATAATAGGCTATGATTTATAATAACACGGGCGGAGCCGCAAGCAAATGCCAATAAAATATATAGATAGGATACATAGTTGCAAACGATCTTAAGATATAATTATCACTAGAAACGGGATATTTACCATGATTTTTGAGTTTTGTTGTTGCGTTACGGCTACCTATAACAATAAAAATCTACTCGCAAAGACTTCAGTTTACCCGTGATCATGGCGCATGAAACTGTGCCGAAATATCGGGAATCAACAAAACTCAAAAATCATGGTAAATATCCCGTTTCTAGTGATAATTATGTTAATAACCATGATAGTTTCAAAAGTTAGATCTTAAGATAGCTCAACTGATCCACATCACTACCAGACTGAAGCGTCCCCAAGATGCTGGCTTTACCACCCAGAATGGCAATAACAATGCGAACTGCCAGCTCTCAGGTCAACCGTCGCTTCTACCTGTACCACAATTACAGCAGCGAATGGCAAAAGGGAACGCAACATTGGATATCATATTGACAGCCTTAGCGCTGTCCAAATCTTTTGAAACTTCAAAGGAGGAATATTTAGGTCAAGAAGTCCCCTGTTCATGTTTCATAAAATTAAGATAGCGCTAAGGCTGCCAAAATGATCCCCATTGTTTATTTATTTATTGGGAAACCAACAGTGATACATTATGAAAAAACTTAAGGCTAAGATTGCAGAAAGTACGGCCAATAACAGGCTTCCACTTTAAATGCACAAGGTAATAGTAAGCGGATAACATTACATATACCTACCTACAAGGGACACGCCAACAACGGCTTAGATTAAACAAATCATATACATAGAAGAAACTACAAGTATCTTGGAAACAGAATGAAGGCAGATATAAAATATGCGAGAATAACCCAATAAATGATACAACTACACTCGAGAGCAATGAATCCGGGTCACTAAAGAATGTTAAAAATCTCGGAAACTAAAAATGATAGATTAATGCAATAAATTGTATTTAATAGACAATGTAATACTCCTTAAATGAAGGTAAAAAAAATATGAGTCACCATACATTTTATTAACACAAAATTACATAAAGAAAAAAACTGCTGATCTCTCCTTAAAACAAAAATAGGAAACATGAAATTTTTGAACTTTATTACGATTTTCTTGAATTTTAATACTTCGTATTGCCTCCACGTGCTTCCATTACTGCGTTTACGCAGAAAAAAAACAACAAAAAAACAGAAATCAAACAATGATAAATGACAGATTACAAACAAAAGCAAAACCAAATGCTGTAATTTCGTAGTTCCATCTTCGAAAGTGGCCCTTTTTCAAATTTGATTTTTTTATGATATAACTTTACAATAACTAAGAAGTTTTAATACCTTCATTTAAGGAGTATTACATTGTCTATTAAATACAATTTATTGCATTAACCTAGCATTTTTAGTTTCCGAGATTTTTAGGATTCTTTAAGTGACCCGGATTCATTGCTCTCGAGTGTATTAAAGTAATTGAACAAATTAGACAGTAGTAATACTATCATAGATACCCAATCAAAAGGTCCTACAATACCTCTAATAAAGAAAGTAGGTACAACTTATACACATAGGAGGTAACACATTGCAACCAATAATACTATTTATCCTTTTTAATTTATCTTTTAATTTATTCATCTTTACACTTAAATAACAGCAAGCAAGCAAGAGGAGGTAGGAAAAGGAAAAAGGTGGATTTTAAGAAGATTGTTGCGTTTCCCATTGCCATTTGCTACTTGTACTTGGGGGACGCGTCTGTCCCCCAAGTACAAGTAGCAAATGGCAATGGGAAACGCAACAATCTTCTTCCTGAAAGAATTTTGAAAACGTGAAGCGCCTCGCTACCTTACGTTTCCAGAATTTTAACCCCGAAAGGCACGAATATGTAACCTATGTCGAGACTTGCATATTAATAATATTTTACATATTCATTTTGTGCCGTGAATGAAGATGCTTTATTTTAACAAAACAATGAGTCTTTGTAAATGAATATTGAAATAACTCTTAAATGTGATTTGTTATCGTTCTGAGAAAACAGTTTGTTCCTATGTCGTTTGTTTAGTTTACTGAGATAATTATTATACCTAAATTATCGTGACGTTTAAATGACTAACTTTATTATAGCTTTTGTTTGTGGTTTCGCCCGCTTTTGTAACCCAAGTACTTGCATAATGATACCACAAGATGGTGAAAACGGCATTATAATCTTTCCAGTAAGATCTAGTGACATTTTTGTCAGAAATATTCAAAAAATAATAAATGAATGCTGGACATTTCACACATTATCTAGCCCCAAGCTAAGCAGAACTTGTGTTATGGGTACTAGATAACTACAACAACATTACATAGATAGATATTTTTTATTATGCATAGGAAAATACCCAGAACATCCTGAACAAATATCTGCAGATTGTACAAATATTTGTTCCGAGGCGGCAATCGAACCCGCAACCTCCTGCGTCGCAGGCGAACCTACGCCCGCCGCACCACAGAGGTCGTCAATTTGAATATGAACGCATTCTATACAAAGGAAGAAATTACATTCAAATTTGTTTCAGTCATTTTATAAGGACGAAGAACATTTTAGAGGCTCTTCGTTTTGACTCCTAAATTGGTATGGTGATGTTTGTAGTAAAAAGTGGTCGAAACTCGAATAGTCCCTGACAATTTCGAAATAATTTACGGAACCCTCAGGGCGCAAGTCTCGCTCGCACTTGTCCATTTTGTATGATTGCTTTCAAAACACGAGGCGTCATTATCCAAGTGTGTCATATTATTTTAAATCACACGTGCTGTCATCATTGTAGATAAAAAAAAAAGTACAACAGCATTTAAAACTGCATACAAAACTGATTCTCTGTATAATAATAATCTCAGATATCATTCGCAGAAATACATTTGTTTTGGTTTTATGTCAGTATCAGACGATCCAAAATGCAACGACTTGGTATTTGATACTAATATCATCCTACTAATATTATAAACGCGAAAGTTTGTGAGTATGGATGGATGGATGTTTGTTACTCTTTCACGTAAAAACTACTGAATGTATTTTAACGAAACTTTACAATAATATAGCTTATACATCAGAATAACACATAGGCTACAATTTATAAAGATATTGTGAGAATTGTCCATAATATGACGATAAGTGTCAAGTAATTAGGAAAAAATCTACCATCTGCGAGCTACTCTGGCGTGCGCTGCCAAAACCGCTAGTGAGACATGTGTAATGTATGAAAGAAATGTTTATCTTAAATAGTCCTACATAAAAGCCCGACACAGTATATATCTATATCTTATGTGTAAGGCATTACAGCCAAAATGTGTATAATATTATAAACGCGAAAGTTATGTACCTAACACCCCCTAACACCTATGTACCTGTGTGTTATGTTACCTATTATGTTTGTTACTTCTTCACGCTCAAACAGCTGAACGAATTTGAGTGAAATTTGGAGTGAAGATACCTTATACCCTGGATTAACACATAAGCTACTTTTCATCATCATCATCATCATCATCAATTTTCATCATTATTCACGCGGGTGAAACTGCGGGGCGCAACTAGTATTAAATATATACAATAAGAATCAAAGTCCTGACTGACTCACAGACAACGCAGAGTCCAAACAGCTGGACCTAAAGACTTGAAATTTGGAGGGTGTGTTCGTTTTAGGATGTAGAGGTGTATTAGGAAAGGAATTTGGAAAATTTGCCTTCTAACGGGTCCAAAAAGGGCTGATAAAATAAAAATGTTCTGTTTGCAAAATCAATTGAAGTAGACACTTGAAATTTTACATGTAGATTCCTCAAACAAAATAAACAAAACGTACCTGTGTTACCTGAAATTTTCCTGGTAAGAAGTACGGGGATATGTTCAACTGATCTCCCTGATCGATAACTGTAGAATTTTATTTTATTTGGGCTCTTTTGAATTGTTTTTGTGAAACGGTTGACAATACGTGACAGCCAGGGTCCGAAGATGAAAGTGGGAGAGGCTCAACGAATCTCTTTGATAGGTAGCAGTAGAAGGGTTTATAGCGGTAGTATAGGGAGTTTTTAACGCGGACGAAGTCGCGGGTTTCAGCTAGTCATATTATAAATAATCAAATCGAATTAACGTACGCATTTATCATCATCATCAATCTATAGAATTCCATTGCTAAACATAGGCCTCTCCTATGGAATGGAGACGAACGGTCTTGAGCCACCACCATCCACCGACTTCCTTCTACCTTTAAAATTACGTCTAAAGCGTCGTCCGGTTCGTGGTTGCCATTTGAGAACACTTGTCAACCTCTGTGCCGCGGCGTGAGAGTAGCCAGCTGGGGTTCGATGCGGGACAAATTTGTGCATGATCTGCAGATATTTGTTCCGGGTCTGGGTGTTATGGTGTACTCGTAGTTCCTGATACCCACGACACATGGAATCCCAGTGTGGGGTCAGGACTACGTATGTGACTGTTATTGTACATATTATTTTTTATTGGCAAACGATTTAGTTAGTCAACAGGTTTTGTAGTATATGAGCTACGCTCAAACAAAAATATTATCAACAAGTCCGTACATGTTTCTGAATTCTATTGTATTGGTTTTCCCCACAGCTTGAACAAAAAGGTTCTCATTAGCACAAAGCAACTTCCTGTAACGGCCAAATAGCGGCCGCTGTATGTAACGAATAACGACAGAATCGTTAGAGCCGTTGAGTGTTGCGGAGGTATTGTTTGAGTCATACACACAGGCAGTGACGGCAGTGTAGGTTGTTGTTTGAAGACACGTGACAGATTAAAAAGAGGTGATGTACTATGCAGTTTTTCTTGCTACATAATTATTAATATTTTAACATAGTATACTTGGATAATTTTGCTTGGATAAAATTGCAGCTATATTCAAGACTGATTCATTTAAATGGGAAATGCACCTGATAGTGGTACAGGATTTTTTCTAAAAAGTTATTTTTTTTGTGCAACGCAAAATGCTAATCGTAGGTTTGAATTTTACCTGAGTAAATCAAGTACAATATTGAGATTAAAAATATGCATGGTACATTATAATGCCGAGGAGTCAAGTTATAAGGTATAAATAAGAACCTCCTTTTTTGAAGTCGGTTAAAAATCACAAAGTTACAAATTTTGGCTAGATTCGATTGTTTCTTAATATGGTGCAGATTATTTGGGTCAAAAATTAGATAAATAAAATCAATACAATAGAACCGAAGACTTACTTACTTTGTGAGGATTTTGTAAAATAATCTACATGTTACGAGATATTCATACACTTCTTCGAGCGCGCAGGGGTTTTTTTGTTGTATAAAAATTTATATTTGCGTTAGTATAGGCTCATCAGGGAGAATTTATTTTTCAGTAATTAGTATTATCTACTTACGAGTCCCATAATGAACTTTTGAATTAAAATCATATATGAATACATTTTCAGGGCTAAAAAGCCAGGAAGGATATAATGCAATTTCCGTATTTAATTCTAGATTTATGGCGTCAGCAGTCTACGTTTATTTCATGTTAAAAACCGTATACAACCATGCAAAATTATCAAGTGCACGTCAAACTCTTCCATCCTTGTCGCACATCAGACGACGCCAATCGCGCCGTCACGTTTTCGATCGTTATGTTTCGTTACAGTGACTCATACGCTAAAAATAGGTGCCTTGAAATTGTGTGCGCGGCGTTTTCTTGATTGCTTCAGTCCGATTTCAAACTAATCTTCGAGGCTTTAAAGTTGATGTTTGTTTGAATGGTGCCGTAATCTTGTAAAACGAGTTTCAGTCTAACTGAAATAGTTATCGATATAATTAGCGAGTTATTTTTTTGGCAACATTGTAACTTTTGAGTTCAAAGCCTTGTAGTTTTTTTCGGCTGTTGAAGTTTTAGTGTCGTATTAATCTTTGTCTATGCGAAATGGTTGGCGTGTTTTTCATTAGTTAATGAGCGAAGCGAGTTCTCTAGACTTAAACTTGGATGAATCGGCATTTGTATATTTATGTATGGATGTTATTCTGAACTTTTGGTAGATCCGATTTTCATTAAATTTGGTACATTTTGTAAGTAGGGTTATGATTTAAGTCAGGGGTTTTTTGAGATTTTGGGTTCAAAGGAGGGGTTAAAAATAAAAGTGAGACAATCAGGCCAACTCGTTATATAACCGTAGGAAGTGTAATCACATCTTCAAAATAGGTTTTAAACATTATTTCTCGATGTCCGCTTCGTTTATGAGTTAAATCACGTGTAGTTTGGTTTGTTAAGATATTGGGGCCTTTTGGACCCCAATATATCAACAAAAAAGGGGAAAAGGGTTATATGAAAGGGCTTTTTTAGGATCGAAAAATATAAGTACATGATGTTTTTTTTTAACGATTCCTTACATCGCTGTTTAGAGTATTCTTTTAAAGTAACTGAATCCTAAAATAAATAAGTTTTTATTGATTATCACAATGTAAATATGTATTTAAAAAAAGCAGTAGAATGGGCAGCCTTATCTATCACTGCCATGCTATTCTTGTACACTTTGAAGCAGCATGCACTCCACTAACGGCGCGTATAACGCCGTTATCGATATATTTATCGTTAGATAATGATAATTTGGGGTATAAATTGCATGGATGTGTTTATTTCACTATAGATATTCAAGTGTTTTCTGTGTTAAGTGGTTACACTCCGTGAACGCGTGAACAAATTGTATTATTTCAAGTTGGTAAGTTTGAACTTGACTTGCCGTGGTGTGTTCGGCCTAGAGTAGACCCCTCCCTCTCTTTCCGTGGATGTCGTAAAAGCCGACATGGTATTACACCAGGGGATGGGCAGCAGCATTCACCTGAGTGCTAAACACCAATTCTGCGACCACCAATCCGTCTGCCAAGCGTGGTGATTATGGCAAGCACTCCCCCCCCCTTCGGGGGGAGACCTGTGTTCAGCATTGGACTTCTTCAGGCTGATTATAATGCTGATATTATATTTTATTTGTTGTTCTTTTTGAGTCAAGTTTCTTAGAATTCATATTTTAGAATCAGAGGCCCAATTCACTAACTTAAAAATAGTTAAAATAGAGTTCGGATCATGTTTCGATCTTGTGTCGATGTCTTAAATGTCAGAAATGGTATTCTCTAAACATAAAATACAACACTGTAATGTGATTATATCGAAATGTGACCGAAACTTGAACGATTCAAAGTTTTTTCGATAATTTTAGCTTAAGTAGATGGAGTCTCTCTGTACTCTTTGCGATTATATATATAACTATCCTACTCTAATGGTAGTCACCGTGAATTGAAAGAAGACTAAATTGTTATTTATAAGGGAGCAGAATACCAAATTTCTGTCAATTCATAATTCAGTTTCGATTCGGTTAACTTTCAGTGTAGTTTTAAAATAATTTAGAGAATTGGGCCTCTGATTTTGAGACAACAATCGTGAGATTTTGTCGTTTCAACAAAGTGTTTCGAAAAAAATCGGGATGTGGCTGTGTCGTGGCCATGGCCGTGTGTTTAACGTGAATACGAAATTATGTGACGCAGCTAAACGGCCTAAAAATAGCGGCGCTTCCCACTACCGCCGCGAAGCGTCACAGTCCTCATTCAATTGAATTCATTGGTTCTTTAACTATCGAGTGGTGTGATAATATTTTGGATGTAGATCAGGGATCGGCAACCTTTTGGCAAGTAAGGGCCACGTTGTGGGAAAATTAGATAACCGCATTAGTTTATAAATTTGATAATAGGTATACTAGGTATCTATCTATCTATAGGTATTATTAGGTTATATTAAAAATGCAAAAACTATTTTATTTTTTGGTCTTCCACTCGATGGACTATAGACATTATACGTTGCTGGAAGTCGGTGAATGGAGGCGGCTCAAGACCGTTCGTCGTGGCATTCTAAGGGGGAGACAGTGAACTTCTACACGCTGATGATGATGATCATTTTAATTAATTTGTTTTATTTCTATCACAGACACCACCTTGATGCTATTCCGTTATCAACGGCATTGTCTATGATAATCTCGTAGGTATGTGTAGTTGTAGGATATCAATTCGTTATTATCTGTGTTAAACCGACTTCCCAAAAAAGGAGGAGGTTGTCAATTCGGTTGTATTTTTTTTTTATTACATTGAATTACTCAAATGTCATCATCATCATCATCATTAGATGTTAGATGTGGACGCTAGGATTTGCCATGATCACCAAGTTTATTTTTAACCGACTTCCCAAAAAGGACGAGGTTCTCAATTCGTTTTTTTTTTTTATGTTTGTTACCTCATGTCTCCGGCGTTTATGAACCGATTTGGAAAATTCTTTTTTATTTGAATAGATATACTTTCAGATTGGTCCCATTTTTTTCAGAATCCAGTTCTGATGATTATTTAAAAAACCGACTTCCGCCATTGTATTCGATTAAATATTTGGATGAAAAAAAAATGAAAGACCCATAGTGGTGAAAGGATTATGATACTTTCTGAATGCAAATGCTTGGTTTGTTGCTGAAAATATCAAAATCGCCATATGTATGCCTACAATATTTGAGGGGTTCCCTCAATTCCTCATGGACTCCATCATCAGAACTGGGTTTTGAAATTTTTAAATGGGAAGTATATCTATTCAAAGAAAAAAATTTTTTCCATATCAATTCATAAACGCCGGAGATATGAGGTAACAAACATAAAAAAAAAATACAACCGAATGAAAACCTCCTCCTTTTTTGTGAAGTCGGTTAAAAATGATTCGAACATTCTCATAAGAACACTTTAAATACAAACAATGTCCTACTGCTCAACTGCTCAACTAGTTGAGCAATAGTTGAGCAATCTAGTTGAGCAGTGGAAAAGACGCGGTTAAATAGTTTAATATGTGATTAGATTTAAAATCCTAAATTTTTTATCGGAACACATCCGTTGTTTTTATATCAATGTTACCAAAACACTTGATTTTAATAGCAAGGTTTCGTTCTATATATTTTGTTTATAAGGAGTGGCGTCTGTCGTCGAAGCCACGTTTGTTGGTAAAATGGTCTGTCAATGGTAACTTCATCATCATCCTCTAGAAGTCCACTGCTGGACATAGGCTCTTAGAATGTCTTGAGCCGCCTCCATCCACCAACTTCCTTTTGTAATGTCTTTAGTCCATCGAGTGGAGGGCCTTCCTCTACCGCGTCGTCCGGTTTGTGATCGCCACTCGTGAACCTTTATTCCCCAACGGTTATCAGTTCTTCGAGCTACATGACCTGCCCATTGCCACTTCAACTTGCTAGTTCTGATAGCTATGTCGGTGACCTTGGTTCTTCTACTTTCGTTGATAACTTAAGAGGGCCTATAAAACAAACAAGAAACCTACATTTTACAAAAAATTACAATTTACAAATTCCGTTGTCACAGTTGTATTTTTTTTTTTTTTTTTTTTTTTTTTTTTTTTTTTAATGTTTGTTACCGCATATCTCCGGCGTTTATGAACCGATTTGGAAAATTCTTTTTTTATTTGTATAGATATACTTCCAGATTGGTCCCATTTTTTTCAAATTCCAGTTCTGATGATGGGATCCATGAGGAATTGAGGGAACTCCTCAAATATTGTAGGCATACATATGGCGATTTTGATATTTTCAGCAACAAACCAAGCATTTGCATTCAAAAAGTATATTAATCCTTTCACCACTATGGTTCTTTCATCTTTTTTTTTTCATCCAAATATTTTGTCAAATACTATGGCGGAAGTCGGTTTTTTAAATGAAAAGTTATTAACTAATTCTTTACATTCTTTTAGAATGTCAAATGTCGGTTCGTGGCCAAAATAAATGAGCTTCAGCCAACTCCAGCAAGCATTTAAACGATACATGCTGGCACAGATATCTCGGCTTGTTATGTAAAAACACAGTTTTACTACAGAACCTTGAAAGGGCAAGGTCGCAACGGGCTTGATTTGATGCACGGACTGTCTTGATATAGCTGTATGCTTCGGTTATACTCGCGTTGATTCGCTTGTGCAAAGTCGCGCGACAAAAGTGCCCTATCTACTACTATAACTATATTGATGATAAAGCCGCGTGGCCTGATGTCGCTCTACCCCTCGACTGCTAAAATGGAAATTTGCAATATCTGTGTACTATTTACATGTTTCTATTAGATTATTTATAAGTATAACAAGCGCAGCGTGTTCTGTCCTACCTTTTGCTGATGTTTATTTACTTTTGACTACCGTCCTAAGGTTTTTAAGTTCTCATTTACTATGTATCAGCAACTCCTTGCTCCGAGGCACCACACAGGCGCTTCTCACCTAGTGGTAAGACGGACCATTTATGTAAGCCAAGCCGAGTTTGTTGCCTGATTCTTCTAGGCTTGGTCGCGTTGGAACAGGAGTCATTTTAGTACTTATAAATAAGACGATTCAATATGATCCTTGTGATTTCAATGAATAAAACTATTTAATTCCCGGAACTATTATTAATCGCTAAGGTTGAAACGTCATTGATAAGTAGTATACCACGGATAGGATAATATTAATCTACCGTGGTATTGTCAGACAGGTTAATAGTACCACTATCGCTTAACTTGCAGCCTATACCAAAAAAAAAACTATCAAAAAAATATTTTTTCACATGGCCATTCCTGATGCCGGTCACTGACCTAAAGGACTCTCCTTAATAAAGGTCCAGAAAGTACAAGTGTCACGAGAAAGAAGAATATTCCCACTGCTGAGACTGATAATGTTAGATATGGCGGCTAGATAATGTTGTGTGAAATGTCTAGCATTTATTATTATTATCATTTATTATTGGTTCATTGACATTCGTATAGCAAAACTAATGATATTTATGAGATACTTTCAATTAAAACATGTGTGTTATGTATCCTGATTCCAGTTTCCAGTGTTCACTATCTCAAGAAGTGTTGATGAGCTATATAAACGTGCAAAAAACACAATAAAATTTGAATTTCGCAGCACTAGCGAAACGTTCCACCTTAATTATTTTAAAACTATTAATACCTACACTGAAAGTTGACCGAATCGAGACTTAATTGTGAATGGATGGAAGTTGGTATTCTGCTTTCTCATATTAACAATTTAATATTTACTACGAAGGCATTAATTTTGAACAGCGCTGTGTACTGTCTCCATGTACTGTGTAAATAATTGAACAGTCCAGTAGTGGACAAAAAGACGGATCGAGCGGCAACGAGCCATGACTAAAAGGCGTGTTCCGCTTGGCGCTGAAAATTTACTTTCCTAGTGCCTTAGACAAAGTAACATTCTAATAGCCATGGACGCCAGTAGGAAAGTCAAAAATGTATGGGATTGACGTTAGCTATCGATATGTCACGTGGTCTATTATATTGTATGTAATACAATACATGTAGAAATGGAATCGCTTCGAAGCGAATGCCGTTTGGCTAGGCGCTCTGGTTTTTAACCGACTTCACAAAAAGGAGGAGGTTCTCAATTGGGTTGTTTTTTTTTTATGTTTATTACCTCATGTCTCCGTTGTTTATGAACCGATTTGGAAAATTCTTTTTTTATTTGAATAGATATACTTCCAGATTGGTCCCATTTTTTCAGAATTTGGTCAGAATCCAGTTCTGATGATCCATGGGGAATCCATGAGGAATTGAGGGAAATATTGTAGGCATACATATAGTGATTTTGATATTTTCAGCAACAAATCTAGCATTTGCATTCAGAAAGTATCATAACCCTTTCACCACTATGGTTTTTTCATAAGTTTTATTTTCATCCAGATATTTAGTCGAATACAATGCGGAAGTCGGTTTTTTAAATGAAAAGTTATATTTGTAAGGGACTTGTTGACCTATTTTTACTGTTATAATATATACATGTGCCGTGGTGTGTTCAGTCTAAGAAAACATCCCTCCTACTCCTCCCGTGGATGTGGTAAACGCCTTACTAAGTGATTATTCCACAGGCATAATTTTTCCCGGGAGGGGTAGACAGAGACCGCGGATTTCAACTTGCCATAACACACCTCGCTCGCTTCGCTTTATCGCGATGTTTTAAAACAGACAAATTAAACAAGGGTGGTCCAGTAAAGGAAAGTGCCAAGCGCAACAAGTCCGTGCCACAGATTAAACACTATAGGTCACCAATACCACAGACAGACAGAAACTTACAACGTGACTGTCCGTCCAATAATTATGTGGTACAAGGTCGGACGGCAAAAAGAAGAAATAGTTTAAAGTTATTAGTTAGTACCTGGCTAACCAAGTTTGGCTCGGAAAACTCGAAAAAACGCGTTTTCCTAGAGATGAGACCTAGTTAGATCGCCAAAAACTCCAATATAGCAAATTTCATCGAAATCGTTAGAGCCGTTTTCGAGTTTTCAAATTTATATAAAAATATATACAAATATTGCTCGTTTAATAGTATTAGATGGATCTATGTCGTGTGACGACCTCTGTGGCGCGGCGGGCGACTAGCTGGCTGAGATGCAACAGGTTGCGGGTTCGATTCCCGCTGCGGAACGAATGTTTGTATGATCTGCAAATGTTTGTTCCAAGTCTGGTTGTTATGGTACCATGGTAACCCATTGCCACTTTAACTTGATAATTCTGAGAGCTATGTCGGTGATCTGGGTTCTTCTACGGATCTCGCCAATTCGGATTCTATCACGTAGTAAAATTCCGAGCATTGCTCTCTGCAAGACTTTGAGCGTGTGTACGAGGCTAATAACTAGCGATCACGTCTCAGTGCCGTAAGGCAACACTGGCAACACGCACTGATTATACAAATACAAATGTTTTATTTGGTAATAAAAGATACTTAAAATAACTATAGTTGTTGAAGACACCTTTTAAGTGTGTAATACTTGTGATAGGCATTTTCGCTCTTCCAGATCTTTAAGTAGTAAGTAACATTTCATTTCTATAAAACATTGTAATAAAAAAAAGATAAAAATAATATAATCCAAAAGAAGTACAAAAAATAAAAATAATTTAGGGTGTGAACAATTTTAACAAAGATAGGATACGATGGCCGCTCGGAATGCTTGTGTGGTCCAAGTTAAAAACATTACGAACAGTTTTAAAAAGCACAGCATTGCAAGGGCTCGCAAGAGTCAGAGTATGCATGTGCGTGTGTGGGTGTGTGTGTGGGTGTGTGTGGGGGTGTATGTGGGTATGTGTGTGAGTATACGTGTGAGTGAATATTACTCTCCTGAGGCACCAGTCTCGTAAGAGTCTGGGCAACAGGAGAAAAATGTGCGTGTGTGGGGGTGAGTGTGTGTGTGTGCACGGGAGTGGTATCTGAGATAATATGCATTCTATAAAATATTTTTAAAACTATGTATATCTTTCCATAAGAACTTCAGTCTCATCATAACTTATTAGATTATAGACTTTCGTCTTTTGATACTGCGTTATCTGCCTTCTATAAATCGAATCGGTTCCTACTGTAAATTAAGGACACACACGGCAGCTATAATGTACATTACATACCTACATATAGGTCGCGCAACGAGTTATGAGCGCTGACCTTCAATGCGCAGTAGTAATTTTTTGGGTCTGTATAGGGAGGCGCAACGGGAGAGAGAGAGAGAGAGGATACATGCGCAATCAACCCCACCACTTTCGCTGAGCGCTCATAACTCGTTGCGCGACCTAACTCCAATTTACATTATAGCTGTCGTGTATGGTCTCCTGACGATTTCTATGGAAAGGTGTAATGAGATGTATCGTGTTATAATGTATATCTTTACATTATAGCTGCCGTGTGTGAAGCCCTTTATTATTTGTAAAATTTGTGACGTAAACAAGTGTCCATCGCTGATTGGTTTGTTTGAATGAATGAGAACATACTTCATGTATGTTATTTACAACCATATTCACTTCTATTGCTCAAAAGGTTTCGCGATATTAGCCTATTTATAACATATATACATAACATAACACCCAATAGTCTCATACATAGTCCAGAAGGGCGATTCTAAAACGTCGGAAACGTTTCCGATCGGATTCGTTAGTTTTTCATTTCGATGTGGTAAGTAACTAAAACAATTTTCTAACAATTTTCTCTAGTAAAACGGTAATATTAATAAGTATACAATATTTATTGTTATTTACTGTGTTTTACCAAAGAAAATTGTTTTAGTTACTTACCATATCGAAATGAAAAACTAACGAATCCGATCAAAAAGGTTTCCGACGTCTTACAATCGCCCTGCTGTATCCCACACTAGGTTTTTCCCTGTGTCGTGGGTATCAGAAACTATCGAGTACCAATGGTACCACAAAACTGAGACCCGGAAAAAAAATTGCAGATCATGCCAACATTTGTACCGCAACGGTAATCGAACCCACACCTCTTGCGTCTCAGCCGGCTATTCACCCACCGCGCTACGGAGGTCGTCACAACAAATAACACGGATGCTTCTTGTTTCAACCCAAAAAAATTCAACCCATTTAGGTATATATATCGACTCAACCTTTTTTCTAACATTAAAGTAGAAAGGACATTATAAAGGTATCAGGAAGCCGGTGGATGGAGGCAACTCAACATCGTTCGTCGTGGCATTCCACAGGGTTTGAAGGGGGGGGGGGGATCTACGTCCCAGCTATGGGCTGATGATGAAGACGATTACAGTTTTAATTCCACTGCAAATTCACTGTGACCTATGTATACGATTGGGTTGAAACAAGAATAGATATTTAATAAAATAGGTTGAACGTCATTGGGTTGAGACAAGAAACACTCAATAACACGGTTACAATTCACACACTCCAATTAATTACCTAGGGCCTTGACTGTCCTTCAAGTTATCCATTATACGACCCGTGTTTCCATGGGAATATGAAATAACAATTACATTAGCTACACTAACTAGCTTGTTATGTATGACAGCTCTTTGGACAGCTGTTTCTATTGTCACAGCTATTGTGGTCTTCACAATACGCTGTTGATATAAACAAAGGTCTGTTACATTTTCAAAACGATATGTTTTTAATTTTGTAAAATAACTGACAATGATCGCTATTTGTTATTTATTTATCTAAGTAGTACTACTTACAGAGCAATCGTATCTAATGTATTGGTTTTCACATATTCTCAACGATTTATTTTCCAAAAGTTTTGATTTATTTGCCGAGGAGGATGAAGCATCTCTTGTAACTCGCGTTCTTTTAAGAGAAGGTTCCCGTTAGGGTGTTTACGCCCTTTAGTACGCGAACGAAGTTTGCTTAAATTTTGGCTATTACTTCATCAAATTCCATGAAATTTTGTACACATGATCAGTCCACTAATATCTACATTTTAATCTAAAACCAGCTGGTAAATGCTGTTATCTTATAAGTTATAACATAACTGTAACTTAAGTGCATCACACACGTAGCAGATACGATAATATACGAAAATGATACATTCACGCGGAAAACTTCAAACTGTATTTGTATTTCAATTTGTATACACAGATACAATCTGTCCATCTTTTGATATAAATGTCGATGTCTACAGATACTTGACGGTAAAATATAAGTGATCTACTACGTGTGTGTTGCTCCTTGAGTTTAGTATAGAGAGCGATATGGACAGATACGCGCTCAGATACAGATATCTTACCGCATCTGCTACGTGTGTGACACACTTTAATGTTGTTAATATACTCTGCTGTCACATAATAAACATTGTATTCTCTTTGTCCACAGATTAATCGAGTGATGTTCTAACGCCAATGGACTATTAAATTTAAGCTTATAGTAGAATAAGTTAAAATGTCACACCATATAGTCACCGTTTGCATGTTTTGCCTGCTCTGTGCAGCACATACCTGCGGCTCTCACATCGATACCAAATCCAAAGATGTACTCGCACATGAATCTAGAATAGTAGACACAAATTACCTGACAGCGATAGAAGACAAACGAAACACAAATTCCAAATTGCGATACCATCAGAAGCTGCAAAAGATAAGAGGGAGAGATAGATCAAAACGTGAGATTAAAAATGTTAATCCTAATACATACATCGCTCAGATATTTGAAATGTACGGTGATGCTAGTAGTATGACAATGAACCTCACAGGTTTTAATAAGATGCTGAAAGGACTAGAACTTAATGATATGATTGAAGGAGGTCAGAAGACGGAGAGTAGGCCATACCTATATGGGCAGAAAGATGACGTCGTCAATGTAAGTGTAACGCAAACATGTTATTAATTTTTTAGCACGCCTCATTTTATCGGCAACCTCAATACATCTAATATGTCGCTAACTATGTAACCTGCCTTCATATGTCTATCACCATCATCATCAGCTGTCAAACGTCCCCTGTTAACGAGGCTTCCCCCATTGAATGCAATGGAGGATTTGCCATAATCACCACGCTTGGCAGGCGGATTGATGATCGCAGTATTGGTGTTCGAGTACGTAGTCAGGTAGATGCTTCTGGCCATCCCCTGGTGTAATCCCTTAGTCAGCTTTGACGACATCCACGGAAGGAGCCGGAGTGGTTTATTCTGAGGCTGGACATACCAAGGCAATATCTGTAATGCTGGGGATCTATCTGTAAATTAATACACGTAATTTTTTTTATTCATTGTTTACAATATTATCGTTTACATATCTCTTAGTATATACAGTAGGTACCAAATTAATTAATTACCTTTCCTAATACATTATTAATTGGATCTGATTGTATTATATACTTCTTAATTGAAAGGGAAAGAAAGTGGGGAAGAAAATAATATAATCAAAAAGGAATTTATTCGTTATTGTTACTAACTTGTTAATTTTATTTCCTATTTGCCCAAAAACTGATCAATGATTTACTTAATTCCAGTGCGTAAGCAGCGAAGAGTTGATCACAACTGTCAACACAAGGTTAAAACCACTTGAACACGACCACGGTCTTGCAGACCAGACACAGAACCTTAACCCCCTTATATCTGAGGACACGTTACAGAGTATATGCCCAATCCTGCTCTATCAAAAACTAGCCGAAACTAGCATAGAGCGTAAAGGCTGCGTCAAACAGGGTTATTTACCTAGAAACGTAAGAAGTACAGCAAAGACAGGTGTAGATTTGAAACATGAAAACGCTTACTCCAAAGACATGTACGCAGTCTGGTTGTACTCTTCACTAAGCATAGCTGCCATCAGCGCGTGTGGGCTGCTAGGAGTAGCTGTGATACCTATAATGCACAAAACATATTACAACCATTTGTTACAATTCCTTGTAGCATTAGCTGTTGGGACGCTGTGTGGTGATGCATTGCTGCATCTAATGCCTCATGCCATGAGCCCTATGGAGCACGATCATGGACACAGCCATGAGACAGAATTAGAATCAAGAGTGTCGCATGATGATGGCATGTGGAAAGGACTTGCCGCAATGCTCGGAGTAGTATTTTTCTACTTCACTGAGAAGGGACTAACGGTTGTAGTTGAATGGAGGAAACGTAAGCAGAAGCTTGATGATGATAAACTGCCTTCTCGTGTCAGGGTTTTGAAAGATGAAACTGGATGCAGCTCCTCGGGAGGATCCAAAGCCCCCATCACAAATAACACGTCCTCTCTCATGAAGATCTTTAAAAGAGAGGATAAAGGGGATCCGACTACAAAGATTTGCAAGCATAAGTATTCGGAGTACCCTTACTGCTACGATGAGATAGACACAGACACGCATGATGACCATCACATGAGAGATGGGCAGATACCCCCCAGTCCTAAAATGAAGAATCATAACAACTCTGTCAGTGTCGTGTCCTCAAATGCCCTCAATCCTGAAGGTAAAGAGGAACCTTCTGTTAGAGATTGGTTGTTGAATTCTGAGACTCCGGCCGCTGTGGAGATGAACAACATCAAACGTAAAGAGGACGGTGTCAAAGATCTTAAGGACGGCGACAGTTATACAGTTATTTTAAGGTAAGTTTAATTATATTTTTTTGAACTAAAACTGAATGGCGAGCGTTATGATGATCAAACACTGCTATTGCAAAAGACGAGCAAAGCGAGCTATTAGGTAAAGCTTAAGCTTTTTCTAAGGGTAGTGTTATCCAGAGATGTGGCAGCGGCCCTAAGCATTGAAGAGGTGATTATGAAGATCCGATTTTAACCCTTATCTAGTGTCTCATTCAGGGCGACTGCGAGGAGAGACAAGGAGAGAGATCTGTTCGACCAGCACTCACCCTGAAGAAGACCCTTGGGGTTCCTTCTCCTCCCATGGATGTCGTAAAAGCCAACTAAAGGAGAACATCAGGGGATGGGCAGCAGCATCCACCTGAGTACTTAACAGCGATACTGTGATCACCAATCCGCCTGCCAAGCGTGTTTTTTTCATCAAGCATACGGCCCACCTGATGGAAAGTAGTTACCGTAGCCTATGGACGCCTGCAACACCAGAGGCATCACTCGCGCGCTGCTGACCTTGAGACATAAAGATGAAAAGTCTCATGTGCCTGTAATTTCACCGGCACCCGTACTTTTCAAACCGAAACACAGCAATGCGAGCACTACTGCTTGGCGGCAGAAATAGGTACGGTGGTAGTACTTCCCCGGACGAACTCTTTCACAAGAAGTTCTACTACTAACTATGACAAATTCCCTCATTGTATTTCATGAGGGAGGCTTCGGCAGCAGTTGACGTGTGATGATGAGTTATGAATTATGTAACTAAGTAACCTGTTTTACGTTCCAGGGAGCATTCGCGTGCCCACCACGGGCACTCGCATTCGCACGGGCACGTGCACGCGCCACCATCGTCCATAGCCTCCGTCGCTTGGATGGTCATCATGGGTGACGGACTGCACAACTTCACGGATGGAATGGCGATCGGTAAGTTCACACAGAAGCTAATCAATTCTGAAGAATTCAAACGCATCGCACGCAGCGTGGAACCGCTGCTATATTAAGGTCGTTTCGCTGCATCACATAAATTCGTATTCACGTAAAACACACGGCCGAGGACACAGCCACACCCCGATTTTTAACTTACTTTTTCGATACAGATGCTAAGTATTTATAAACGCATTAAGAAGCCAGTTGTTCACCATAATAGCTTACTGATTGACTCGCTCATTGGTTGGTTTGAAGGGTACGGGTGCCGGTGAAATTACAGGCACATGAGACTTTTCATCTTTACGTCTCAGGGTCGGCAGCGCGCGTGTGATGCCTCTGGCGTTGCAGGCGTCCATAGGCTACGGTAACTGCTTTCCATCAGGTGGGCCGTATGCTTGTTTGCTTGCATAGAACAAGGAGAAGCTGATACATAGATAAAGAGAACTTAAAAACCTTAATATAGTTCTAATGGTCAAGTCTGTGTTTTCAGGAGCTGCGTTCGCTTCAAACATAGCTGGTGGTTTCTCCACCGCCATCGCGGTGCTGTGCCACGAGCTCCCTCATGAACTGGGTAAGTTTTTAGAAGTCATGTATCAAACATTACCAGCATTCTTAGACCCCTCTTTGATCCCCCTGGGCACTCACTTTTCCATAATTAAACTTTTTGAACCCCTTGGACTCTCACTATTCCACTTGGACTCCCTCTTTGAGCCCCTCTGGACCCTCACTATTTCACTTGGACCCCCTGAACTCTCACTACTCCACTTGGACCCCCTGAACTCTCGCTATTCCACTAGGACCCTTCTTTGAACCCCCTGAACTCTCACTATTCCACTTAGCAACTGCGAGTCAAGGTCACACTATACGCCGCTTTTCGGTTTAGAAAACGCGCGTTGACATAAAAATAAATACACGTGATATCTTCCCCTGACCCCTCCCTCCCCCCTTGTGATTTTTGCTACCTCCTCCCCCTTTCTAGCCTCACGTGATTAATAGACGGTCCCTTATTGAAGAGTACTAAATTGTAAGTTTTCTGTTTTAGGTGATTTCGCCGTTCTCCTAAAGGCCGGTATGTCGGTGAAGCGCGCTGTCTGCTACAATATACTCTCATCTGGTCTGTGCCTTGTGGGTATGGTGTGCGGTGTCCTTGCGGGGCACGCGCCCTCCGCCACTAGATGGCTGTTCGCCGCTGCGGCCGGCATGTTCCTTTACATTGCCCTCGTTGATATGGTAAGAATTCTGACGACCTCTGTGGCGTGGCAGGAGGTTGCGGGTTCAATTCTTGCCTCGGAACAAATATTTGTACGATCTGCAGATGTTTGTTCAGGGTGTTCTTGGTATTTTTCTATGTATAATAAAAATATCTATCTATGTAGTGTATTGTATTAAGTATATCAGTTATCTAGTACCCATAACACAAGCTCTGCTTAGCTTGGGGCTTGATAATGTTGTGTGAAATGTCTCCAGCATTTATTTATTTATTTTATATGGATTGAAGGTCGCTGGAAATTGGTGAATGATTGATTGAATGAATGAATGAATGATTAATTTGCTTTGAATGTAGATACAGTACAAAACATAGATGATAAGTAAATAAAAATTATAGTCTTCAGGCATTGAGTTCAAAATTTAAGCAGTCCTTACAAACTAGGTGGATGGAGGCGTTTCAAAACCGTTCGTTGTGAAATTATTGGGGAGGCCTATGTCCAGCAGTGGACTTCTGCAGGCTGTTGATGGTGATCTGGATATTGATCAAATGTATTTTCAATAAAAGCTAAAACAATTCTCTACACTAATTAAGTGGCAATGGGCAGGCCATATCCCTCGCATAACCGACAACCGTTAGTGAATAAAGGTTCTCGAGTGGCGACCGCAAACCGGCGGCATTGTAGCAAGCCCATTATCGATGAACTGACGGCATTTAAAAAATGTCAGGATGTCGGTGGATGGAGGCGGCTCAAGACCGTTTGTTGTGGTATTCGATGGGGTAAGCCTATGTCCAGCAGTTACTGAACTCACACAGTGATTGCCACTCGAGAACCTTTATTCTCTGATGGAAAAATTTGTATAAATATTTTAAAGGTGATGTCCACTTTTTGTATGGAGGTTGGTTTTTTATTCCCAATAAAATCTATTCAGCCCAAAACGGTACTGATTTGGAACATACAAAAATAATAAACGTAAAACTGCAAAAATCATATTTTTAGAGCCTCCCGTTTTTTTTTAAATAAATTAATAAGTTCTTCTTTAGTGGTAACACCAAATATCCTATAAAAAAAAGCAGTTGGCAGCACAACAAATGCAAAGCTAAATAAAACATTTTGACACAACTCTGCTAATGTTGTTGTCAGTAAATGTTGTGTGCAGCGATGCATGTGCAAATTGTGCAATGTTGTTTTTATAATGTATTGTCAATTTTGATCTGTCAGTTTGATTGATTGATTGTTTTTTTTTAATAATAGATCATTTTTACTTTTTTTGTGCTAACCAAACCGCCATCATTCTTCGAAAGGTCTAAATATCCACCAAAATAAAAAAATGATTTTCTCCTAAATGGGGGGGGTCTAAAAATGTATGGTTTTCATAAAAAGGATAGGTTTAGGGATCTCTACCCAAATACATTAAATTTATCCCGGTTAGATTTAATGATTATTACAAAACCACAATTGGACATCACCTTTAATTATTTAAAAAAAACAGCATCAGTAGCTTTGAAACATTTACTGCTAGACGAGGCATCCCCCATAAAATACAATGGGGGGAATTGCCATAATCACCACGCTTTGCAGGTGGATTCGTGATCGCAGTATTCATTTCGAATACTCAGATGGATGCTGCTGCCCAACCCTTGGTATAATCCCTTAATAATCCAAATTACAACCTCTGTAGCGCAGCGGTTGAGTAGCTGGCTTAAATGCGAGAGGTTGCGGGTTCGATTCTCGCTGGGGTACAAATGTTTGTATGATCTGCAAATATTTGTTCCGGGTCCGGGTACCATTGTACTCGTAGTTCCTGATACCGACGACACAGGGAATCCTAGTGTGGGATTAGGACTACGTATGTGACTTTTGGGTGTTATGTTATTTAGTTATTTAACTTATCTATTACAGATGCCAGAACTAAGTACATCTCACAGCAATGAGGGTACGCTCTGTCAATGTGCACTTCAACTCATGGGGTTGGCGACCGGCATCGGAATAATGCTTGTGATAGCTCTCTACGAACATGACCTGAAGAACTTGTTCGGGGAGGGTTTATAACCTAACTTAGGTTGGACCCACACACATCAAACGTACTGTGAAAAAAGTGTAACTGTATAACTTATATACATATGACAAAAGTTACACCCAAAAAGAATTTAAAGATACTTAAATAAAACATAAACTGTGAAAACATAGAATGTAATCTGTGAAAACAAAGTGACAAAAACATAAAACAGTTATACTCTTTATATATCTGTCAAAAGTTACACTGAAAAAGAATTGAAAGATACTTAAATAAAACATAAACTGTGAAAACATAGAACGAAATTTATGAAAACAAAGTGACAAAAAAAAAAGAAAGTTATACACTTTATATATATCTGTCAAAAGTTAAACAGAAAAAGAATTAAAAAATACTTAAATAAAAAACAAAAACTTAAGTGAAAACAAAGTGACTAAAAAGTTAATCTGTCGAAAGTTTCACCCAAAAAAGAACTGAAAGATACATAAAACATAAACAGTGAAAACAGAACATAAACGGTAAAAAACATAAACCGTGAAAACATGTTGACAGTATAACTAATACATACATCTGTCAAATCTTGCACCTAAAATGAATTTAAAAATACATACAACATTATCTGTGAACACAAGTGACAGTATAACTAACACCTACATCTGTCAAATCTTGCACCCAAAAAGAATAAAAAAGTGTATAATCCAAAAACAAGCTTTAACAGTATGTCATGGGACTACGACTGACACGATCGTGCTGGTACATAGCACTACGCTATTGATCTATTCGGAGAGTTTCAAACAAAACTTAATCTGTCACAAATACCTACATCTGTCTAATCTTGCAATAAAGCGACCAGCCAGGCAATTACGTAATTCTGTTACGATCAGTTTCAATGCTAGTTGCAATCAAGCTTTGTAAGCAAACTGCGTAAAAAAGATAATCACAAAAATGTAATTTCAAATAGATACAGCATGAAACTGATAGCAACAGAATTATATAATTTGCAAGATAACATTTTCTTCATCAGCCGGTAGTCATCCACTGCTGTATGAGGCCTCCCCCATAGCGTGCAATGGGGGGGATTTGCGATATAACCACGCTTGGCAGGTGGATTGGTGACCGCAGTACTCAGGTGGATGCTGCTGCCCATCCATTGCATCTGCCATTGGCGTAATTCCTTAGTCGCCTTTTAATACATCCACAGGAGTTGAAGGAGTCCTATACTTAGGCCGATACTACCCACGGCTACAGCTAGATAAAATATACAGTACTTAATAAAAATTAAGATAACTCAACTGTACTTAAAAAAAGTACTTAAAACTTACTAGTAGTAAAAAACGGGCTATCTAACTTTATCAACGAACTCATTCTGGATTATCTCAAAAAGTCCCGAATCTGGGTACCGAATATAACAAAAACTCAACTATACTTAAAACTTACTAGAAGTCAAAAACGGGCCTTCTAACTTAAACAAAGAACTCATTCTGGATTATCTCAAAAAGTCCCTATCTGAGTTCCGAATATAGCAAAAACTGAACTATACTTAAAAAAAGTACTTACTAGAAGTCAAAAACGGGCCTTCTAACTTAAACAACAAACTCATTCTGTTATGGTATCATGTACTCGTTGTGGGTGTTATGTTATTATTCTGGATTATCTCAAAAAGTCCCGAATCTGGGTACCGAATATAACAAAAACTCAACTATACTTAAAACTTACTAGAAGTCAAAAACGGGCCTTCTAACTTAAACAAAGAACTCATTCTGGATTATCTCAAAAAGTCCCTATCTGAGTTCCGAATATAGCAAAAACTGAACTATACTTAAAAAAAGTACTTACTAGAAGTCAAAAACGGGACTTCTAACTTAAACAACAAACTCATTCTGTTATGGTATCATGGTACTCGTTGTGGGTGTTATGTTATTATTCTGGATTATATCAAAAAGTCCCAATCTGGGTACCGAATATAGCAAAACCTACCAGTGCTATGTGGTAGTACCATTAATATGGGCAGAAAAATGTGATGGCGCGAAAAATCTTAAGAAATTCCAGGTGTTTTAGTGAAACTAAAATTTAACGGACTTGAGTGTTAGATCATAGTTCTAAAAACCTATTGGGGTTTATCCATTTTGAGCAATGATAATGAACCTATTTTTAGGTACCTACTTAAATTTAAGGCTATATTATACAAGTTGTCTTATATTGATAATAAACTTATTTTTAAGTAATATCAGCTTGGCGATTACTTTAATCTATTGCAATCAGTTTCAATGTTGTTTCTATATGAAATTATTTTTACGATAACCCTTGCGCAGTCTAGTAGTCTAACAATTAAGCTTAGTGGGCAAATTGCGTAAATTTGCGATTACCTAAATCGCGAATTAACATTGAAACTGATTGCAAAAGAATTACGTTATCGACCATCTGGTATTGGACTGGGTACCCAGATGGTATCCCAGCCATGGTATTGTACAATTAAATTCCGAAAAACCTTGAATATTAACTATTAAGTTATTTTAAGTACCTATTCAATAAATAGTAAAATAATGCAAGCATTTTTTTTTTATTATCCTCAAAGTATTAACAGGGTATGAACAATTAATTAACTTCATTGATTGCAACACGCAAACCCCAAAATATAGATATAAGATAATTCATTTAAAAAAATTAGTCATATGGTAATAACTAATTAGTAGTCGTATCTGTTCTCCCGAACAAATCTTATTTAAGTATATCATTTATCTATAGATAAATAATTCCCCTTTTTACACTTTCCCTAGTTTAATTCAATATGAAATACTGGGAAAAAATAATAAGCTATATTTATTCCCAGCTCACCTTGAATCAATAAATCTCATCTCACTAATAATAAATAAATAATAATATTTGCAGATCATGCAAATGTTTCTACCGTAGCGGGAATCGAACCCGCTCTGCCTCCCTATTCCCTAACTGAAAGTCGCTCGGTGACTAACGTTTGACAAGTAAAATGACTATTATTTTGACAATTCTTAATGTTCATTTTGGGCAATTGATGGTCATTCTAGCTTTTATGAAATGGTGTGGAACAACAGCAATTGCACAAATATGGCAAACGCACCTAGCACAGTGATGCCAAAAATAAAATGGCTTAAATAGTGCCATCTATATTTATAATTATCATACTATTGTCACAGCGACATTATTCTTGGCCATCTCTTGGCTCTCCAAAGAAGCATTTTCTGAAATACAGCTATTCGTCACAAGATGGCAGTTAATATCTTTTTATTGTAGTGGCAACTTTTTAATAGCTGTCACTTTGACAATGACTGTATGAAATTTTGACGTTTGTTTACTTACAGACATAACCTTTCTCGCGTGCATACTTTTGCAATTTTATTTGTTTCAAAGGCATTTCTTATCTTGGAACTCGCAAGTGTAAAGTGATAACAAAACAACAGTAACCTGTAAATACATCCACGTAAGTAAAAAATTATTCACAAATGTCATGGCTTAAATACTGATGAAGATTTTACCTGATTTTGAAAATAACTCGAAAGCAATAATTTACTGTAGGTACTTTATTGTATTCATTCTATTAATAAAACTTTTCATTTTCAACCTCTTCTTTCTGTAATATCAATGACTTGAATATCGTTCGCTCATAAAAACACCGGTTTTCTAATTGTTCTAACCTCATCGGTCCAAAGATTCTCTTTTGCGTAGAAGTGTGATCGTAATATCGGGTTTAAAGCTATACGATGAGAAATTAAAAATGTTTATTTTCTACAGTATGTAATTCATTTGCGGGAATAGCGGAAACACCAAAGTTGTTCCTACATCAATAGGTAGGTAGGTACCTACCTAATTTTAGACTTAAAATAGAAACCTTACCAGTGTTCCAAAATCACCTGCACATGATTTTGGAACTTCACATGTAGATTGTCAGTACCTACAGTAGGTACACAGTACAGTTTTATAGCACTCAAAAATGACTTACTATGAAGACGTTGTTGGCACATTTTTGCTATTAGTTTTGCTAATTGCATCATCCAACATTCATTCATTATTTAAAGCTCAAAAGGTTAGCACTGTTTTAATGAGAGCTTCTCATTTTCGATTTATAAAAAAAGTAGTTCAAATTGGTTCGATAGGTGGCGCTGACTCAACTGTAGCTGTCTAGATTGTCAAATGTATTATCTGTGGTGTTTGCGTACTAAGCTATTATCTAACTAGTCTGTGGCTAATAGTTATGATATTCTGTTTGTGTTTGCTTTTTGAGTGTGCGCTAGTGATTTTGTGGTGTAGAAGTAGGCATAAATAAATATCACGAAATGAAAATATATCTACGTTGTTGATGTTGACATTTAACTTTATTTTGACACTTGACAGCTAGGTACAGAGCAGCGCCATCTATTTTCAACGCTGAAAGCATGATTTGAAACGGCCGTGAAAACCCCTCATTACTTAATGCCCATTTTCACCAACCAATTCTTAACCTCTCTAAGACCATGCAGCCAAATTTGCCATCAAACAAAGTACTGTAAACTTGAGTGTAGATCCACTATTAGCTGCACCTGATGTTTGTGCATCTAACATAGTTGATTGTTAAGAAATTATTGACAGATCCAACATAATGGTGTCAGAAGAGCCTACACAAGTGGAGGGTGACGCAGCAGCCAGCAAAAAAGCCGCCAAGAAAGCCGCCAAACAGGCTGAGAAGCAACAAAAAAAGGCCGAACACAAGGTACATTAAACCATAAGCTTTTTCTAAGCCGTGGTGTGTGCGGCATAAGAATCCCTCCCTCCCTTGCCCCCTTCTGTCTCCTCTCATGGATGTTGTAAACGCCCGACTAAGGGATTACACCAGGGGGTGGGCAGCAGCATCCACCTGACTCACTAATCAGAAAAAGTGTGCGAGTCTTTGTTCATGTCCACCTACATACTATGTACAACTCGCCGAAATTATCGACTGAATTAATTACACTCGAAAAAAAATTGGTACATTGTTAATTGTTACTCAACACCAATACTGCAATCACCAATCCGTCTGCCAAAAGTGGTGATTATGGCAAATCCCTTCATTGCGTTCTATGTTAGAGGCCTCATTCAGCATTAGATTCTTCTATGTATGAGCTTCTTGTTGGTAACCACATCAGAGCTTTGTAGTACTAAGAAGGGTCATTAAATTTTTTTCGTTGCTTTTTTTTTTTAATCTTTGACATTAGTTTTTGACTGATGATGATGACGATGGCGATGATGTTGAAATTACAGTAGGGCCTCGATAATCCGAACAACCAAAATGTATACCCTGTTCGGATGCACGCAGCGTTCGGATTATAGTATGTAGACATTTTAAAAGGTATATTGGCAATAAAACAATACTGTTTACTATCGAAACTATGTTTTAATTACACAAAACTGATATAGGATGATGTTATTATATATTCATACATGTTTATACTTTTTGGAAGAAGTCTAATAAAGTACTTTGACGGCTATTTTTTAGCGACATTGACATTTGCACTAAAATATGCGCGTGACATACCGAGGTACTAGGAAACGGCAGATGCGGGGGTCGTTCGGATTATAGAGGCGTTCGGATTAGCTTGGGTACGGATTATCGAGGCCCTACTGTAGTACATTCAATACTCTTTAAGTCATATCTTCATAAAACTTTGTAGGTATAATTGAAAAAGACTTATCAAGGTAATGTGTTCTAGATTTTTTAAACAATGTACCAATTTTTTTTCGAAGCGTAATTAATTCAGTCGATAATTTCGGCGAGTTGTACGTAGTATGTAGGTGAACATGAACAAGGACTCGCACAGTTTTTCTGGACCCGAAAAGCTCTACTTACATCTACGGAATTTCCCCATAACAATAGCCCATATAAGAGCACTGATGAGACATATCCATGATATGCTGTAACAGCTGATTCTCTTGACACTATCACCCATAAATGTTTAATGGCTAATTAATCAATTAGTCAAAGCCACGTAGGGCGCGTCCTAAGTGGACGTGATCTATATTATAGGCAAAGGTTACCGCTAAACATAAGGTGGCTTAACGGCTTGTTACATCACTTATTCAAATAAAATGTAAACAAATACTTTTGAATGAGTTTCTCATTGTGTACTTCCAGTCAGCGACAGTCCAGCCCCAAGCTGAGTCTGAACCGGACTACTCGGAAGGTCTCTACGGAACACTCAAGCTTATCCAGTCAACGGGTGAACACGCAGACAGGGTGTACACGGATGTCAAGGACTTAGGAAAACTTGCAGGCAAACAAGTCTGGGTCAGGGGTATGAATTTACATCTAGCTAGAGCCTTACAAATTAACGTGGAAAAATCGTTTTTTGAAACGTTTTATTTAATTTATCGTGTATATGTATGTGGCGTGGTGTGTCCGGCCTATGAATAGACCCCTCCTCCCATGGATGTAGTTAAAGCCTTACTAATGTATTACACCAGGGGATGGGCAAGTTTCGGCCACATTTCGATATAATCACATTACAATGTTGTATTTTATGGTAGGAGAATACCATTTCTGACATTTAAGACATCGACACAAGATCGAAACATGATCCGAACTCTATTTTAACTATTTTTTAGTTAGTGAATGGGGCCTCTGATCCCAAACTATAGGATTCCCTATGTCGTTGGTATCAGAAACTACGAGCATGTTACTACAACACCCAGACCCGGAACAAATATTTGCAGATCATGCATTTGTTCCGCAGCGGGAATCGAATCCGCAACCTGTTGCTTCTCAGCCGACTGCTCGGCCACCGCGCCACGAAAGTTGTCAACTCTCGCGAGGACGGTCGTTTACTCATCATCATTGTCTTGCCCTTATCCCAATTTATTTGGGTTCGGCGCAGTATGTGTTTCTCTTCCACTCTCTCCTGTCAGCCGTCACCTCATCATTCACTCCTTTCTCATTAATATCATCTCTCACGCAATCCATCCATCTTTTCTTAGGTCTTCCTCTTCCTTTCCATCCACTAACCTTCATATTCATCACTCTCCTAGTTACATGTGTTTCATCCCTCATAACATGCCCATACCAAGCTAAACGATTCCCTTTCAACTTTTCTGTCACTGGTGCAATTTTCACCTCTTATACAGTCATTCCTTATTTAATCCATTCTTGTTACTCCACACATCCATCTTAACATTCTCATCTCTGCTGCATGCAATCTTCTTTCATCCTTCTTCTTCATGGCCCAGCATTCCGATCCGTACATAACAACATTTACTATAAACATATTTTTTCCATTCCCAAGCCCGCTTGCAAACATCGAGAGCTAAAGGCAAACAGTGCTTCGCGGTACTGCGACAGAGTTCAAGCACCGTCCAACTGTTGGTGAGCGTCAACGAAGAAAGAAAAGTTAGCAAACAGATGGTCAAATTTACTGGCAAGTAAGTTCAGATAAGAGGCCCAAGGGCCGGTTTCCACCGGGTCGGAGAGGAGAGTAGATGAGAAGAGATGTGCTGCAAAGCTGGCAGGTTATTTCTACAAAACCGGAGAGGAGAAGTGTAGCGGAGAGGACATGTGAGCTTTGTGAAGCAGAGATATCAGCTGTGAGAGATCGAAACTAGTCAAGAGGCGAGGGGAGAAGGCAGCGGGGCGCGGGGTGCGCCGCCCGGCTGCCCGACTAGACACTTCTCCGCTCTGCCTTGCGTTTGCTCGCTCGCCGTACAAAATTCTATAAAAAAATGAGACATCTCTCTTCTCCGCTTGATCCATTTCCACCGACGCTAAGCGGAGAAGAGATGTGGAAATAACGAAATCGTATCGGTTTATTCAAACACATCTCCTCTCGTCTCCTCTCCTCTCCGCCCCAGTGTGAATAGGACTCCTCCAACACTTCCTGTGGATTACGCCAGGGGATAGGCAGCAGCATTCGGGTATCAGGAACTACGAGTACCAGGGTACGATAATGCCCAGACCCGGAACAAATATTTGCAGATCATGCAAACATTTGTCTCGCCGCGGGAATCGAACCCAAAACCTCTCTTATCTCAGCCAGCTACTCGCCCTCCGCGCCACAGAGGTCGTCAAACCCTAACCTTAGGGACCGTCCATTAATCACGTGAGACTTGAGGGGGGGGGGGGGGGGGGTTTTAGAAAAAATCACGAAATAAGACGGGGAGGAGGGTGGGGTGTTGTAAGATATTACGTGTGTTTATTTTTTCGTCAAACGCGCGATTTCTAAACCGAAAAGCCTTCATTTCGGAATAAAATTATATTAATTATCACTAGAAACGTGATATTTACTATATATTATATTATATTTATTTATTTTGTTTCATGCGCCATGATCACGGGTAAACTGAAGTCTTTGCGAGTAGATTTTTATTGTTATAGGTAGCCGTAACGATCTACCCTCTTTCTCACTCTTTTATTACGAACAAAACTCAAAAATCATGGTAAATATCCCGTTTCTAGTGATAATTATGTTAATAACCATGATAGTTTAAAAAATTATATTATACTTTATACCTGTATTTAAAGATAATATTCAAATAAATTTAAGATTCTTACACTATACTTAATTAATAAATTAATAAAATTAATACACTATAACTAGTGGTTCGCCCCGAACTGAGACCTCGCGATAACACCTTTATCAGCCCGACTACTTAACTAAGTAATTTCCATATTTTATATTATTATTTTTGTAAATTTTCCCCTCGAGGTCTACCAGTACAGTACAGGATCTACCAGTAACTACTCTAATTTCCTACACATCATCGAAATAACCTTTAAATAGGGCTAAGCAACGGAGCGTAGTTATACTACATACCTGTTAGTACCTATATCAAGTACCTGACGAATTAATTGATAACGTCCTTTTGATGAAATCCATAGAACTCCAACGTCATTCAAATTCTTAGAAATGGGAGGTCAACAATGGATGTTATATTGGTTTCTGTTTTATGGAGTACATGTTTCTAAATTCTTCAATTTCAGACTTTTCCCTGTAGTTGTAACACAAAAGCCACAAGCATACCAAATTTCAGCATTGTGGGATTGCTGGAAGTACCCTAGAATTTTGGGTTTTTACGTTTTTTATTTTCCCTAATATCTCGAAAACTACTAAGGCTAAATAATTATTAAAAACAGTTTTGAAATGTCCAACCAAAGCGCTTTCATTAGACACCCCATTTGATCTGACTGTCTCACTTTTACTTTTTTTACCCCCTCTTGGACCTCAATGTCTCAGCAACCCCCTGATCGATATAGCTCATAAACTTACCTACAAATTGTACCAATACTATCTACCCCCATACCAAATTTCATGAAGATCGGATTAACGGTTTGGAAGTTTTCATCGGACAAACATACATACATACATACATACACACATACATACAAACGCCGATTCTTCCAACTTGACTCAGAGAACTCGCTTCGCTCGTTCAATTAATTTTAAAAATACACGTGATTTTTTTTGTAGTCTTAAACCTTACCACGTATCACCAAGGGGGGGGGGGGTTAAAAAATGCTAAAAAAACATAACGTGATTAATGGCCGGCCCCTTATCTAGTTATTTGGTTTGTTCCAGCATCACTAAAGAATCTATTGTGGATATCAATGCAACAGTAGTGAAGACAGCGGCCCCGGTCGAATCCTGTACTGTCAGTTGTGTGGAACTGTCTGGGAGCCAGATCTGGCTGGTTTCAGCGGCCCGGGCTCAGCTACCATTGCAAGTAGAAGACGCGGCCAGACCTGAGAAGAACAATGTAAGTAGCTCAACCAACTTAGTCACCAGAGGCCCAATTCTCTAACTAAAAATTAGTTAAAATTGAGTTCGAATCATGTTTACATCTTGTGTCGATGTCTTAAATGTCAGAAATGATATTCTCTTAATTTAAAATACGACACTGTAATGTGTTTATATTGAAATGTGACCGAAACTTGAACGATTCAAAGTTTTTTCGATAATTTTAGCTTAAGTAGATGGAGTCTCTCTTTACTCTTTCCAATTATATATATAACCATCCTACTCTAATGGCAGTCACCGTGATTTGAAAGTAGACTAAATTGTTATTTATGAGGGAGCAGAATACCAACTTACTGTCAATTCAGAATTCAGTCTCGATTCGGTTAACTTTAACTCAGGTCAAACAATTAAGCTACCAGGTCAAATTAGGTGTTCTGGCCAACTTAGCCAGCAGCTCAACTAACTAAGCCACTGGGCCAATTTAATTAGGTTCAACCAACTGAGCCATCAGCTCAACCAAGGCGTTCTGACCAACTTAGCCAGCAGCTCAACTAACTTAGCCAGTAGTTCAACTAAGCTACTGAACTAACTAAGCCAGTAGTTCAACTAAGCTACCGGTTCAACCAACTACGCCACGAGCTCAACCAACTAAGCCAAGCTCAATTACTTCTTACTTACTTATATATGTTTACTATTTTATTCATAACTTGTTTCTTTTGTTTTATTTTGTTTTCTACTGTATTATTATTGTATTTTACGCGTTAACTTTTAAGATTTTTTAGTTTTAAGTTATACTATTTCTCACTAACACTATTATGCTCATTCTAAACATTTTAATTTTGTGTTTTTTACTATGATGGAGAGTCCGGGGTGAACCACTGTGACCCTGCAACACAGGCTCTTTGAGACCTAGTGCAGGGGACAGCGCTCCTTTTGGTACGCGATATCATGTTTAATATAACTAAGTACTGAAATTAGACCAATTTGTACAATATTTTTAAAAGAGTGAATAAATAATTTATCTTTTTATCTTATCTCATCTAATTGAGGCGTTCGCACCAAATTAGCCAGCAGCTCAGTTAACTAAGCCATTGGTTCAACCAGCTAAGCCACCAGCTCAACCAAGGTGTTCTGACCAACTTAATCTGCAGATCACCTTACTAAGCCACTGGTTCAACCAACTAAGCCACGAGCTTGACCAACTAAGCCATCAGCTCAACGAATAACTATTCCGGATCGACGCCGGCGTCTAGACTGTTTCGTTATTCACCGTCCACTTGTCTACAGTTCACTGGTGTTTAATGGTGTACCTGTTGGTTTTGTAGGACCCTGAGGCCTTAAGGATCCGCGTGAACCAAGACACGCGTCTCGACAACAGGGTACTAGACCTGCGCACGCCAGCTAACCAGGCGATATTCAGGATCGAGGCTGGCGTCTGTAGACTGTTCCGCGATATTCTCACTAAGAAGGGTAAGATTTTGTATACACTAACACTCTTATTCCTCTCTTCTTATTTGATGACCTCTGTGGCGCGGCGGGCGAAGGCTCGCCTGCAACGCAGGAGGTTGCGGGTTCGATCCCCGCCTCGGAACAAATATTTGTGTGATCTGCAGATAATTGTTCCGGGTGTTCTGGGTATTTTCTATGTAAAATAAAAAATACCTATCTATGTACCTAATGTTATATTGTATTAAGTATATCAGTTATCTAGTACCCATAACACAAGCTCTGCTTAGCTTGGGGCTAGATAATGTTGTGTGAAATGTGTCCAGCATTTATTTATTTATTTTATTTATGTTTATATATATTGTTTGTTTTCCAGGTTTTGTCGAAATCCATACGCCAAAGATAATATCCGCGGCGTCAGAAGGGGGCGCCAACGTGTTCACTGTCTCCTACTTCAAGTCCTCGGCATACTTAGCACAGTCTCCGCAGCTGTACAAGCAAATGGCGATCGCGGCTGACTTCGATAAGGTTAGATCTTACCACTTGTTCTTTCATGGTCACCTTGTTTGATTTCAGCCAAGTTTTATAAGTGATCAACATCACCAGCCTATTCTACCTCTACCTCTAGCCTCTTACCTAATTTTATTGTTACTTATGTTTTCAGTGGAGTGGAGTCCTGGTGACCTGTAACACAGGTTTTTTATAAACCTATATCAGGCGCCAGTCTCTCACAATACAGGTTCACGGGTTTTTTGAAATTAGTAAGGTTTTTCAGACTAAATGACCTTTGTGATGAGAAAATTAATATTTAAATAATTTGAAATTGGTGTTACAGGCGTTCATAGGCTACGGTAAATGCTTTCCATCTGGTGGGCCGTAAGCTTGTCTGCTTACCAAGTAGCATAAAAAAAAAAAAAAAATATTATTCACGTCCATTGCTAAGCATCCCACATTAAATAAAAAGGGGGAGATTGCCACTATCACCACTCTTGGCAGGAGTATTCATGTGGGTGCTGCTGCTATTCTCTTAGTAGGCTTTCGCGACATACACGGGAGGAGATGGAGATGGATTCATAGGCCGGACACACCACGGCACGGCACAATCTATTTATCTATCTTTTTTATTCTTCTATAATAAAATGAGTGTTTGGTCCAGTCCAGTGGTCAGATTGGTGGTCAGACTAGTCTGGCCAACGGGAATTATTTTTCCCGTTGTTCAGATTAGCTCTTAATTTAGTAAAGTACTGTTGAATACTTTGTAAAAATACGAAGAGGTCATGTAAATTTCTAAATATGTTTTATTTATAACTTGCACTGATTGAAACTCTTTGCTAGAAGTTTTATGGTTGTAGGTATAAAACAAAAATTTCCTGTTTGTCATGAAATGTCAATCACATTATTTTTGATTCTTTGACTTCGTTCGACTTTGACTTCTCAGATTATATTACTATTGTTTAAATAAACAATAATAAATAGGTATAATACCTACTAAATGGATCTTAATTTTATAAATAAGTTAAGTTAATAAGTTAAGTTGGCATAAAGAACTAAATAGAAATATAACAAGAAAAGGACCCGGGATAGTCAACTTACTGAGAATTTTACAAAAAAATGATTTTACCAAAATAACAAATAAACGGACAAAGGAAAATATAATGAGAGACGAATTCATAATGTATTCACAAATGATGTTAACTACTGGAGAATTGACTGTTGGTCATTTTTTGAACGCCTTAGATAAAATTTTGATAATAAAATGCAAAACAGTTTTTTCTTAGATTGTACTTTTATACAATGAAATGATATGTCTTTTCCAGCTGTCAAATAAATCTGGCCAATGGGAAAAATAATTCCCGTTGGCCAGACTAGTCTGACCACCAATCTGACCACTGGGAAACACTCAATAAAATTACCTCATTATAAATAATTTGTATAAAATTTTATAATTATTATCATCATTGACTAGGCTTTTGTAATTTATGTGACATTTGTATTAATATTTAAATAAATATAATAAATAAATGCTGGACATTTCACACAACATTATCTAGGCCCAAGCTAAGCAGAGCTTGTGTTATGGGTACTAGATAACTGATAAACTTAATACAATACATTACATAGATAGATATTTTTTATTATACATAGAAAATACCCAGAATACCCTGAACAAATACCTGCAGTTCGTACAAATATTTGTTTCGAGGCGGGAATCGAACTCCTTCGTCGCAGGCAAACCTTAGGCCGCCGCGCCACAGAGGTCGTCAAATTTTTATTGTTTATCATATATTATTTATATTCAACTGTTTTTATCAGGTTTTTATTATAATTAATCGAAAGATTAAATAAATTATTGCACGCCCTTTAAAAGGGTAGATTACATTAAATCCATTATAATAGCTTTAACATCTTATAAACATGTAATTCAGCAATATACTTTGACTTTGACAAATGATAAATAGTCTATTTATCATTTGCCAAAGTCAAAGTCAAATATAGATGAAAATAGATGATTGATAGACGATTGATAGATGAGAATATGATAGTGCCTTACCGGTCTAATATATTGGCGGTCTTAACGCTAAAAGCTATCTCTTTTCAGGTGTTCACAGTGGGCGCTGTGTTCCGCGCCGAAGACTCGAACACACACCGTCACCTCACCGAGTTCGTGGGTTTGGATCTCGAGATGTCTTTCAAACACCATTACCATGAAGTTCTGAACACCATCGCGGAGACATTCACTGATATCTTCAGAGGGCTTCGCGATGAGTGAGTACAGAGACCGAAGTCTGAGTTTTAATTAGCAATTGACACGGACGTTTGGTGTAGTGTAACACGGATTTTTGTATGGAAAATGAGGTTCACAGAGTTTACGCTAGGGTTCATCGGTGTCGCCATACAAAATCCTTATTACACTACACCAAACGTCCGTGTCAATTGTTTGCAAAAAACTAAGGTCGAGATAAATAGACGTTACTTAGTCCGTGCTAATTCTTAGAACTGTCCTTGTCACTCTCACACAAATGTTAAAACACGCGTGCTAGAGAGTGACAGAGACAATGCTAATAAGCATAAGTACGTGCTAACCCAAGTAACAATTTCTGATGGCATAGGTTCTGTAAATAGCCTTTCATATTGGTACCTATTGCAAAACTAAACTGACCTGTTTAAAACTAAATTGGTTTAATTTTTTTTTATGTGATGCCATATAGCATAAATATTGTTTTTTATAATGCAAAAAATTTACTAACAAGCCACTTCGATATTTAATTTATGACCTAACTAAATATAACCACGTTTATGGTCATATTTAAGTCATAGGTTTGTCGAATTAAAACCCATACAGTTCTGGAAAGGTTATTTCTAAAACCATACAGTTCTAGAAAGATTTTTTCTAAAACCATACAGTTCTAGAAAGATTATTTCTAAAACCATACAGTTCTAACAAAGTTATTTCTAAAACCATACAGTTCTAGAAAGATTATTTCTAAAACCATACAGTTCTAAAAAAGTTATTTCTAAAACCATACAGTTCTAGAAAGATTATTTCTAAAACCATACAGTTCTAAAAAAAATATTTCTAAAACCATACAGTTCTAGAAAGATTATTTCTAAAACCATACAGTTCTAAAAAAAATATTTCTAAAACCATACAGTTCTAGAAAGATTATTTCTAAAACCATACAGTTCTAAAAAAGTTATTTCTAAAACCATACAGTTCTAGAAAGATTATTTCTAAAACCATACAGTTCTAAAAAAAATATTTCTAAAACCATACAGTTCTAGAAAGATTATTTCTAAAACCATACAGTTCTAAAAAAGTTATTTCTAAAACCATACAGTTCTAGAAAGATTATTTCTAAAACCATACAGTTCTAAAAAAGTTATTTCTAAAACCATACAGTTGTAAAAAAGTTATTTCTAAAACCATACAGTCCTAGAAAGATTATTTCTAAAACCATACGGTTCTAAAAAAGTTATTTCTAAAACCATACAGTTCTAGAAAGATTATTTCTAAAACCATACAGTTCTAAAAAAGTTATTTCTAAAACCATACAGTTCTAGAAAGATTATTTCTAAAACCATAAGGTTGTAGATAGGCATCTTAGCATTCCTTAAGGTTTTCATGTTTGGCGTTAAGCTCTTCTGAATTGCCATTTGGTCAGGACCTTTTGGTTGTGTAGACGTTGGCCGGGCTGCGCCTTTTTTGGCTACAGGAGGCCAAGATATTTGGCCTTGGAATCAGCTCTCAAGATGTTTGTTACTCTATCAAGCTTTAATGGCCCAGCCGATATTGATGAAATTCGATACAAAGACAGATAATGACCTGATTTGACACATATACACACACAAAAACACGCCTATTTCCCTGGAGGGGTAGGCACAGCCTCAAAGGGACTTGTTTCACCGTGGGTTGCACAGTAGCAGGAATATGGACGTGACAAATGGTGAGCTCATCGCCGCCATTGCTTACCACGACCAACTCGACTGACGCTTTCTTCCAGTAATAACAAACTTCTAAATAAACCAGCAGCCAGGACAAATCTTAAGTCGTTAAGAATCATGACCGTACCTGCCCTTGTCATATTTCAAGCAGCACTTAGGAATAACTTGGAAAAGTATGCGAGGTATGGTGACGGTCATAGGCATGCAGATAGGTTGCGGGCGCTTCCACGGCGGCTCACAAAAACGTCAAAGCTGATCCACGTCATGGGGCCGACGGTACATGTCTACCGACTGTTATTTCTGACGCTCCGTCGACGCAATCCTTCAAAACGAAGCTCAAGGAATGGCTTATAGAGCAGTCGTTCTATGACTGTGATGAGCAAACTTCCTTGAAACTTACTTGTTATTTTTTTTTATCATTATTGTGTAATTGGAAATGAATTAATATTACGACACTTATTATATAAATTGATTTATTTGAATGACTGACGAACTTGTGGATGTAAATACGTATTTAATTTTTATTTTTGATATCCTACTAATATTATAAACGCGAAAGTTTGTGAGTATGGATGGATGTTTGTTACTCTTTCACGTAAAAACTACTGAATGGATTTGAGTGAAATTTGGAATGGAGATACTTTACGCCCTGGATTAACACATAGGCTACTTTTCATCATCATCATCATCAATTTTCATCATTTTTCACGCGGGTGAAACTGAGGGGCGCATCTAGTTATTTATAATTAATAAATAAACTATATACCAACGTGAATTATGTTTATTTCCAAAATTTAACATATTGCCTTAATAGTGAGTTCAATTCCAGATTCGCAACAGAGATAGCGACTGTGGGGCAGCAGTTCCAGGTGGAACCCTTCAAGTTCCTGGACCCACCACTCAGACTGGAGTTCCCTCAAGCCATACAGATACTGAAGGAGGCTGGTAAGTTGCCCACTGCTGGGATTTATTTGATCATTTAAATAAGCAACATTTCCTCATCCGCATTCACCTCGTCGAAATCTTAGGATTTTTTTTTATACTATTTGGCAAGCAAACAAGCATACGGCCCACCTGATGGAAAGCAGTTACCGTAGCCTATGGACGCCTGCAACACCAGAGGCATCACACGCGCGCTGCCGAGCCTGAGACATAAAGATGAAAAGTCTCATGTGCCTGTAATTACACCGGCACCCGTACCCTTCAAACCGAAACACAGTAATGCGAGCACTACTGCTTGGCGGCAGAAATAGGTACGGTGGCAGTACTTCCCCGGACGAACACTTTCACAAGAAGTTCTACTACTAGCTGAAAATGTGTGAAAAAAAAATGAGATACTAGAACACAGTAAAGTAGTCAAATGCGAAACGGACTCGTGTGGTGAAGGTTCCTTACAAGTAGGCTACCATAGTAACCATAGTAGACTTAATTTATCAGTCTACACGTTTTGTGGTAACATTTTCTCTGTACGAATAGTTTCTGATTCCCGTGGGAATTTAAATAATAATAAATAAATGCTGGACATTTCACACAACGTTATCTAGCCCCAAGTTAAGCAGAGCTTGTGTTATGGGTACTAGATAACTGATAATACATACTACATAACTAGATATTTTTATTATACATAGAAAAATTCTCAGAACACCCTTCACAAATATCTACAGATATCGTACAAATATTTGTTCCGAGGCGGGAATCGAACCCGCAACCTCCTGCGTCGCAGGCGAACTTTAGCGACGCGCCACAGAGGTCGCCAAGTATAAATAAATAGTGCATATAATAAATGATTACTGATCCATCATCATCATCATCAGCCTATAGAAGTCTACTGCTGGACATAGGCTTCCCCCTTAGAATGCCGCGACGAACGGACTTGAGCCGTCTCCATCCACCGACATCCTGCGACGTTTATAATGACTTTAGTCCATCGAGTGGAGGGCCTTCCTCTACCGCTGCGTCCAGTTTGTGGTCGCCACTCAAGAACCTTTATTCCCCAACGGATCACTGATTACTGATAAATAAATTATCCGTACATATTTTAGGAGTGACAATAGGAGAGGAAGACGATCTTTCGACGCCCGACGAGAAATTACTGGGACGTCTCGTTAAGGCGAAATATGACACAGACTTTTATATCTTGGACAAGTACCCGTTGGCTGTGAGACCGTTCTACACTATGCCCGATCCCAACAACCCTGTAAGTGTTTCATCATTATCTGAAAACATCCATTCCTGGACGTAGTCCTCCAAAGCAGAATGCTGAAGAACGCGTTTGAGCAGCCTGCATCCACCGAATTCTTGAGACTTACAAGTACCCGCTCGCTGTGAGACCGTTCTACACTATGCCCGATTCCAAAAACCCTGTAAGTGTTTCACCATCATCCTTAGTCCACTGCTGGGCATTGACCTCCACAACTGAGGAACGCTTTTGAGCAGCCTCCATCCACCGACTTCCTGCGACCGTTCTACACTGTGAACAACCCAGTGTTTCCAAGCTTTTTGACATTGATAATTGGAAGAAATCATAAAAGCTTCGTTTCAATAAACAAAAGTTATTTTTTTTTCAGAAAGCTTCAAACTCTTACGACATGTTCATGCGCGGTGAGGAGATTCTGAGTGGTGCGCAGCGCATCCATGACCCTGAGTACCTGACCGAACGCGCCAAGCACCACGCCATCGGTTTGTACATAATAATAATAATAATATTTTATTTATTAAGACAACTGAGTCCAATTTGTTAGTAAAACGCAACCTAAAGACTAGGTTAGTACTTAATAATTAACAATGATTTAGTCCTCTGGACGAGCTTCCAAACCAGAGGACAATCGAAACGATCCGAGAACGCGCTTAGGATGCTGTTGCTGCTCGTGCGAAGCCTGCTCAGCAGTGAGGCCGTCTTTTTGCGCCAGATAGCGTCAAACGAGTCGGTACGAGAAGCGCGGAAGCCGCAACAGAGCCCTAAACGCATTGTTGTATTGGACCCGCAGAGCATTGTAAGCTTTTTGAGTATGGTTGAACCACAGACTCGCTGAGTACAGAGATGTACAGTACGCCTTGAATAAAGTAACTTTCACTGGATCTGTACATCGAGCGAATCTGCGAGCCAGCATATTTGCCCTGACTGACAATGCTCTGCGTTCCCTTTCCATATCAGCATCGTCCTTAAGGTCTTCAGTTACCAAGTGTCCCAGGTATTTAAATTGGTACACTCTTCTCAGAGGAATACCTTTCAGTGTCACAGGTGGAATAAAAGTAGGACACTTGGTACCAGCCTTGAAAACCATGACAGCATCTTATTCTAATGCTTAGTCAGATTCTTATTCTAATCATTAGGTTTAGATTATTTATTTATTAATTATTAATACAAATTAGCTCAAAAAACGCAAACACACAATGGTATATAAATAACTAATCCATAGATTTGAATTCTAAATCTTACGTTTAGATTATAATCCATAGGTTTCAATTACAATCCATAGGTTTAGATTATAATTCAAACATATTATTTCCACTATAATTATGTTATTATTCTTATTTGGCTAGTATTTATCTAGGATAATTCCATTTTTTTTTTTTTTTAAATACTTAAAACCATAAATTTCGTGAATTTAATTTTGTATATTTTTACGACTTATGGTGGATCGTTTCGGATTGTTTATTAGTGTACTGATCATGTGTACATTTGATGGAGTTTAAAGAAATGACCTCCTCTTAAACGAATTTTATTTTATTTTGTTTATTTGCAGATATTAGTAAGATAGCTGCCTACATCGAGTCATTCCGGCTGGGATGTCCGCCGCATGCAGGTAATAATCTAATGCCCTTTTTCACAAACCAGTTTTTATTTTACGGCATACATAATATTTGAGGGTCGAGAAGTTGGAGTCTCGCCATAATGTGAATTTTATTTCTTTTATGGTGAGAGTACCGACTGACCGTTTATCGACTTTCATGAGTGTGGAGTTTTGGCCGAAGGGTGTCAAGTTCAGGAAGTTCAACGGACGCCTGACACGAGACACCTCTCTGGTGCGCTACACGTCACCGTATTCACGTGTTAACAATAAATAAGTTTTTTAGATATAAAATATGTATGTTAGTCTTTAAGGTATATATTTCTATGGGCTTTATGTTTAGGTATAATTTATTGTACATTTCCCATTTAAGCCTGAAATAAATTTATTATTATTATTATTATTATTATAACGCATTGACAAGTTCTCATGAAAATAAATTTGTCATGTGATAAACTGTTTCGTAAGTGTTAGGTGTTGTCTAAATCCCATTTTCATCAGCCAGTAATTAACTTACCCTTAATAGTATCAATACTTTGGTGTAAAGACTAATGCATTGTCTAAATTTAAACAGTGTTTAAGTAAGTGTTTTTTTGTACAGGCGGTGGAATAGGAATGGAGCGTGTAGTGATGCTGTACCTCGGCTTGGATAACATCAGAAAGACATCAATGTTTCCGCGCGACCCTAAAAGAATCACTCCCTAACTTAGCTTAAGAGAAGGTCGCCCGGTAGCTAGTTCAAGTTCGGAAATTTGCTTCTAATTTGGCTATTATTTCATCAAACTCCATGAAATTTCGTACACAATATCAGAATCAGTATGCTAATATCTAGGCCCGTGGTGCGTTCGACCTTCTCTTAAGGATTCTAAGAGGAAGGATATAATAATAGACGTGGCGAAAAACTAATATAATATTAATTCTTAACATACTTACGCTAATACATAACTTTCTCATATTTGCATATTGTTCAAAAATTTAAATGAATATACTTTTTATAATTAAATTATTGCGTTTATTTGAGCTCAAAAATGCCCCGTTTTTAGTGATAATTTGGCTAAATATTGTGTTACAATAATAAGATTCTGAGTAGAAAGAGAATACGTGTATTGAAAAACTGAAATAACATTACTACTTAACTTTCCTACATTTATACTTAACTTTCTTAAGTTATATATTACTGTTTAAAAATAATAAAATTCTAAGTAGAGAGTAGATGTAGCAAAAAACTGAAATAACATTACTACTTAACACTTAACTTTCCTACATTTTTCATATTAGTGTACAAAAATAATAAGATTCTAAGTGGAAGGAGAATAGGTGTAGCGAAAAACTGAAATAACATTACTACTTAACACTTAACTTTCCTACATTTTTCATATTAGTGTACAAAAATAATAAGATTCTAAGTGGAAGGAGAATAGGTGTAGCGAAAAACTGAAATAACATTACTACTTAACACTTAACTTTCCTACATTTTTCATATTAGTGTACAAAAATAATAAGATTCTAAGTGGAAGGAGAATAGGTGTAGCGAAAAACTGAAATAACATTACTATTTAACACTTAACTTTCCTACATTTTTCATATTAGTGTACAAAAATAATAAGATTCTAAGTGGAAGGAGAATAGGTGTAGCGAAAAACTGAAATAACATTACTACTTAACACTTAACTTTCCTACATTTTTCATATTAGTGTACAAAAATAATAAGATTCTAAGTGGAAGGAGAATAGGTGTAGCGAAAAACTGAAATAACATTACTACTTAACACTTAACTTTCCTACATTTATACTTAACTTACACATTTACTGTATAAAACTAATTAATAGTATCACCTAAAAGCTTCTAGTGAAGCTTTTTGCCTAATATTGTAAACTAATTTGATGAAATAGACATATTTTTCCTTAAAAAAACAATATAACATAATTAAATTTAATATAATAATTTTCACATTGCATCATCACCTCATCATCAGCCTGTAGAAGTCCACTGCTGGACATAGGCCTCCCCCTTAGAACGCCACGACGAACGGTCTTGAGCCGCCTCCATCCACCGACTTCCTGCGACTAAACACATTATAAACGTAGCAGGAAGTCACAGTGCATCTAAGATTTTAAATTTGTGATCAACTTTTCTTTGCAAGTATCTCATTTTTTCTATTGTGATCATGTATTCGAGCTATTTTTTTTTATGCTACTTGGTAAGCAGACAAGCTTACGGCCCACCAGATAGAAAGCAGTTACCGTAGCCTATGAACGCCTGTAACACTAGAGGCATCACACGCGCGCTGCCGACCTTGAGACATAAAGATGAAGGTCTCATGTGCCTGTAATTTCACCGGCACCCGTACCCTTCAAACCGAAACACAGCAATGCGAACACTACTGCTTGGCGGCAGAAATAGGTACGGTGGTGGTACTTCCCCGGACGAACTCTTTCACAAGAAGTTCTACAACTAACAAAATATATATACACTCGGTTCCAAAAATTACGGGTCAGTCACAAAAATTGAAATACCTCCAGAACTGTAAAAGCTAGATCAATGAAATAAAAAACAGAATAAAGACTTTTTAGTTGCGCTTCTAATAGCATATTATTTAAACTGGTTGATGAAAAAAAACTTCATTAGAAAAACAAAATTTAAAAAAATGACTATTTTTAAAAACAAAATTTTTGTTTCATGTCATTATGGATGCTTTCCATTTCTATTCTGCCACAAAAAAAATTATCGTGAACGTCTTCCACGTGCATAATTATTATTCTGTGAGGTGAAGCATGGCAGTCACGCTAGAGGAATGTACCAGAATCCTAACTTTTTTGGAACTTGGGCGGAGCCAGCGTGAAACAGCCAGAAACATTGGTGTATCTTTGTCGACTGTTCAGCGGGTAGTCCAGCGGTACCAAGAGACCGGATCACACCTTAGAAGACCAGGAAATGGCAGACCAAGATGCACAACGGCCAGGGAAGACAGACAACTGGTGGCTACAATGCTCCGAAATCGTTTTCAAACTGCTGTTGGTCTAAAAACTCACTTTATTCGCTTTGGAGGTGGCAATTTAAGCGCTCAAACAGTAAGAAGACGTCTTGCTGAAGCAAATTTGAAACCATTGAGGCCCGCAAATGGCCCCAAACTGGAACGGGGACATCGAATTGCAAGACAGAGATACGTGCGCGAACACCTAAACTGGACACTAGACGATTGGTCTAGGGTAATGTTCACGGACGAGTCTAAATTCATGCTTTATAAGCATGATGGTAGGCAGTTGGTGTACAGAAGACCAGGGGAGCGCTTCCATCAAGCGTGTGTGGAGGAAAAAGTGGCGTACGGTGGAGGCTCCGTACAAGTTTGGGCTGGGATTTCTGCTGAGGCCCGCACCGAGCTGGTGCTCATTCAAAATGGAACTCTAAATGCAGAGAGGTACGTGGAAGAGATCCTCAATGAACATGTAGGTCCTTTCATGGCCAGGATGGACCGGCATGGCATATTAATGCATGATAATGCGCGTCCCCATACCGCCAGAATTGTACATGACTACCTTGAAGAGGTCGGTATCGAACTCATGCAGTGGCCAGCGCGAAGCCCGGACTTAAACCCCATCGAGCACGCCTGGGACGAGCTTCAGAGATGCGTGAAAGGTCGAAACCCCCCACCAATCACGCTTCCCGAGCTCATACAAGCACTGGTGGAGGAATGGGAAGGTATTCCTCAGCACCGGCTCCGAAATTTGGTGTACAGCATGCCTAATCGCCTGGAAGCTGTCAGAAGAGCTCGTGGAGGCAATACAAAGTATTAAATGAAGAAAGTGATGAAAAACAGCAAAAAAACAATCATAACAAAAAATGTAATCTTAAGAAAAATATGACTACTTTAGTTTTTTTTTAATTTAAGATTAATATTGTGGGTGTAACTAAGTTTTATTTTATTTTTTATCTGTATAATTAAATTCTCAATTGAACAGTCTTCGTTTCATTAGGATGGCATACGTAGTTCGGGAGATATTCGGGTTTATGTGACTGACCCGTTATTTTTGGAACCGAGTGTAGCTGTATAGCTCATAAAAGCTCATATAGCTCATTGTATTGTTAGCGACACTGTCTCTTCATTTTTATGACGAATAACGAGACAGTGTCGCTAACAATATAACATCGGTAATTGAGCAATGTCTTCATATTCCACGCTTATTTTTCTTCCACACAGAATTGTTACCTCTAAGTTAAAACTTTTTATATTTACATATTATTTTAACCGTTTGAATATATTATCAGCATCATCATCAGCTTGTAGAATTCCACTGCTGGACATAGGCCATCCTAGAATGCGTCGACGAACGGTCTAGAGCCGCCTCCATCCACTGACTTCCTTGGTTTGAATATTTATGAAATATATATAAGTTTTTTGTTAAATAATATATTTTTAAATACAAACTTATGAAATTAGTGATCGGAACCGTGAGCCCAAACACAGCCAGGCTACTTTTAATCATCGAGGAGTTCTGTTGTCCAGCTTCCGTCTCCATCATCAGACCAGCTCGCTGTCACCATAATATTGTATTGTCATTTGAACTTGACAGGTTTGCATAATTTCAACTCAATTGGCTGCGTGGAACTGGTTCAAAATTCAGTTTCCAGATTTGACACACATATTTTAAATAAAACCTTATAAAAACTAAATTCTGGTTTTACTTAAGTCCAGTCCCTAAATACCATTTTCACCAACCAATTCTTATTTTACTGGAGACCTAACGCATGTTAAATTGTCAGGTTTCTGTTAAACTGTCAAATTTGACATTAACAGAGTTTAAACCAGGACTACCAGTCTAGGCTTAAATATCGACCTTTGGTATATACGACTAATACAAAAGCAGATGGTTTGTTTTCCAGAAGCAACTTTCGAGCTAGATAGTCTAAGCTTATGCCAAAAATGACATAAGCATGGACTATCTCTGGTTTTTCTAAAACCAGGCAGCCCCCTAGTTTAGCAATGGTCTACAAATTGACAGTTGATTGCTTGTTGGAGGTAAGAATTTTTACATCACAAATTGTGATGTGTGAGACACAATCCGTCAGTTTGATACTTTGGAAATTTGTGTAGTAGCGTGGGAATGGATTTCGGAAAACAAACCATCTGCTTTCGTATTAAAGTCGTATATGCCTAATGTCGATATTTAAGCCTAGACTAGTACGCCTGGACTAAATTAGGCCCTCAATTAATTCTCTTAATTATTTTATAACTACACTGAAAGTTGACCGAATCGAGACTGAATTGTGAATTGACAGAATGTTGGTTTTCTGCTCCCTCATATATAACAATTTAGTCTACTTTCAATTTACGGTGACTACCATTAGAGTAGGATGGTTATATGTATAATTGGAAAGAGTAAAGAGAAACTCCATCTACTTAAGCTAATATTATCGAAAAAACTTTGAATTGTTCAAGTTTCGGTCACATTTCGATATAATCACATTACAGTGTTGTATTTTAAGTTAAGAGAATACCATTTCTGACATTTAAGACAGCGACACAAGATCTAAACATGATCCGAACTCTATTTTAACTATTTTTTAGTTAGAGAATTGGGATAGAGCATGATATAGACCTTGTTCTGAATTAAGGCCATCGTAGGAGTTTAACGTTAGATCCATTAGCGGTTGATGAATATTTACTTTAAGTACCTACATAAAAACCTCAGTATCATCAGCTGATAGAACCCCACAGCTGGACTTAGGTCTTCCCCATAGAACACCACAAAGACGCGCCAGAGTCACGCAGCGGGCTATGGTAAGAGCTATTTTCGTAGTTTCACTAGCGTTATAGAATCCTAAATGAGGGTATCAAGAACCAAGATCACCGACATTAACAGAATTAGCAAGTTGAAGTGGCAATGTGGCCATATAGCTCGCAGAACTGACAACTGTCGAGGAATGGTTCCCGAGTGGTGACCACGAACAAGACCTTCGTCGTGGTATGCTAGGGGGGAGGCCTATGTCCAGCAGTGGACTTCTACAGGCTGATGATGATGATGATCCGAAAGGGTTCCAACTGAATCAAGGATCATTTGTGTTGCCCGTCCGTCTATCTATCGAGATCACAGATCAGAAAAAATATCTACATTTAGATTTGCAAAGTTAAATAAATAAATAAATGCTGGGATATTTCACACAACATTATCTAGCCCCAAGCTAAGCAGAGCTTGTGTTATGGGTACTAGATATCAGATACCTAGATATATAAATATACATATATATATATTGATATACAATACATTACATAGATAGATATTTTTTTATTATACACTAGTTGCGCCCCGCGGTTTCACCCGCGTGAATAATGATGAAAATTGATGATGATGATGATGAAAAGTAGCCTATGTGTTAATCCAGGGCGTAAAGTATCTCCATTCCAAATTTCACTCAAATCCATTCAGTAGTTTTTACGTGAAAGAGTAACAAACATCCATCCATACTCACAAACTTTTCGCGTTTATAATATTAGTAGGAAGTAGGATAGAAAAATACCCAGAACACCCTGAAACGCACCGTGCTTGTCTGATCTGTAGATCGTACAATTATTTGTTCCGAGGCGGGAATCGAACCCACATAACCTCCTGCGTCGCAGGCGAATCTTCGCCCGTTCGCTTCGTAGTTCATTATTGAAAGTTTATTAATGTGCCTTGGTTTGTCCGGCTTAAGAATATACCTCTCCTCCCGTGTACCTATGTAAAAGCCTTTAAGAGATTACACCAGGGGCTGGGCAGTAGCATCCATCTGAGTACCTATCCTTACACCAAACTACGATCAAAAACCAAAACGATGAATTTACGATGGTAAATACCACCTTGTAGCTACTTAAGACAGCTATTATTCTTAGTCTAAATTTTATTTAATTCATTATTTTTATAAGTATTGTTAATCTTAATTTCTGTATTTTATTTTTTATTTATTTTTGTCACACACACATATATAAGGGTATGCATGTACCTACATTTTAAATGGAAAAAAATATTGATAGTTCTTCTAACCAGCAATTACTAGCCCTTCCAGCCAACCTAAGTTAAAAAAAACTTGTGTAAGTTTTTTTTTTTTTTTTTGAATTGCTGTTATGTACCGACCTATTAAGAGAAATATATTTTTTTTTAATGGCGGAGGCCTCTGCCTGCAGTGATCCCAGTGTTCGGCCAGGGTGATGAAGATACGATTATTGAATTATCCAAAGTTGATTGTTCAATTATTCAAAGTATATTATTGAATTATTCAATGTTACCTATTCAATTGTTCAAAATTGATTATTCTATTATTCGAAATTTATTATTCAATTATTTAAAGTTTATGTTAAAGTTCGTTCCTTTACTTGGGTAAGAAACATTATTATTTGAAGTGGTTCGAAAGCTCTTCACAACTTCTCGGTAATATTGACATATTCTTAAAACTCTTATACGACTTAAGAGGTGCGGGTTCGATTACCGGTGGTGGACAAATGTTTGCATGATCTGCAAATATTAGTTCCGTGTCTGTGTGTTGTGATTTCAATTTCAATTTAATTTATTTCCAATTAAAACATTGTGTGTGGAAAGATCATATACTTACCTACTTAAATATACTTAAATTGGAAAAACAAAGCAGTAACTATATACTTAAATGTGCTGTGGTGTGTCCGCGTGCCGTGTTTCTAATCAGAGGTGCCGTGTTTCTAATCAGAGGTGCAATGGGCGGCCTTATCGATTAAGAGCGATCTCTTCTGTCTTAGAGCGGTGTCTAATGAAAGCGCTGTGGTTGGACATTTCAAAACTGTTTTTAATTAGTATTTAGACTAAGTAGTTTCTGAGATATTAGGGAAAATCTAAAATTATAGGGTACTTCCAGCAATCTCATAATGCTGAAATTTGGTATGCTTGTAGCTTTTGGGATAGGTACAAATACAGGGAAAAGTCTGAAATTGAAGAATTTAGAGACATGCACCCTATGAAACAATCCTACTTATATTCTAAACGCGAAAGTTTGTGAGAATGGATGGATGTTTGTTACTCTTTCACGTAAAAACTACTGAATGGATTTGAGTGAAATTTGGAATGAAGATACTTTACGCCCTGGATTAACGCATAGGCTACTTTTCATCATCATCATCAATTTTCATCATTTTTCACGCGGGTGAAACCGCGGGGCGCAACTAGTAACCAATAAGTACCTATAACATACATTTTTGACCTCCCATTTCTAGGAATTTGAATGATGTTGGAGTTCTATGATTTTGTCAAAAGGACGTTACCAATTAATTCGTCAGGTACCTACTTGATATACTAACAGGTATTTAGTATGTCCGCCCCGTTGCATTGCTTGTTAAATTAAATATTAATTTATTCAAAGATTATTTCGATGATGGTAGGAAATTTATTAAATTATTATTTTAGGTTTGGTCAATTATTATTTTGAAAATTCAGTAAATGTTTTAGAAATCGGTTAAATACAAAATCTCTCTCACTGACCACGGTAGAGAAATTGTCTCGGTTGTTACATACAAATATGCTTACACAGCCGTTGAACACATAATAACCCTTTCTTCCCAACTTATGTAGTCGGGCTGATAAAGGTGTCATCGCGAGGTTTCAGTTCGGGGCGAACCACTAGTTACATAGGTAATACACATCATTTTATTTTGCGATCACCATTCATGGCATTGTTCATAATAGAAGAATATCAATATGAATGTTAGTAGTAGAACTTCTTGTGAAAGAGTTCGTCCGGGGAAGTACTACCACCGTACCTATTTCTGCCGCCAAGCAGTAGTGTTCGCATTGCTGTGTTTCGGTTTGAAGGGTACGGGTGCCGGTGAAATTACAGGCACATGAGACTTTTCATCTTTATGTCTCAAGGTCGGCAGAGCGCGTGTGATGCCTCTGGCGTTACAGGCGTTCATTACGGTAACTGCTTTCCATCTGGTGGGCCGTAAGCCTGTCTGCTTGCCTAGTAGCATAAAAAAAATGACGGACATAGTGTGTATTTTGAATTTTACATTAATTAACCGACTTCCCAAAAAAGGAGGAGGTTCTCAATTCGGTTGTATTTTTTTTTTTTTTTTAATGTTTGTTACCGCATATCTCCGGCGTTTACGAGCCCATTTAGAAAATTCTTTTTTTATTTGAATAGATATACTTCCAGATTGGTCCCATTTTTTTCAGAATCCAGTTCTAATGATGGGATCCATGAGGAATTGAGGGAACTCCTCAAATATTGTAGGCATACATATGGCGATTTTGATATTTTCAGCAAGACATCAAGCATTTGCATTCAGAAAGTATCAGAATCCTTTCACCACTATGGTTCTTTCATAAAAAAAAAATCATCCAAAATTATTTTGTCAAATACAATGGCGGAAGTCGGTTTTTTAAATGAAAAGTTATATTATAATTATATATATTTGCAATAATCACCACGCTTATGGCAGGCGGTTTGGTGATCGCAAATTGATGTTGAGTACACACAGGCGTATAAATCAGAATAATAAATAATGTACCTATACTGGTAAATAAAACATTTACAGATCTTTATTGAAACTATCATGGTTATTAACATTATTATCACTAGAAACGGGATATTTACCATGATTTTGATTATGTGAGGGTGTTCGTAATAAAAGAGTGAGAAAGAGGGTAGATCGTTACGGCTACCAATAACAATAAATCTACTCGCAAAAACTTGAGTTTACCCGTGATCATGGCGCATGAAACTGTGCCGAAATATCGGGAATCAATAAAGCTCAAAAATCATGGTAAATATCCCGTTTCTAGTGATAATTATTTACAGGTCAATCGAACAGATATAGTAGGTATACATTGTCACAATGCTTTTGAAAATAGATAAATTATAACTACTTCCTTGGATGCTGCTGCCTATCCACTGGTGTAATACCTTAGTAAGGCTTTAAGTATATCCACGGGGGTGAAGGGGGGGGTCTATTCCCAGGCCGGACACACATCGGCACCCATAAACCTATACAAAAAACATGCTGGACATTTCACACAACATTATCTAGCCCCAAGCTAAGCAGAGCTTGTGTTATAGTACAGTCAAATTAGGTGATTTTTTGCACAAGTGTGGAACTAATTAGATGTAGTCATGAAAACTTTTCTACTTGTTTTGTATGGCTTAAAAATCACCTCTAATAATATGCATCAGTAATTTCACCCTCCGGAACAGGGTGAAATAGGGTGAAAACCATAAAAATATCCGTAACTTAATGGGGGAAATAGAAGTAGTCGGTGCAATTTGGCATAGACTTTGAACCGTTATGATCTACATTTGCACAAAGTATTTTTTAAATCCGACATACGGAACATACAAAAAAATATCATTTACAAAAAAAACTTTTTGTGTTTATTACGCCTCCGGGAAAATTAATGTAGTCGGTGCAAATTGATAGACATATCAGAAAAATGTTCGAAATACATTACCAGGTTTGCACCATAGTGCGTCTCACGGAAGGCACTTTTCCATATTTTATTGTCGCTCTACTTCGGGGAAAATTATTTTAGTTCTGGAAATCGACTTAAACTTATTCATTTAATTTGTACTACATCCGCCGGAAGTTTTATACTGGTTTTTTTTACGGAAGATGCATATGTTCAACACTGTGTTCCCTACATGCACGTGGTTCTTATTAAAATCATAATGCACTAAGACAGTCTCTCTATACGTAATTTAACTTGCATCAAGTAATTTCTTTCTATTTTAAAATTTACGGCCTTTTTAAGTTTGTACCTAATATTTAAAAGGGTTCCGTATGCGCCAGAAACGGTGCAAACTTAGGATAAGCTTCTTTTCATGTCATCTAACGTTTCCATAAGAATCCACGACTACACGACTTAGGTCCACACTTTTTGCTAATTTGCCTGTACTATTATGGGTACTAGATAACCGAAATACATTACACAGATAGATAATTTTTTATTATACCTACATAGAAAAATACCCAGAACACCCTGAACAATTATCTGCAGATCGTATGAATATTTGTTCAGAGGCGGTGATCGAACCCGCAACCTCCTGCAACGCAGGCGAACCTTCCCCCGCCGCGCCACAGAGGTCGTCAATAGAGGTCGAGAGTCGGAATAGTGAATGTCCAAGAGTTTCAGAGGGGGTTTAAGTGGAATAGCGAGTGTCCAGAGGGGTTCAAAGAGGGGGTTTAAGTTGAATAGTGAGTGGCCAGAGGGGTTCAAAGAGGGGGTCCAAGTGGAATAGTAAGAGTTAAGGGGGTTCGAAGAGGGGGTCCAAGTGGAATAGTGAGAGTTCAGGGGGTTCAAAACGGGATCAAAAAATACTGGTAACTGATGTATGACTTTGATGTGCGAACCTTCCCCCGCCGCGCCACAGAGGCAAGTAAGTAGTATGTACCTAACTATTAGGATACAAATGTGTATAGATATACGTAGTGTAGGAACACACCAAATATCTATAGATACCCAAGTATAAAGTTACTAAAACATGTAGCCCTACACCCTACCACCATAGTTTTAAACGTTATTTAAGTACAATTCTTCATTCTTATCTACGTAGACAACTGCTGGATGAGGCCTCCCCCATAGCGTGCAAGGGGGGGATTTGCCATATAATCACCACGCTTGGCAGGCAGATTGGTGTTGAGTACTCAAGGGCGAATGCCCATTCCCTGGTGTAATCCCTTCGTCAGCTTTTACGAAATCCACGGGAGGAGTTGGAGGAGTCGTATTCTTAGGGCGAGACCATCCACGCCATTATTTAAATATACAACATTGATATACATACGTATTATTTATAAATTTGTGCTGTAATATATAAAATGCTTTTATTTGAGCGTACTATGATGAAATTAATTTGTTATCTTCTAGACTTTTCTTATTGTATTATTTTTTTTTGGCCTGCTAGTATTCCTGTGTGAATGCGTTTGCGTCTTATAACTCTGTGTTTATCGTGAGGACCGGTAATTGGCTTCTCTGTTTCATATTTTAATTTACCTTGTTCTGTGTCTAATTTAAGCTGTTGGTCCTCCTAATAAATAAATAAAAAAAAAAATACATGTCATAAAATAAAATATAATCTAAGTATAGTTATTCCCATGTCAATGACCAGCAGTGGACTTCTGTGCTGATGTTGATATAGGTACTTATAAAATCCTTCCACATGAACAAGTGGGGGTGAGGGGGGGGGGATATCATCATAACAAACTAATCTGACAGACTTTGCATAAAATAGAAGTTAATTTAACTAAAACCCGACTATTAATTTTTTTTGTCGTTATTTAACGACGTTTGTTTAATTGACGTAAAGTTAAAAAAAAGGAGGAGGTTCTCAATTCGGTTGTATTTTTTTTTTTTTTTTTTTAGAAAAAAAAACATAATCTGACTTCTTTCAAAAAGCGCTGAATCAACTTCGTTAAAAAAAATATGGGACCACCTCTAAAGTATGACCTACCAAACAAAAAAATAATCATCAAAATCAATACATAATTGGCGGAGTAAACGCGTAAACAAACATACAAAAAAAAACATACAGGCGAATTGAGAACCTCCTCCATTTTTTCAAGTCATTTCATAAGTTTTCATTAAAAAACCGACTTCCGTCATTGTATTTACCTAAATTTCTGGATGAAAAAAAAAATATGAAAGAACCATAGTGGTGAAAGGGTTATGATACTTTCTGAATGCAAATGATTGATTTATTGCTGAAAATATCAAAATCGCTATATGTATACCTACAATATTTGAGGAGTTCCCTCAATTCCTCATGGATTCCATCATCAGAACTGGATTCTGAAAAAAATGGGACCAATCTGGAAGTATATTTATTCAAATAAAAAAATAATTTTCCAAATCGGTTCATAAAAGACGGAGATATTATGAGGTAACAAACATACACAAAAAAAAACAACCGAATTGAGAACCTCCTCCTTTTTTGTGAAGTCGGTTAAAAACAATGACTTGTTGCTGAAAATACCCAAATTGCCTGTATGCCTATAATATTTGCGGAGTTTCCTCAATTCCTCAAGGAACCAGAAATGTGTTTTTAAAAAAATGAGACCAATCTGGAAGTATTTCCTATCAAATAAAAAAAAAATCCAAATCAGTTAATAAATGAGGAAATTATGAGGTAACTTCACACATAAAAAAAATACAACTGAATTGAGAACCTCCTCCTTTTTTTGAAGTCTGTTAAAAAGGGAGAAAATTCTCAGGCTGTTTTTTTTTTGTTTTAAAACAACAGAATTTTCACGTCATTCATTTATTTTTCAATCATACAATAATGTCATTTCTACTAAACAAAAATCAGTACTATACAAATTATTACAATGTTATTCACGATCGTGATTTTGGCTTCATTTTTGGTGGTTTTATGATTGAACCAATGCTCTTTCTCTTTTTCATAGCCGTGCGTTTTTCAGCTTTTTTAACTTTGTTTTTTTTAATTTTCCCTTCTTCATTTTCACTCATATCATTATCACTATCTCTTAACTTGGTTTTAATTTTATCTTTCGATTTCTTTTCAACTTTTTCAGCTACAACTTTTTTCTTAGTCGGTTTTTTATCATAACTTTTTTCAATTCTCTTTGCTGGTTCCTCATCTCCTGAATCGTTTTTCTTAGTATCCATTTTTTTGGGTTTCTTAGGTTCCTTTGATGTCTTTTTGGGTTCTGTGTTCGCTTTTTCAATTATTTCCTTGTTCTCAGTTTGTTTTGATTCTTTCTTTTTACGTTTAGGTTTTTCCATGTTTGCTAGTTTGAATGACCCAGACGCACCAATCCCCTTCATTTGTATGAACGTACCGTCTTCTACACCAGCTTTTATGCTTTTCTTGATTAAATTTTTCCCTTTTTCTGTGTTTACGTTGTATTCTTCAGTTAGATATTTCTTGATTGCGTATAATGACACTCCTTTTCGAGTTTTAAGCTCCTTAAGAGCGTATGTGATCATTATTTTAATTGGTATTTTCTTATTGTTGTTTATAACATCGTCGGGTGGGCTTTGAGGCAGCTTTTTCTTCACAATCATTTTAGGCGAAGCCGATTCGTTTTCAATATCTGATTCTGATTCTGTGTCCGACATTTTGAAAGTAGAAAAAATAAAACAAAGTTACTCGTAGTTTTGTTGTGGTTAGCTGGTGTCGAGCGTTACTGTATCGAGAGCGGCAATATTAGAGAGAGAAAGCATACGCGTAAAAGAGAAATGGATGATTGAATGTTAAGCCATGGTCGTTAATTACCAACTAATATAAGTTTACGTAAGTATTCACTTATGGAAGGAGCCAAGGAGCTTATCTACCACCTAAGAAACTAGTTATTTTAAATACAGCTAGGTACGCCAAGAAGGTAGGTTTACCCAAAGATTTAAATCTTTGGGTTTACCTATCTCAAGAGACTCGGTCGTCGTATTTTTAGCAATTAACTTTGTGATTCCGAATTCGAAAGTTCGCCATAAAACGAAAATTTCAGCGACTGAGTAGGAACCTCTTTTTAAATTTGGAATTTTTGCAAATACAGTGCCAACTTAAAAAAATAATATTTTGAGTGAGTGGCAGCCAATCAGATGTCACAGCTAACGAGATGTGATATCATCTCGTAGGGACTTTTTCCTGTTTTTTCGAGAGGAGACTTCGCCCATTTTTATTTAATTTCAATTTCTAGTGTTTTTTTGAGTTACCGTCTTCCGGTGTGAATACGATCGTATCCTTACGACATTTTTTTTTTAGATTTTATTAGGTAGGTAGGTATATTTTATAAATGAGAAAAGTTTTATTAGGTCTTTACCCAGCAGTGGGATCAAGCAGGCTCTTTAGATTAGTATTATATATATATATATATCGTGTAATTTTGGTGGCATTTTAACCGGTTTAGCTTATTTAAAGAACACATAGGGTAGTGAATTTAAATATAAAGTGTATTGCGTGTGTTTTCAAATGTATGGAAATTGTTCACGATCATTCTAGTAAAACTGCTATCGCTTTACCCAGGTACCAGAACATGACTTAACTGAGAATAAACTACCTACTTACTTGACCTAATTTTATCAAAATATCTTCTTGACACTGCAAAATAAAAGACTCCTCACAAATAATTTAAAAAAAAAATATCTCGCAGGCAAGATTTGAGTTTTAGACGTGTTTAAAGTAGACTTAGATTTTTTTACCAGTTTTTCGTGTTATTGGAACTGCGTCAACCTTAGAATAAGGGCTGAAGCACGTGTCAACAGAACCTTGTTTGGCATTTTTTGTTTAATTTTTGCATACAATTTGAGTTTTGTTTCGCCCTCTCTCACGCACGATACGTAATTTTGCTCGTTCGCACAGTCGCTAACCGCGAGACGAGTATTATATAAGTAGGCACTTTTTTTTGTAATAATATGTTTTCTTTGAATGATTTTTTTTAGCTCCTGTTTTTTGTTTTATAATTTAACCAAGTGCGAGATTGATCTCGTATCGAGGGTTTGGTTGACATCACAATACCCATACGTAGTACTTATATTTTTTATTCTTTCAGTTGTCACGAACTCCTTAGGCCCAATTCTCTAATAGAATTGGGCCTAAGGCTAGGGAATAGGGGGGCTGAGGTCCAATTCTCAATTTAAAAACATTCCAGTCACAATATAATCTCGTTTCAGTCGCACTGTCACGTATTGTAACTATTACTTAATCGTTGCATAATTCGCGAAGATTATGTAATAATTACTATACGTGACAGGCCGACTGACACAAGATTATATTGTGACTGGAATGTTTTTAAATTGAGAATTGGACCTCAGCCCCCCTATTCCCTAGCTGAAAGTCACTCAGTGACTAACGGTTGACAAGTAGAATGACCATCATAAAAAAATATTATGAAGAATTCTCAATTGATGGTAATTTTACTTGTCAAACGTTGGTCACTGAGTGACTTTCAAGATAGGGGGAGGGGGGCAGACCTTAGATTCTGATGATGAATATATATGTCATGTCGTTTTAGTAATTGATATTTTAAGAAACATGAAAATTCAGCTTCACATTAGTACCAATTTATTTTTAGGAAAATAAGCCGTTGTCCCAGCCCATTACAAATGCAATACCACTTAGGTCACGTCCACTTAGGATGCGTCCGACTTGGCATTGCACTGCACCAAAGTCAAAGTCAAAAGAACTTTATTCATTGAAATCACAAGGATCATTTTGAATCGTCGTATAAACTAAAATTACTCCAATTCCAACGCGACCAAGTCTAGAAGAATCAGGCAACAAACACGGCTTGGCTTACAAAAATGGTCCGTCTTACCACTAGGTCAGAAGCGCCTGTGTGGTGCCTCGGAGCAAGGAGTTGCTGATACATAGTAAATGAGAACTTAAAAACCTTAGGAAGGTAGTCAAAAGTAAATAAACATCAGCAAAAATATGCAAGACAGCACACGCTACGCTTGTTATACTTATAAATAACAATCTAATAGAAACATGTAAATAGGCAAGTACAGATATTGCATTTTAGCAGTCGAGGGGCAGAGCGACATCAGGCCACGCGGCTTTATCATTAATAAAGTCATCAAGAATGTAATACGCTTTCTTAATTAGATTAATCTTTATGTAGGATTTAAATCTCCGTCATAAGATCCCACTCTAGGATTCCCTGTGTCTAGAGTATCAGAACTACGAGTACCATGGTACCTACCATAACATCCGAACAAATGACCTCAGTGGCGCGGCGGGCGAATAGCCGGCTGAGCTGCGAGAGGTTCGATTCCCGCTGCGGGATAAATATTTGTATGATCTGCAAGTATTTGTTCCGGGTCTGGGTGTTATGGTACCATGGTACTGTAGTGCCTGATACCCACGACACAGGGAATCCTAGTGTGGGATCATGACTGCGTATATATGTGACTGTTGGGTGTTTTGTTATAGCTTTCAACTGGAACATAGCAATGCTAACCAGTAACTAGTACCTACTCGCTCACACTACTGCTAGCGGCAGAAATAAGTATGGTGGTACTTCCCCGGACGAACTCTTTCACAAGGAGGTTTACTACTAACATAATCCAAGTTCTTGTTCATCTTATGCTGGATGTCATTAGACCCTGGAACCAGTGGCTCGATTACGTAATTCTGTTGCTATCAATTTCAGTTTCAATGCTGTTTTTATTTGAAATAGCGTTTTTGCGACTAATTTATGCAGTCTAGTTAGTTGCAATCAAGCTTTGTAGGCAAACTGCGTTAATAAAGAGATAGCAACAGAAATACGTAATCCGCCGGCTGATGTCGTTGAAAATGAACATAACATAACACCCAACAGGCAGATACATAGTCCTGATCCCGCACAAGGATTCCCTGTGTCGTGGGTATCAGAATTACGAGTACCATGCTACCACAACACCCAGACCCGGAACAAATATTTGCATCTCATGCAAACATTTGTCCCGCAGCGGGAATCGAACCCGCAACCTCTTGTGTCTCAGCCGGTTACTCGCCCAATACGCCAAGGAGGTCGACATTTTGATCTCTACCTGAAGGATATAGCTCCAAAAATGCCTAAGTTCCCTTCAAAAAAATAGTATTGTGGGTTCTGGTCCCAGGAATTGGGTGCACCAATTTCCACCAAACATAGACCTACCTAAGAACCATAATAGCAAACACCATCTTTCTTTTAAAAAAAAACGATTTGCACGACTAATGTCAAAAAAGAAAAATGTCCAAAACCAACGTCCAAAAGTAATAATGTCCAATTATAAAAATGTTTAATTATTAAAATGTCCAGTACTAAAAATGTTCAATAGTAAAATGTCCAACAATAAATATGTCCAATTATAATAATATCCAGTTGAAAAATTGTTCAAATTAAAATATGTTCAATTGAAAAAAGGCTAGTTCGTTTAGGTTAGGCTTTGAGTTAAATAAAGGGTAGGTACCACGGTATTTGCGGTAGGTTAGGCGTCTCTATAGTTGGACATTTTTCTGGTTGTTTATTTCTATTCTTGGTCAGTTTTCTCGAGGGCCTTTTCTGTATCTGTTCATTTTTCTTGTTGGGCTTTTTTAAACTTTGACGTTTTTTCGATTAGGTGATTCCATAGTTGGGTAAGCTCCTGTTTTTTTGACATTAGTCGTGCAAATCAAAAAAAGTATGAGGCCACAGATAAACACACTATATGGCCCCAAATTTCCTCCTGTTTTTATCGGAAGCAGCTAGGGTCGCTAAAATAGAAATTTGAATTCCCTTGACATTAGATACGAAAAAAAAACAAAAAGAATAATTTTGATAATTTTGACAGTTTTCGTATCTGTCAACCTGTCAAAAATTTCAAAATTATTCTTTATTGACACTAGCGTAAGGTCAAGGGAATTCTATTTTCTATTTTAGCGACCCTAAAAAATTGAGGAAACATGTAAAAGATGGCATATGACATTAAATCTGGCTTAAATCCGAATTAGCGTTATTAGGGTAAATAAGTCCGGGGTAGATGGCCATAGGTACCTTAATAGAAAAATAAGGGACCCTTAAAGGATCGCTTTGTTGATGGGCTTTTTTTTTAGTCTGGGAGCTATTAGTGCCTTAGAAAAACTTTATGCAATGCAAAGATATGAAAATTAATGTCTAATTTTTTATGGAAATTGCGACCTCTAGAATATTCCAGTACCTAACCTCACAATTCTGAAATTTGGAATAATAGGAGGCTTTGTGACATAAACAAAGGAAAAAGTCTAAATATAAGCAATTTCGGCTTTTAGATCCCTAACATGGTTTTATTTTAAGAAAAACTGGCTGAAATTTTGAAAGAAAAGAACGGCTCTGATGATTTCAAAATAATTTATGAATTGATACCCTCAGGGCGCGAGTCTCGCTCGCACTGGTTCCTTTTATTTGGAGGGTTCCCAACGAGTAACACTGTTAATAGTTAGTGTTATTAAAACTTTCGTGGTCAATTTACACCTCTTTTAAAAGTAACGAAATATACTTCACTTGTGTTTTTAAAATTGATTAACACGTCACTTTTTGATACAATGATAAAAATTACACGATGCGACTAAAACAAATAAAAAAAAACGGCGTCTCTTTTGCGAAAAAGGCGGGATAGCAAGCTGCATTGCATCTTATTATCAACTGATTCCTCATATTTTAGTAATTTTTTCAGCTGGGTCATCTCTCCCATACCTTCTCCTTTCCCCAGTCTTGGGTATTCTGTGCCCTATTTTACAAAAATATGATCTTTCTCTGACAATATATTTAACTTCTTCCATATTAAATGTACCTTGGTAGTTACTTATCTCTGTAGGAACCATGGTTCATAAATTATTAAATTGATATTCGTTTGAGTCTTATGTAGCTTTAGTGTTATAAAATTCCCCACAATGAAACTCCAGTCGACAGCAGTCAAAGTAGTACAAAGATTTTTCAACACAATAAAATAAAGTTAGGCCCAAATCACATGAATAAAATATCCATAGAGGGGGGTATCTGTCTACGAAAATATCTCTACCCGCCATTATGATGACGTCACTCCTGGAAGTCATCGTCACAATAACCGAAAATCATCCTTAGGAACTCTTCATAAAGCTTACTACAACTTGAACAATTATTTTCAAGACTATTTTGATCTTCTATTTCGAGACGAACAAAGCACTGTACTCGTCTCTTTCTATCTCAAAGAATCTAATCGTGTGTAAGAGGGAGGTAAACAGTCGCTTATCTTGCCGCGCCATAATGACTAGGGTATTATTAAGGTCATGGAACGTGTTTGAATTTCGAAACACGTTTTGTCCAATACCGTACGTCGTTTTCCACGCTTTTATCATTGGTTAGGCCCGGCTTGTACCAGAAAAACGATTGTTGGTAAAATCAATACGGGGAACGTGATACTTTCAATGGAGTTGGAGCGATAGTCAGCGATACTGTCGTTAGTTGTGTGTCGTTTGGTGTTTTGTGGTAGAAGGGGCACGGTCTGTGTCATGATCTTTCATATTATTCGTGGCGCGCAGCCATGTCTGGAAAGATGTCCGTCCGGTGCTGAGAGCTGTTTTGTTGAAAATATTCGGTTTGTGAGGACGTCATCGTGTGATTACTGTGAGGGTAAGTTTTTTCGTGTTTTTTTAGCTTCCTGTTGTGCATGTCCTAGTTGTTTGTAGTGTACAGTGTTGTTGAGATCTCATTATCGACTCTACTAACAATTTGACGTTCGCTACGCAAGTTATTATCATTTTGTATGTGACATCACTTTTTGTTTTGAAATTCTGTTAGTTCTTATGCTATTTGCCACTGGTATCCATTTATGATTTTATGGTATGTTATAAAAATATTGGCCTATGAAAAATGGTTGTGTAGACATAATTAGATTTGATGTTTACTATGCTTAAGTATACTTTAGACTGTTATAAGACCCCGGTAATAATAATTCTGAGCCGTTGTTATACTTTAACACAATGGTATAAGGGTCAGAATTCGTTTTTGTAGCGTTTTGTATAGAATGACAAAGTATAATGGTAGGCTATCTCTTTCGAACAACATGGTGGATAGGATATAGCTCTCCTTTTTACTCCTGTGTGTATTTATAGATAACTCGGCAACACGGGGTTTCTGTTCGCCCTACTTTTGTCAAAGTGATGTGATAAGGAACTTTTGCTGGCGTTTACCGATACTTATCGATAAAATAAAAGATGGCTACCGATAATTTGTTTCATATTTATGTCGTTAACAAGTTACATGATAATAACCAAAAATAAAACTTATTAGGGTTTTCAATAAGATAAAATATTATTATTTGGACCAAGGTAGTATAATTACTAGTAAACTAGTAGTTACTAATAATTATTAGTAAATAGTGATTTGACTAATAATTGTTACCACCTAATGATGAGGTGTTTTAAAATTAAATATTAAAAGAGTTCGTTTCTGAGTGGTAATTTATATTGTTATCAGTGATAGATAAATAGATAACCCTTCAAAAAACTTAAGTGCTTTTGGTGGCCTTGCCGCTAATAGCGATCTCCGCGAGTGATGCCCTTTTAACTCCCTTTTTTTAGAACCTATAAATATCAAGGTTTCTCATACATATACCTTGTTTGTTCATTCACATTGCTTATTGCATATTTAAATCTGATAATTTGAATCAATAATACAATGTCCTTAATGCGTTTCTCTACTAATTATAAACTAATTTATGTTTAATAATGAATTTTTTGCGGGCATTTATCGAATTAATTACCATTTTATTTACTCTTCAGACGTTAGCTGACTGACTAATTTAAGCTCGTTTTATTTATTATTATGCTGTTATTAAATAAAACATGCTCTAGATTTTTTTTTGTTTACTGGTACCCTATCTACCAACCTTACTTATCAATTATATTAATGTCTGTCTATGATTGAAATTATTTGTTGACATGTCTAATGTTATATTTGTATATGCCTTCTTATTATTTATCTCAGTCCAATAAAAATTCAGCATTTAATTCATGTTTATAAGATGTACCTTCATTAAGTAAATTTTTAGTTACATTATTTTTTGACTATTTTGTAAGCGTTTAAAAATTATGTTGAAATTGAGAAAACAAAGCAAACAAAGTTTAAGGTATTATTTAATTAAACTCATCGACAATGTCCCATCTCGCCCAGAACTAAATTTCTTTTGCAGCAAAAAATACAATAATCTGACCCCACTGAAGAGGGGATACTCTTTCAATCGAATTTCAACCTTATTCAAGATTCATCAGATGACATTTCACCTTATTACTCCCACGGTCATTGTAATTTCAGCCTTATGTTTCGTAGTATATAGTTGTTATTTCCTTAACAAACCTTATGTTAAACACGGTTGCTTAATAAAGGTAGTTTCAAGGGTATTCTTTGATTTATGATCGAACGAAGGGAGAGTTTGAAAGCGATATAAAATTAATTTATAAAATAAGATGTCATCATATAAATGCTAATCCATTGCTTATTAGTAAACGTATGAGAGAGCTGTGGTGAGGCTTGTATTTTATCTTTATGAATTAAATTTCCATTAGGTATTTATAATACCAAAGATTAAAATAAAGCAGTTTGATACTTATAAATAAAAAAAAACCTTGAACCATTATTATTTTGATTCGTCGAAACACATAGTTATAAAATTGAATTATTTAATTATAATTATATCGTGAGTAATCAATAAGTTCTATTTAATCCTAATTGGATTTTTTATTTTCTAATTTGTTTTTATGTGGTTTTGTTGTTTAATTAAGATACTTAATGATAACGTAAATCTAACTACATAATAATAAGGGAAATAATTAGAATATTTAGAAAAGGTTTGTTCCTTAGTAAATAATTTAATAGCATCAGAAAAAGGCTTATTGAACAAAAACTCTGAATAATACATATTTTAACTATCATATAATTTATCATACCAACATATAAATTACTAAGATGATACATCATCAAAACGATTTACAAAAAACACCAGCATTAGGTATAAGATTTTAAAGGTAGTCAATTACTAAACAATAAGTTACTACCTAAGCCTAATCCATCTAATAAAGTTCTTATTATGTAAGAATTTATAATTTATAATATTATAGAAAGTATTAAAAAAATACAATAAATAAATAATATTAATTATAATAAAAAAGTTGTAATATGCAAATGGCGCGATTTTTTTTTCTTTTTCATCACAAACAACACTTCTTAAATAGAGAAAACCCCGATCCTGATTCCCGCAAAATTACGGGAATCAGGAGACCTAACACACATGTTTTAATTGAGCTTTGGCAAAGAACACAATTTGAATTTCGCGCCATTTGTTTTCAATAATTCAGCTTGAATTTAATTCAAACCTCATTAACTTTTTCTATAATAAATAACAACTGAAGAAACTGAATAGACAATTAATTTTAGAATATTTTGATATATCTACAGGGTCAAATTTATATTTACAACACAATAATAATTAACAAAAAACTTGACTTATATTTCACTATGCCTACTACGCCCTATCTCCCCTAAAACCTCCAGCAAGCGAGTAATTTTTGTTTGGAAAACGTAACATAAGGTAGGTTTGTTTTCCTAGGGTACTTAGCCTACGTATTAGGAGGCTAGAGGTACGAGTGATTTTCAGAAATATAACGAATGAAAACAATTATTTTGGTTTAGGCGTCACACGAAACGTGACGTCATCTAGTGAACGAGATTTATTAAAAAATACTTTTCTTTTTTTTAAACTACTATGCAAGCAAACAAGCATAGAAGCATACAGCCTACCTTATGGAAAGTAGTCACCGTAGCCTATCTAGAACCTTTTCAGAGTCACCTCATCATTTGTGGAACGAACTTAGTACCTAGTTTGTCAGATGTAGAACTTCTTGTGAAAGAGTTCGCCCGGGGAAGTACTAACACCGTACCTATTTCTGCCGCCAATCAGTAGTGTTCGCATTGCTGTGTTTCGGTTTGAAGGGTACGGGTGCCGGTGAAATTATAGGCACATGAGACTTTTCATCTTTGTCTCAGGGTTGGCAGCGCGCGTGTGATGCCTCTGGTGTTGCAGGCGTCTATAGGCTACGGTAACTACTTTCCATCAGATGAGCCGTACCTATTGCTTGTTTGCTTGACTAGTAGTATAAAAAAACTGATAATCGCTTTCGATAATTATGATTTCAATAAATTTCGCAGTAAAGTATTGGTACATTGCGTCGTGTGTTTTGATGTATTTTGCAACAGAAAGCTCAATGAGCTATACAATCGTAATAGAATGCGTACAGTTCGGTAGTTCCCCATACTGGTCTATGCTAAATTAAGGTGATTCCTCTCGCATGTGGCGCGAAATTCAAATTTTATTGTGTTTTTTGTAAATCACAGCTAATCAACACTTCTTGAGATAGAGAAAACAGACTTTGCGAAAACTAGGAGACCTAGCACAGATGTTTTAATTGATAGTATCTCATAAATGTAATTAGTTAAGCTACGCATATCTTTAAACCAAAAAAACACTGTAAAAATCATTGAAGAGTATTCGTATAGCTGAAGTAATGATCTATATGTGAAACTATAAACTAAAACATGTGTGTTAGGTCTCCTAGTTTTCGCAAAATCAGTTTTTACTATCACAAGAAGAGAAGGCGAGCTGTAATGAGCAAAAACGCAATAAAATTTGAATTTCGCGCCACATGCGAGAGGAATCACCTTAAATTAAAAATTATTTATTTCACTTAATAGGTACATAACAGCAATTATTAGCCTTTCTAACCAAATAAAGTTAAAAAAAAACTCGTGTCTTGGTTAGAAGTACTATCCCAAATGTATCTAATTAAAATGTACAAGCTTATTCAATGTGTGCTTGACAAAAAAAAAAATACAGAAATTAAGATTAGATACTTACTTTAATAATTAAAAATGATGAATTAAATCAAGATTGGAATTTAATAAAATTTAGAATAAAAATAATCATTGTCCTACATTGATTCAAGCCTTAGCAACCAAGTTTTCTATGAACTCCTACACCTACACTATGCTAGCATAGTGACCAAGAAAGATCCAGTCACACGAAGCAGTTAGTATTGAAATAAACACAGATTTATTGATCACGGTCGTTGTGGTCTCGGCATAAGAACAGCCTCCTATTTCTCCCATGGATGTCGTAAATGGTGACTAAGGGTTAACCCCAGGGTTTGTGGGCAGCAGCATCCATCTGAGTACTTAACCACTTACTTCGATCACCAATCCGTCTGCCCAGGCATGGTGATGTGGCAAATTCCCCCTATTTTATGGGGGGACTCGTCCAGCAGTGGACGGTCTACCAGATGATGGAGAAGATTGTTCAGGATCTTGGTTGAGCAACCTCCGTTAGATGGCGCGTGTACAATAAATAAATACACTCGGTTCCAAAAATTACGGGTCAGTCACAAAAATTGAAATACCTCCAGAACTGTAAAAGCTAGATCAATGAAATAAAAAACAGAATAAAGACTTTTTAGTTGCGCTTCTAATAGCATATTATTTAAACTGGTTGATGAAAAAAAACTTCATTAGAAAAACAAAATTTAAAAAAATGACTATTTTTAAAAACAAAATTTTTGTTTCATGTCATTATGGATGCTTTCCATTTCTATTCTGCCACAAAAAAAAATATCGTGAACGTCTTCCACGTGCATAATTATTATTCTGTGAGGTGAAGCATGGCAGTCACGCTAGAGGAATGTACCAGAATCCTAACTTTTTTGGAACTTGGGCGGAGCCAGCGTGAAACAGCCAGAAACATTGGTGTATCTTTGTCGACTGTTCAGCGGGTAGTCCAGCGGTACCAAGAGACCGGATCACACCTTAGAAGACCAGGAAATGGCAGACCAAGATGCACAACGGCCAGGGAAGACAGACAACTGGTGGCTACAATGCTCCGAAATCGTTTTCAAACTGCTGTTGGTCTAAAAACTCACTTTATTCGCTTTGGAGGTGGCAATTTAAGCGCTCAAACAGTAAGAAGACGTCTTGCTGAAGCAAATTTGAAACCATTGAGGCCCGCAAATGGCCCCAAACTGGAACGGGGACATCGAATTGCAAGACAGAGATACGTGCGCGAACACCTAAACTGGACACTAGACGATTGGTCTAGGGTAATGTTCACGGACGAGTCTAAATTCATGCTTTATAAGCATGATGGTAGGCAGTTGGTGTACAGAAGACCAGGGGAGCGCTTCCATCAAGCGTGTGTGGAGGAAAAAGTGGCGTACGGTGGAGGCTCCGTACAAGTTTGGGCTGGGATTTCTGCTGAGGCCCGCACCGAGCTGGTGCTCATTCAAAATGGAACTCTAAATGCAGAGAGGTACGTGGAAGAGATCCCCAATGAACATGTAGGTCCTTTCATGGCCAGGATGGACCGGCATGGCATATTAATGCATGATAATGCGCGTCCCCATACCGCCAGAATTGTACATGACTACCTTGAAGAGGTCGGTATCGAACTCATGCAGTGGCCAGCGCGAAGCCCGGACTTAAACCCCATCGAGCACGCCTGGGACGAGCTTCAGAGATGCGTGAAAGGTCGAAACCCCCCACCAATCACGCTTCCCGAGCTCATACAAGCACTGGTGGAGGAATGGGAAGGTATTCCTCAGCACCGGCTCCGAAATTTGGTGTACAGCATGCCTAATCGCCTGGAAGCTGTCAGAAGAGCTCGTGGAGGCAATACAAAGTATTAAATGAAGAAAGTGATGAAAAACAGCAAAAAAACAATCATAACAAAAAATGTAATCTTAAGAAAAATATGACTACTTTAGTTTTTTTTTAATTTAAGATTAATATTGTGGGTGTAACTAAGTTTTATTTTATTTTTTATCTGTATAATTAAATTCTCAATTGAACAGTCTTCGTTTCATTAGGATGGCATACGTAGTTCGGGAGATATTCGGGTTTATGTGACTGACCCGTTATTTTTGGAACCGAGTGTAATTATAAATATAATATGTATGTAGATAAATGCAATCTCACTATTATCATAAATGCGAAAGTATAAGATGTTTGGATGTTTGTGTAACTCGATCACGCCATAACGGCTGAACCGATTCTGATGAAATTTAGAACACGGATAGATTATAACCTGGATTGAGCTATTGAGGATACTTTTAATCTAGGAAAGAAGCCTTGAAGAGTTGTAATGGGTTATGAAAGTTTGTATGAAAACGTAATTTATGGAAGTACAAAAACATAACTTTTCATTTAAAAAACCGGTTTCCGCCACTATATTCGACTAAATATTTGAATGAAAAAAAAATGATGAAAGAACCATAGTGGTGAAAGGATTATGATACTTTTTGAATGCAAATGCTTGGTTTGTTGCTGAAAATATCAAAATCGCCATATGTTATGCCTACAATATTTGAGGAGTTCCCTCAATTCCTCATGGATTCCATCATCAGAACTGAATTCAGAAAAAAATTGGACAAATATGAAAGTATATCTATTCAAATAAAAAAAGAATTTTCCAAATCGGTTCATAAACGCCGGAGATATGAGGTAACAAACATATAAAAAAAAACAACCGAATTGAGAACCTCCTCCTTTTTTGGGAAATCGGTTAAAAATAGGTAGCATCGGCGAGACTAGTTGATAGTGACTATGGCGCTAGTAGGTATATTTATAATATTAGTAAAATACTTAGGAGCCGACCGACCGTAAACGTAGGGGTTCTAATGGGCGTGTTACTAATTAGATCTACTTAATTACAGTGACCAGTAGGAGTTTTAATATGTCGGTCATATTATGAAAACACTGGTAATAAAAACGAATAAAAAAAACATTAAAAATCTGTTCAAAAAGCAGAGATACCTGGGGATACTGGCAGCATCCATCTGAGTACTCAACACCAACAGCGATAGTGATCACACCACGCTTAGTGATTATGGCAAATCCCGATTACATTCTTTGGGGGGAGACCTCGTCCAGCATAGGGTTGCCAACCCTACTATATTATATAGTATCCTACTGTAGTTGGGTTCCAAATACTATAATTATAAAAAAATATAGTAGGGGAAACTACTATATCTATATATTATTGAAATTAAAAAATGAAGCAAATTATTCGTTTCAAAATGTTTTTGACGGAACGAATCCTTTATTTGTTTTTCTGAACTTTTTTTTTGACGTCTTCTAATTAATTAAAGGTAATAACTTCGAAAATACTATAATTGATTTAAAAAATGTTGGCAACCCTCAGCTCATTATATACATTTAAATTTATAAAAGCGAATTGAGAACCTCCTCTATTTAATATTAGTAAAAATTCGTTATATCCTACTAATATTATAAACGCGAAAGTTTGTGAGTATGGATGTGTGTTACTCTTTCACGTAAAAACTACTGAATGGATTTTAATGAAACTTTACAATAATATAGCTTATACATCAGAATAACACATAGGCTACCTTTCATTATCATCATCATCATCAATTTTCATCATTATTCACGCGGGGGAAACCGCGGGGCGCAACTAGTTTATTATATTTTCACGGGTATTTATCGCGTTTTACCTTATTATTTATTGTTCCCGACGTGTCAGCCCGCGACCATGATTGCTGTAACGCATTCGAAACGGCGGGAATAATAAATAATAAAGTAACACGCGATAAATATCCGTGACAATATAAATAAATTATGTGTTATAATCGCGAGAGTTTCAAAAATACTAAAATGAGTTATTGTTTATTTAGATGCAGCAATCACATCCAGACCAACAACAAGCTGTGCAGTTCTCGTAAGTACCTACTAAGTAGTTAATATAGCACTAACAATATGCAAATCAAATCAAATCAAAAGAATGTTATTCATTGAAATCACAAGGATCATTTTGGATCGTCTTATAAACTAAAATTACTCCTGTTCCAACGCTACCAAGCCTAGAAGAATCAGGCAACAAACACGGCTTAATTGGCCAAGGTGGGAAGCGCCTGTGTGGTGCCTCGGAGCAGGAGTTGCTGATATATAATAAATACGAACTAAAAAAACCTTAGGAAGGTAGTCAAAAGTAAATAAACACCAGCAACAGTTTATAAGACAGCACAAAGAGTAAAGAGAGACTCCATCTACTTAAGCTAAAATTATCGAAAAATCTTTGAATCGTTCAATTTTCGGTCACATTTCGATATTAATCACACAGTGTTATATTTAAGAGAATACCATTTCTGACATTTAAGACATCGACACAAGATCGAAACATGAACTCTATTTTAACTATTTTTTAGTTAGAGAATTGGGCCTCAGAAATCATAATTTGTAAAGAGATTTTCTAACAAAACACTGTCAACCCAAAAGTCGCAGCGACTGTCTGCTAACATGTTTTGTTAGAAAACTTGGCGCAGCCGGACCGGTTGAATCTATCTATTATTTTTCAGGAATCAGCCGATGCAGCCCCACATGATGCTGAGCCCTGTGCAGTTTATTTACGACCCTCAAATGCTGGTACCTCCAGGTAAGCCAGGTTGTTTGACCTACTAATACATAGTAAGTTGCTTCAGCACAGCGCGGCATAGGTCTGCTTACATTGATAGAGAGATTACACTCACGAAGCTAATAACGCTTCATCTCGCTCTAAATTTTAGTTTCTCTACAACAGCGAGAAAATGCGTAAAAAATCGTGTTGATAGATTAAAGTTAACTGGTCTTGTGGTTACTATGGTACCCTAGTTGTACGGAACCCACTTCACGCGAGTCCGACTCACACTACCAGTTTTTTCGTTCCATAAGACTCTAGTTTCCTTGTAATTTAATAACTACAAGTCAAATCTTCATAATATTTTGTAGATATTTATAATCGGATAAGACTACTTATAAACTTATGCAGTTTTCTAGATTTTTTTAAATTTCTTGGCAATTATGGTAAATCCCCCATAATACTCAATGGGGGGGGGGGGGGGGGGGGGCTTCATCCAGCAGTGGACGTAACGTAAACGTGATGATGATGGGAGAATTGAAGCTTGATTTAGCCGCAAAGTTCTAAGAGTTGTAGGTACGTTTTAAAGAACCTTAAGTAGGTACTTCCGATGATGTATAACTTGACACTAAATCATTATTCCGTTGCAAGCAAATAGTAGATTGTATCATAAGGGAGCAAAATAATATTTTTACGGCGAGGGCGCTTTTTTGAATCCAGAGCGAAGTGAGAGATTCTAGAGTAGAATCCTGAACGTAGCGAGAGATTCAAAGTACGTCGCCGGAGCCAAAAATATATTTTGCGCCCGAGTGATACACTCTAATTTTCATGACCCTCTATGAGAAAATAAAAGGCGCCTCATATTTTATTTCAACACAAAACCATGAATTTATAACAATCCGTGAAAATTTACGAAAACGCGGGCTGTAGTTCGCCCGTTTTTAATTTGTTTTTTTTATTCAGCCGGCGCGGTGCGACTATGGGCCGTCGTACCAGCCAGTTTTTATTAAAACTATATTTTCGTTCGATTTCTTTGGCGCTGAACACTAAGATGTTCCAAATTCAAAAAGTGCGCGGAAAAGATAATTGCGGCGCACTTATAGAAGTTTCTTATAGAAAACACCAACTTTGGGTGCACTTAAAGGCGAACCAAGTCGTCCTTTTCGAATAGATTGGATGAAAAAAAATTACCACCATCTACCAAATAACAACATAATGCTACCACCACCACATAATCATCTTCATCAACCGGTAGAAGTCTACTGCTATACAGAGACCTCGCCCATAGAATACCACGACAAACAGCCTTGATCCGCCTCCGTCCACCGATTTCCTTGCAACCTTTGAAATGTCGTCGGTCCATCGGTCTTACACCGCGTCCTCCGGTTCGTGCCACTCGAGAACCTTTAGCGGTTGTCGGTTCTGCGAGCAATATGGCATGACCATTGCCATTACAAACTTGCTAATTCCGTGAGCTATGTCTACGACCTTTGTTTCTCTACGGATCTCCTCATTTCGGATTTTATCACGTATGGTAGTGAATCTCCTAGGCATAGCTCTCTCTATAGCCCGTTGTGCGACTTTGAGCTTATGAATGACGCCAATAGTTAGAAATAGAAAAATAGAAAAAGTTTATTTGCAATAACAAGACAGAGGTGAATCGTCTCGCATGTGGCGCGAAATTCAAATTTATTTGTGTTTTTTGCTCATCACAGCTCATAAACACTTTTTGTGCTGGCGAATACTGATTTTGCGAAATCTACTAAACCTAACACACACATGTTTTAGTTAATAGTATCTCTAAAAGATAATTAGTGTAGCTACGAATATTGTTTATTTGTTGTTTATTTTTACAGTGTTTTTTTGGTTTAGGGATATCCGTCGCTTAACTAATGATATTTATGAGATACTATCAATTAAAACATGTGTGTTGGGTCTCCTAGTTTTCGCAAAACCTGTTTTCGCTACTTCAAAAAGTGTTGATGAGCTGTGACGAGCAAAAAACACAATAAAATTTGAATTTCGCGCCACATACGAGACGATCCACCTTAACAAATAAAAGAAACAATAAGAAGCGACCAGTTTTCAGTCTCGTAGAGCTTGTCCAGATGAGGCGTTTTACGCGCGATTGTGAAATACTAGAGCTTCATACATTCCGTCCACATGCAGTCGCGCGTATTGCCGCTCGCGCGAGCGCAAAACGCGCATCAATGGCGCGTAAATCGCCTCATCTGGACAAGCCAGTAAGTCACATCACTTCGTCTTGAGGCTTTTGAATACCTGCTACCATCATAACAATTTTATTTTCCAGACGAGCATGTCCAGCCTAGCCCGCCATTACTGAACCAAACATTTATAGTGAACTTGCAAAACCCTCCACCATGGATCCAGAACCGAACGAACATGGTATACATGTCGCAGCCGTACCACCATCAGAATATGGTGCATAATCCCATGTACAACTATCAGTACCAACCGGTTATGATGCAGCAAGATCAAATAAGACACATGATACCGAACTTGATGAATCAGAATTTAGTAAACCCACATAGTATGGTACAAAATCCACAAACAATGATACAAAATCCAAACATGGTCCAACACTCACAGAATATGATTCAAAATACGCAAAACATGATGCAAAGTCCTATAAGATTTCAAAGAGAGATAAAACAGGAATTGCCGCTACTGACCCATATGTTACAGAATCAGGTGTTAAGAAAGCCAGTGATAAACCAACAGAATGACTTTGTAGCTCCAATACAGATGATAAGACCTCAATACCAAAACGTACATCCACAGATGTTAACAGTGAATCCTATGCCATCGAACCACACTTGCGTACATCATAATTCCCATCAAAAAGAACATCAAAATTCAGTTAATAATGAAATAACACAAAAAAATGAATCACCACAGCATGTAAGAAACCAAATTCTAGATATCAATGTAAAGACTGTGTTCAAAGTACCAATAACTGCTATGGTAAGGCCTACTGAGTATGCTTTTCAAAACATAGCTCCAGCTGACGATGCCCATCCAAGAGTATATCACAAACCAGTGATGAAACATAATACGACGAATACTGAACCGAAACCAAACTGTAAGAGAAAGATACGAGATATGCTAGAGCAGAACTCTAGCGACGTTCAAGCTTTTAAAAGAAACTGTCCAATTAACAAGCAAGATATTGCTGATAAAATAAGATCTCAGATGAAAACTAACATAAGTAAACCAGCAATAAATGATGTTGCCGCTCAAAACAATGTATTAAATAGTGATAGGCCACTGGTAAGTCCAAAGCCGCAAAATAATCCAGTAAATGACAGGCCACAAAAAGAAGAAAAATTACTAAGAAACACGGTATACGTTCAAGCTCGGGGAAGAGTCAATGAAATCAAGAATGAAGCAAATAATCTTAACAAGGGAAATGCAAAGTTTGATGTTCCAATTCAAAATGATACTGAAATAAATTCGCCTGCTCAAATTGCTCTCAGGGTTTCCCCTGTACCAGATAAAGAGGTAATTCCCTCAGAAAGCAACAGTCAAAATATTAAAGAAGTCAAAATAACTCAGGTTATTGAAGCTAGCGGTCAAAATAATTCAAAAATAACTCTTAAAGTAGAAAATTTGGAGCAAACGGATATCAAAGAGATGATGAACATTAACGATGCAATTAAAAAATATGTTTTGACACACGTTTTGGACGGACACATTATTCAAGAATCTAATGTTCCATTTCTTGTAAGTATTGTAAGTAAAAAATATTCATTTAATATAGAACATATTCCACAATCACTACATATAGGGAGACGCAGTAAAGGTCGGTTGATAGACATTGACATGCTATCGCCTGTAGTCGGTGACTGGAGGCGGCTCAAGATATATTGTCGTTGCTTTCAACATTCAACGATATGCAAAAAGTAGTTACATGCCTAAATGGGGGGATTTTCCATAATCACCACGCTTGGCCGACGGATTAGTGATCGCAGTATGGTGTTAAGCACTCAGGTGGATACTGTTTCCCATCCCCTGGTGTAATTGGTTACTAAGGCTTTTACTATATCCACGGGAGGAGGAGTATATTCTTAGGCCGGGCACACTATCATTATCATCATCACCAGCTTTAAGACGTCCTCCCCCACAAGTACAGTGGGGGTAATTGCCATAATCGGGAGGATTTGTTTACGTTAAGCTGCTAATCCAAAGCATTCCAGGATTTCCAGGACTTACATAATGTCTAATATAATAGTATATTATGCACTAAGGGAATAAAGCATTTACAGTGCCATATGGGCATTTTTTTTACTTAGAGTTTTCCACGATTTTCCACACGAATTTGACGTTCCAAATTCAAATCACTTTATACCCTAGGGAGTTCCATACAACTTTATATCCCTAGAGAGATAATGCTTTATTTTACGTTGAGGTTGCATGATATGTAATTGGGCATTGTCGAGCAGGTGGTGTGAAAAACATTTTAATTTTCTTCCAGGTACAAAAGCCGATGCCCATAAAAGAAACACCGAATAATAATCCAGAAGAGAATATCCCATCTTCTAAAGAGACTGAAATAATATCTTCGGATAATAGAGAGACTGATATATCTTCAAATAGTGTTAAACAGAAGAATGCCGAGACTGACAATAAGAGAGAAACTTATGAAAAGAAAGAGAGAGAAGCAGTTGTACCTAAATTGGTTACACTCGACTGTAAGACTGTGAATCGCGTGAATGAAGGTATACTTATAATTTTATCTTTACAGCTACATACACTGCTATAGATACAAGCCTCGCCCATAGAATAGCCACGAAGAGCAGTCTTGGGCCGCCTCCATCCACTGACTTCCTGCAACCGATACAATGTCATTGGTCCATCCACCTAACACAAGGGGTTCTGAGTTAAAATTTATAAATTCGTAGAACTAAATAAATGCTGGACATTTCACACAACATTATCTAGCCCCAAGCTAAGCAGAGCTTGTGTTATGGATACTAGATAACTGATATACTTAATACAATACATTACATAGATAGATATTTTTTTATTATACATAGAAAAATACCCAGATCACCCTGAACAAAAATCTGCAGATCATACAAATATTTGTTCAGAGGCGGGAATCGAACCCGCAACCTCTTGCGTCGCAGGCGAACCATCGCCCGCCGCGCCTCAGAGGTCGTCAAGCTATTTGCCATGACGTTTGGAATACCCTCCCCTCGGGCTTATAGGGGTATTTTGATACACATTGTATATTATATAAATAACTAGCTACGCCTCGCGGTTTCACTCAATCCCTTCGTCGACCAAGACACGTTCTTGGTGACCCGGATGACGAAATCACCGCCGCGAATGCGGGGGCGTCGTCATGCAATCACGACAGAGTAAACACTACACAAATACAGCGACCCCGCCGGCGGGGTCGAAGACTTTAAGTACCTTCAGTACCACACGCCTAAACCGGTACAAGCATGTTCCGGGGCGTTTGCTCGTAACCTCCAGTCTTTTCAGTACCTTCTGTACCACACTACTAAACCGTTACAAGCATGTTCCGGGGCGTTTTCCTATTCCTCCCAACCTGGCAACGGCCCAAGCCGAGGTCCGTACCTAAGTGGTGCCCTTGCGCTAGTTGCCCCAACCTAATTTTAAGGTGGAGCGCCTTCCGCGCTCACCAAAAGTCCGGTAACGCAGCATCGGCCGTCTGAGGCCAACTGCATTTTGTCCTTCAGAAAAAAAAAAAAAAAATAATAAAATCGCGGTTTCACGCGCGTGAACAATTCTGAAAATTGATGATGATGATAGTAGCCTGTTAATCCAGGGTATAGTATCTCCATTCCAAATTTCACTCAAATCCGTTCAGCCGTTTGTGCGTCAAGAAGAAACATACTAACTTCCGCATTTATTAATATTAGTATGATGATTAAATTACTTGACCTCTGTGGCGCGGCGGGAGAGAAGCCGGCTGAGATGCGGCAGGTTGCGGGTTCGATTCCCGCTGCGGGACAAATGTTTGTATGATCTGCAAATATTTGATCGTTTGGGTGTTATGGTACCATGGTACTTCGTAGTTCCTGATACCCACGACATAGGGAATCCTAGTGTGGGAACAAGACTGTTTGTGACTGTTGGGTGTTATGTTATGTTAGGCTATTTGTTCTTACAATTTTGGTTTTCTCTTCCAGATGACCCTTTTGAGTACGTCAGCAGATCTACGGTAAAAACTTGGACTGTAAGTACTTTCATTTATATGGTTTATTTTTCGATAATTTTTAACTTAAATAGATGGAGTCTATTTTTTAGCTTAATGAGTCTCCCTTTACTCTTTCCAATGATACGTTTAACTATCCTACTCTGATGGTAGTCACTGTGAAACGAAATTAGACTAAATTGCTAATATAAGGCAGCAGAATACCAACTTTCTGTCAATTTACAATTTAGTCTCAATTCGGTCAACTTTTTGTGTAAATCATAGAGTTGGACCTCTGCGGCCTTATTACAGAACATGGACTAAATCTGAATTTAGTCCAGGCGTGCTAGTCTAGGATTAAATATCGACATTAGGCATATGCGACTTTAAATACGAAAGCAGATGGTTTGTTTTCCAAAATAAATTCTCGCGCTACTTCGCAAATTTCCAAAGTATCAAACTGACGGATTGTGTCACATCACAATTGAGATGTCCAGATTCTTAACTTTAACAAGCAATCAACTGTCAATTTATAGACCATTGCTAAACTAGGGGGCTGCCTGGTTTTAGATAAACCAGAGATAGTCCACGCTTATGTCATTTTTGGCATGAGCACGGAATATCTATTTCGAAAGTTGCTTCTGGAAAACAGACCATCTGCTTTTGTATTACAGTCGTATATACCCTAGGTCGATATTTAAGCCTAGACAAGGTAGTCCTGGTTTAAACCCAGACTAAAGGCATTTTTTATAATAACACCCCTGGTGTTTTCAAGATAGGGAAATACCTATTCAAAAAAAATGTACTGGTAAAGCTTCTCGAGTCGACTACGAACCTGATGACGCAGTAAAGGAAGGATCTCTTGATGAATGGAAAGGTTAGCTGGAAGAAAATATTCATAGGTACTTGTAGCTTTAATTATCTGTCACTTGTTTCAGGTTTCCGATGTATTCTCCCATCTAAACCGCCATAACTGGCGGGAATCTGCCCTGAGACTGCGTGATGAGGAGATTGACGGAGAATCCTTACTTCTAGTGAACAAGGAACAGCTTCTACACATCGGTATCTGTGTGAACCACGTGGAAATACTCAGCGCATTCTTACAAAGAGCACAGTGACACTAAATGACTGCAGAACCAACATCCGCAGGCATTGACATATATATTACTATAGAACTATCCTCTATCTCGCGATAGGTTTGCAACAGGAGTAAATATTGCGATCATTGCTGTCAAACGTCGCTTATCTCATACAAAAGTTACCGTTTCGCGAGATTGAGAATGCGGGGGCAAATTCCGTTGGGGATTATGGGTTCTCGAGCGGCTACCAGGAACCGGACGAGTCGGTGTGGGGTGACCCCCTCGATGGACCGGTGACATTGTAAACGTTCCAGGAAGTCCGTGGATGGTCGATTCTTGGGGCCAATTCTTGAATTGTACATACATATAAACAGGAGCCCAATTCTGGTAACTATTTGACATTCAATTAATAATCTAGTCTCATCTCAGTCAACTGCCACTGGTCTTCGCATGCATACGTTATCTATAATTCTCGCTCTAACGAACGCCTTCCTGTACGTCTAGTTCGGGTTTAGATAGTTTTCGAAAACTATATGAAGTTTCGTTTCCTTCCATACATTTACTGACAGCGTCCTTAGTTTTCTTCTCGTTTTCGCTATATGTGTTATGTGTGGAAGGAAACGAAACTTCATACAGTTTCGAAAACTATCAAAACCCGTACTAAGCCCCCTGAGCGACAGAAATTAAGGTTGATGATTAATCGAAAGTTGACTGAGATGAAATTTGGTTTCTCTATCTAGGGATGAGATTACATTGTGAATTGAATGTCAAAAGAGATCCTTTCTGAACGGAACATGATCCGAACTTATTTTGTAATTTTTTTATTACGAGAATTGGACTTGGTCTCTGAATAGATAGAGTGCGTCATTTCCAAAACTGAACGACCGACTATTTAATAACGTCAAAATAAAATAATCCGTGTGATAAGCACGAATATCTAACGTTATGGAGACGCTGGCGAGACGATCACCAATGTCAAATATTGGCCAATGAAAATGGGTTGTTTTGAAATCTTTGTAAGTTGATTGGTAAATATTTAACGTTTACAATCATCTCGATAACGTTAGATACCTATTCGTGCTAAGGCCTCCGTATTCACAAACTCGGAATATTGCTTTAGTTCTTATTCCGAAACCACAAAAACCGTTTTCAAACGTTAAGCTTGTATCAAGTGCCAAGTCAAAGCATTAGGCGCAGGCCAGACAGAAGAGACGTAAGACGAGGACGCGTCGCGAGCAGAGCAGAGGCCCAATCACGAACATCTAACGTTATCGAGAAGCTAGCATTACGATAGTAAACGTCAAAATATTAACCAATCAACTTACTAAGATTTCAAGTTACCCTGATGTCATTGGCCAATATTTGACATTTACGATCGTCTCGCTAGCGTCTTGGTAACGTAAATTATTCGTGCTGACCCCATAGAGGCGTTACGCCTGCGCCCCGTCTATTCTGTTTGTTTTGCGTCGCGACGCTTCTATACATTTTGTATGAAAAGGACACGGAAAAGACATTTGTCTGCGCCCCGTCCTCGTCTTACGTCCCTTCTGTCTGGCCTGCGCCATAGAGACAGAAGAGACGTAAGACGAGGACGCGTCGCGAGCAGAGCAGAGGTAAAAGCGTTACGCCTGCGCCCCGCCCCGTCTTTTCTGTTTGTTTTGCGTCGCGACGCTTCTATACATTTTGTATGAAAAGGACGCGGAAGAGACATTTGTCTGCGCCCCGTCCTCGTCTTACGTCCATTCTGTCTGGCCTGCGCCTTAGAGAGGCGAGACGTCAACGACATTGATGTCGAAATCTTAGAATAAGGACTGAAGGTCGAAATTTAACGTAAAGGTGCCACTTCACTTGGTGAATATTCGCAAATTGTTGCGTCATTTTGCCAAGAAAAAATAACATATGTACCGATAGACTCATGGTTGATTTTACCTTGGAAAAATAACGCAAACATTTGCGAATATACACCAAGTGAAGTGGCACCTTTAGATTTAATTTTAAAATATATTCTAGTACTCTCGCTACAATGTTAATATTTTAATTTAATTTTATGTATGAATTTTTAAATCGATATTCGTGTAAAATATTTAAATGTGCTGTAAAATTGTGAATACAAAATATCAAAATTGTTATTTTATATTTAGATATAAATATTAACATAAATGTTGTTTGTTTTTTTAATTTTACCTTTTCCACGATAGATCACTGACGCCGTATGGACTCCCCATTTATTTTTTCTTTTTTGTTTTCCGGGATAAAAATCCAAGATCCAGGATACACTAGGACACCATCTAGGTCTCTGCGTACTTTCGTCAGAAATTAGAAAACTAACGTGGAAGAACCGAAAAAAACGGGTTACGTGCGCGAGCGGACTCGCGTATGGAGAGGGTTTAACCACAATAGACCAATACTTATTATTAATCAATAAATTATTCATTGAATATAAAAAAAACTAAATACATCTGATGATCATCATCATCACCAGCCTATTTACGTCCACTGCTGGACGAAATTCAATTGTGGGATTTGCCATATACCTGGCAGTTAGGTGTTAAGTACTATTATTTCAATACTTAACAGTAGGTACTTAACACTACTACTTTACTTAATTACTTTTAGTGGTTATAGCAAATCCCCCCATTGTATGAATACAATGAGGGTACGGGCACGGGAGGAGACGGAGGAGTCTATAGGCCGGACACACGACGGCACCATATATATGTATATCTAATACTTATACAGATAAAAACAGAATTCACATCATCGACTGCCCAAAAAGCTGGCAACATCACCTCGTTCTGGCCGAGGCAAGAGCCAACCCATTGGTCATCATTTGGCCATAGCCATTTCTTTATGGCTCGACAAACTGGCATACGGCCCGCCTGATGGTAAGCAGTTACCGTCGCCTATTTACACCTGCAACACCCGAGGCATTGCCAATGCGTTGCCTGCCTTGAAAGGCCCTTTTCACATTTTTTTTGAAGCTGTTCATGTTGTATTTTAGCGGAAAAACCTCAGAAGGGAGCTCATTCCACCACTTGCACGTATGTGGGAGAAAAGATCTCGTAAAGCGAGCTGTACGACATATCGCTTTACGAGATACCCAAACATTGATGGTGTGTGGATGAGCTCCCAACCGATGTCGAGTCTTACCTATCTATGACAGATAAATAATATACTCATATGACCATTCCACCCATGACACCCCTGAAAAATACCCCTGGGGGTGCCACGGGAACTAAGATTTAGACCCGTGGCACCCCCAGTCCTCAAATCCATACAACGATACCCCTGCTGGGGGTGCCACGGGGATTTGGATTCGGACCCGTGGCACTCCCAGGTGAATTTTTGAATGTTTTTATCATTTTTATCGATCATCCTATAGTCAGATCTTCTTATTGATATAAAATTCAAAATTTTTGCAATAGGAGAAATTAACGCACAGAGGTCTATACTCTTAAGACCTATGCTAGCTTTTATTTCGGTCAACGAAAAATACTTAATACTGTAAAGTTTCATCAAAATCCGTGAAGTAGTTTTTGCGTGAAACAGTAACAAACATCCATCTATCCTCACAAACTTTTACATTTATAATATTAGTAGGAAGGATATAATAAGATAGGATAGGAATTAGTGTTCAATAATTAACGAGAATTATTATAACTCCTATTTCCTAACTGAAAGTCACTCGATGACTAACGTTTGACATGTAAATATGTACTTCAAATTATAACCAATTGCTCAAAATTATCATTAAAAACTGTCAATTGATGGTCATTTTTACTCGTCAAACGTTAGTGTCTATCAGTTACAGAATAAGGGGGCAGGATTTTATATTCCCATTCCGCACAACCTATATAAATAGAGGATTAAAAAAAAAATAAGTAGGTAACATTTGTATTCTAAAAATAAAATTATCCAAAAACAAAATATTACCAATAATAATAGAACACATTGTCATGACATAACACTAATTTCTTCGGTTCCTGCCCACGAAGTTGACTACGTGCTGGAAAGGTGCAAATTTTGCCTTACCTTTGCACCGTTTTTTCATACCCAACTCTTGTAAGACGTCGTCTGAAAACAAAAAGCAAGTTTTTTTAAAATGTAATTAACTATAGTCCGTCCAACCATTTATTTATGTACTTTTGATATAAGCACGCCTATATGAAGTTCTATACAAAAAAAAATGAAAACTTCAAGGAAGTCTTTTTTGAACTTATATACAAAAAAAATAATACTTCAAGGACGCTGTGTTTTTTCTTTACAATAGTGAAGCGACTTGCTCTATAAGATAAGAGAAATAATTTATTCTCATTCGTTAATTTATTTAATTTTTCTCGATAGGTATATGGGCGTTTTGGGGGCGAAAATTCGATCTAGCTAGGTCTCATCTCTGGGAAAACGCGTTTTTCCGAGTTTTCCGAGCAAAGCTCGGTCACCCAAGTACTATACTTATATAATATATATTCATAAACAAAGTCGATTGTTATAGAAATCTCGATAACGCACTAGGACATCACTACTCGAGTTGTCAAAAGTAAAATAAATAACTATTTATTTTACTTTTGACAACTCGACGGTTTAAAGTCAGAAGTGCTTTGTCGTGCTGTGCCCGGCCTGAGAATATACCCCTCCATCTCCTCCCATAGATGTCGTAAAAGCCGACTAAGACTTGTAGTCCCCCAGGGGTACAAGGGCGTAGAGAGTATCTGTGGATCCCCCATGAAGGGGTACAAGCGAATAAGTGTCCATGGATATCCCAGGGGTCTAATAACTAAGTAGAAATGTCACTGGCACTAGTGTTGCACTAAAAGCCTAGTGTCACACTATAGGCCTAGTGTCGCACTAAAACCCTACAGTCGCACTAAAAGCCTAGTGTCGCACTAAAAGCCTAGTGTCGCACTAAAAGCCTAGTGTCGCACTAAAAGCCTAGTGTCGCACTAAAAGCCGCACCAAATACCTACTCACTTGCGCATACTAAGTCTGCTAATCAGTGCGGGCATTTTTAGGCGGGACAAACCACGAAACGGCTGATGATAACGAACATAGATTTTATCAGTTTGAAGCAGCTAGGTACCTGATTCTGCCACAGACGAGTCCATGTTTTTCGAGGCTATTTCCTCAGAATAGCTCCCGTTCACAACCGTATCAGAATCTTCCACATATTTATAGTTGGCTTTAGTTCTAGGGGGGGAACGAGATCCTTCCCTTCTCCTGGAATCAGTTGGAGTGAACTTTGTCTCAGGTGAGCACATGAGAGTGTCAAAGAAGTATCTATCGGCCTGTTTTGATCTAGAATTGTCCTCATCTGAGCTTTCGTTTGAGGAGTGCATTTGAGGGGATTCAGGAATTATTTTCTTGTATGGTCTCTGGCTGAAAGAATTATTAATTAAATAATAAAAAAAGAATTTTAAATTATTTATTTTAGACAGAGATCCATATTTAGGCTATTATCCTCCCCCATAGAATGCCACGACGACGTTGTGTTTCCATAATTTGGGGGGGGGGGGGGGCTGAGCTCTTGTAGCCATTCAGTTCAAAAACTATTCTGAATCTGATCGCCGTAACCGTCATCGTTACTAAAATTGCTAAAAAACCCAGACTATATAAAAGTCTCAGTTAACTCTCACTAGTTAAGTCTGATCAGTTAACTCTCAGCAGTTAAGTCTCACCAGTTAACTCTCCTTGAAATCCCAATAGTGATATCATTATACGCTGCATTGGTACCTACTTGCCTTACCATCGTTTATTATCCCCTGATAACATTGGAGTGGGCGGTGATTGAGGGACAAAGGCCCCAGGCGATCCAATGTCATCTCCACTCGCTGGCTGTGAAAATTAGCTGGATCTTAAACGAGCATTGACTAATGGTTTTTGAAAGGGATATCAGATCTGTGTATCTGGATTCGCAGCATCCGATATTCAGACATCTGGAAGCTCGGACAGCCCAAAAGACGAATGTGGACCAAATAATTCCTAAGTTAATCATCTAATACGCGTTCTCACGCCGACAATTTTTTTTACGAGACATTATTTGACTTGCGTTGGTATTTCTTAAGAGTTAGATGTCCCGTTATAGAGTAAGATAAATCGAGCATAGTGCCCTTTAATAGGTTTTCAGATCTTTGGCTAATGAATCCATGTCTTGGATCGATTACAGAGTCCAAGATCGATCCATATACCATATACACGCCCTATACATGGCACCGTGCGGTGCACCCTGAGACATAAAGATGACAGGCGTAAATTGTTTTTTTTTTATGCTACTTGGCAAGCAAACAAGCTTACGACCTACCTGGTGGAAGGCAGTTACCGTAGCCTATGAACGCCTGTAACACCGGAGGCATCACACGCGCGCTGCCGACCCTGAGACATAACTAAAGATGAAAAGTTTCATGTGCCTGTAATTTCACCGGCACCCGTACCCTTCAAACCGAAACACAGCAATGCGAACACTACAGCTTCACTGCACTTCTGCTTGGCGGCAGAAATAGGTACGGTGGTAGTACTTCCCCGGACGAACTCTCACAAGAAGTTCTACTACTAACACAATTACACATTATTGCACTATTGTGCAATTAGGGCCCCCAATGGTAAGTTTTGTATGAGAAAAGCAACGTTTGACAGCCCTGATTGCACAATTTAGGTACGCCCGTTGCGTACCCGTAGAGAACAGCCTGCGGAACACAGCAACGCGAGCATTACGCTTGGCGTAGACAGGTATATTTAGTGGTGGTACTTCCCCGGACGACGTTTATCCCAAGGAACTCTATACAGAGAGTGCTGGAGTGTGTGAGAGAGTATGAGAGTGGCTGTATCTCACCTTGCTGCCCAGATGGAAGTAACAATGGGTGATCCTCTCAACATCAGCCCAGGCCACGATATACTTCGCCATGGAGAGAGGTATTTTCGGAAGGAAGTTGGAATGGAACTTCCCCTGGCAGTATATGGTGATGACGTCCGTGTCTTTAACTTCGAATATTATCCGGAATATTGTGCCTACGAATATAAAAATCGACTTAGTCACACGCTTGGTTTAACTTTTATAAAACTACCCGTAAAATTGGGAAAATTAGTTTATCTCTGCATAAACTAATTTTATCTTTTGTCCTTTAATATATATATGTATAATATATGTCCTGGGTTGACTGTTTTCATAGCGCGCTACGTCCCTGGTGCGCAGGTTGCGGGCTAGCTCCAACACCGTGCTGGAAATGATTGCTGCTAGGGTGGACCGCCCGTATACCATAGGCGTATATAGAGGGGGGGCCGGGTGGGCCGTGCGCACCCCAGAATGGCCTGGTGCCCACCCCAGGATATTGGGATAGGTACATCACGCCAGAAAATGTTTTAAGTATTTTTGCAAAGAATTTATTTTTGAGAAGAAACGTAAATTAAAGTTGGTTTGGTAATAAATATTATATTTAATAAATATTATTGGTTTGGTTTTATTGGTAATTAATATAATATCAATCAATCGAAATAAATATAAAAACCTGCTTAAACGTCTTAACAATTAAATCAAAAATATTGATTTGCCAATAAGAATAGAAACCGCAAGATCACCGACATGGTGAATCTCAGAATTAGCAAGGTGGTGATGGTCCATACGGAATCTCGGGCAAATAAACACAATTCCAACACTCTCGCGAATAGCGGGAAAACGATAAGGTCTTTTGCACAAACGCGTAGTAAAATTGATATCATTCAGGCCAACATCCAACACAGCATCACAGGTTTTGCTGCCCTAAGAAGGACTCTGGAAGAGGAACCAAACACTATAGCACTGGTCCAGGAGCCTTACATCGCTCGAGGAAGAGTAAGTTTTACCGCCCTCAGAGGCAATGTATTTACTCCACCGGTGCAAAACAAAACGCGTTCACTAATCTATGTGCCGAATACTCTTACAGCATCACTGGTTACTCATCTGTGTACCGATGACCTCACCGTGGTGAAGCTAGAAACGGGACTAGAAGGTAAGCTTAAAACCATTCTTTTAGCCTCAGCATATATGGACGGCGCAGCAGAAGCACCTCCCCAAGCACTGGAGGAGCTGCTACTCTACTGTGATATAAACAAAATGGAATGTATACTGGGCTGTGATGCCAACGCTCACAGTACAGTCTGGGGGTGTCCCGATTCGAACGAAAGAGGGAAGGACCTTCTGGAATTCATACTGAGACATAACTTGAACATTCTGAATAGAGGGTCGGAACCCACTTTTGTAACATCCTGGGCCCAGACAATAGTAGACAATAGCTACGGATACTATTGCAGAATACATAGACAACTGGCACGTCGCCAGCAATGAAGCATCCTGTGCTGACCACAGGAGGATAAGATTCGGCTTTCAGTCAGGTGAAATCAAACCGCGTACATACCGAAATCCGAAGAAGACAGACAGGAAACTGTTTGTGGAAACACTTGACGCTGAATGGAGGGAGTTTCCGGGTGTAGAACGCACAGCGGAGCTGTCGCCATCAGAAATAGAAAAGACACTGACGTTACTGGTCAACAGTCTCAAATCCAGTTACGAAAAATCGTGTCCGCTAACAAAAGAATATAACCAGATCACACATCGCAAAGATAGGTGGAATAAGGAACTCTCCAAACTGAGAAAGAAAACACGACATCACTTTAACAAAGCGATGAACACAAAGAGCGATGAAGACTGGAAAGACTACAAGGTAGCGAGGCAGAACTTCAAGCGTGAAATAAAGTGCAGTCGCAATAACTCTTGGACAGCAGCTCCATTGAATCTCAGAGTGGAACAGCGCGTCTAAACAAAATACTGTCAAAAGACAAGAAAATAAAACTGGGCACTCTTAAGAAGCCAGATGGAACCTACACAACAACAGAGCGTGAACAATTCGAACTGCTACTAAAAACGCACTTTCCGGACTGCACTCTGAGCGATAGCATCAGCTGGGAAACCAATGAAGGTCACATACCGCAGAAAGCTGACTGGGACCTAGCTGACTCTATAGTCTCAGAGGAAGCTTTAGTTTGGTCAGTAAGAACCTTTCAGCCATTCAAAGCGGCGGGCACTGATGGAATTTTTCCGGCACTGCTACAATGGCATCTAACAAAAATCGAAGCAATGCTAACCGCGATCTACAGGGGCTGCATTGCCTGGAAATATATACCACACTCGTGGAGGGAGGTAAAGGTAGTCTTTCTTCCGAAGCCAGGTAAAGGTGACTACACACAGCCAAAGTCATTCAGACCAATCAGCCTGAGCTCCTTTATGCTCAAAACTCTGGAAAGACTTTGCGAGAGGCACATACGCAGTGGGCCACTGGTCGAAAATCCGGTGAGCAGAAACCAACACGCCTATCAATCAGGCAAGTCAACTGAAACAGCACTACATCAAGTTGTTCATAAGATTGAAGGTGCGCTGCAGGACAAACAGTCATGTCTAGTCACATTCATAGACATTGAGGGTGCTTTTGACAAAACGACCTTTCTAAGCATTGAAAAGGGCTTAAGAAATCAAGGGGTTGATGAAAATCTCAACGAATGGATAACGCAAATGCTGGCCAATAGGGCAGCTCTCATAGAGAATTCAGAGGTGGCTCGCTGTCTGGTCACGAAAGGCTGCCCACAGGGAGGCGTGCTCTCTCCCCTTCTTTGGGTACTGGTAGCAAATGAACTTCTGGAATCTCTCAACAAAGACGGCATCTACACAATTGGATATGCTGATGATCTAGCAATCATGATATCGGGACTTTTCGAATCAACTCTATGTGAGAAGATGCAAAAAGCACTCCGCGTCGTGGAAGAATGGTGTCACAGGCACAGCCTTTCTGTGAATCCGAACAAAACAGAACTGGTGCTTTTCACTCGCAAAACGAAAATGCCAAAACTGGATCTCCCACGCTTGTTTGGAACGAGTCTGACCCTGAGCAAAGAAGTAAAATACCTTGGAATATGGCTGGACAGCAAACTCATATGGGCAAGCAGCTAGACCATGTTACGACAAAAGCTACAAATGTGCTATGGCAGTGCACACGCGCTGTGGGTAAAGACTGGGGTTTACCCACAGCCTAAACTATGCCTATGGATGTACAAAGTAATGGTTCGACCGGTGTTGACTTACGGCGCTGTAGTTTGGTGGCCAAGAACAAACCTAGTTACGGCAATAAACAGGCTACAACAGGTCCAAAGACTGGCATGCTCGCTCATAAGTGGATGCACAAAATCTACTCCATCAGCAGCGCTTGACATCATACTAGGCCTGACGCCGCTCCATATACATATACAGCAGGAGGCAATGGCGGCAGCACTGAGAATAAAATCCACGGATCAGTGGAGGGGACATAACAGAATAACAAACCACTGTAAGATACTGGAAAAGGCGACTGACATAATCCCAGAAGCCCTAAGGGGTACGGATAGAATAGCCACCACATATCTAACCAACAAAGGGTACGAAGTGGCGGCTGAACTCACGGAGGTAACTCCCCCTTCCACCCTGCCTCTCTACCACATATACACGGATGGGGCCAAACAGAGAAAAGGGGCGGGCTGCGGTTTTTACTGCCCTGAAACTGGACTCTCAAGGGCGCAGCCACTAAACAAAACCACCACCGCTTTCCAAGCAGAAACCCTGGGGCTTCAGCTGGCGGCAACGGACATATCATCATCAATAGAGTCCACAAGTACGGAGACCATTGAGGGACGAATAAGACTTATTTTCATAACAGATAGTGCAGCACTAACAAATGCGCTGAGGAGACCGGACACCAGGTCAAAATCGGTCGCAGAGTGTCACACTGCGCTTCAAAGACTGACAGATAGATATACTGTCACAATCAAATGGACAGATAGCCATGGCCCCTGTCTAGGAAATGACAGGGCCGACTCCCTAGCTAGGGAAGGAGCTAAACTTACCCCCACACAAGCTGACATCAGCCTAACAAAACCACCAACTGCGGAAATCAAAAACAGGCTGAGACTGCATTCGGAAACGGAGCACCAAAAGCTGTGGGAACGAAGGTCGGACTGTAAGCACTCAAAATCTATGCTCCCCGGACCTGACAAGAAAGTGACGAATACACTCCTCAAAATGAAACGTGAGGACCTGCGTATGGTAGTGGGTATCATAACAGGACACTGCGACCTAAACCATCACCTGTATAAGATTGGGGCCACTGACAGCGGGCTGTGCCGGGGCTGCTTGCAGGAAGAAGAGACGGTAGAGCACGTGATCCTGCATTGTGCGGCTACAAAAGAAACCAGGGCCAAGACGGGTTTGCAGGAGCTACTTGTATCCTGCTCTCCATCATCGACGCCTTCGGACACACTTCAACGGTGTTGCCACCAACCCAAAGTCCTGCTCCGTTACTTTAAGGAGCTGGGCTGGCTGGGGTAGGGTTAGCACAGGGGGACAATGCACAATACACCCCACAGCGGGACGTCAGTGCAGGTCTTAACACCCCCACTTAGAATTAGAATTAGAATTAGGTGGTCAGGGAAAGTCAGCGAAATCGAGGGGCCATCGGGAAAATTACTCTGATGAAGTCCCAAAATTTCCCAGTACAATTTCTGTTTATGTTCCAAAAAAATTCACTACGCTCGCCACTGCCTCGTATTGCTGCCAACCACTGTCTGTAAATTTGGCTGTTTATACTTCTGAAATACAACATTTTCGAGGCCCACCTCTGTTGAACTGTTTTTCGGCTGGTCTTGCCACTAAAATCACAAAAAACTATGGCTGTGCACACTTTTAAATAGGTACTAAATTTTCGCGGCTCGCTCCGCTCGCCGCCACCTGCTATATACTCCTTTATCGGCTGATCTTGCTACTAAAATCACAAAAAATTCGCTGTCTACACTTCTTAAAATCGAAATTTTTGAGGCTCGCTCCGCTCGCCGATAGAGAACTTTACCTTGTTGAGTGTGATTTAAGAGGACTCCCCCAAAATGTTGGGCTGTGACCGCGCCTGTAGAACGACTTAGGTACATAAGTTACATTGGCCGTTGACTCGGCTTCATCGGCCATCACATCTCAGGGGCCAGGCCCCCCCTGAAAAATGGCTCTATATACGCCAATGCCGTATACGAGGCATTGCTGTGAGAGACACCTGCCCAGCAATCCAATTAATTTTTAGTTGTTTTTGTTATGTGTAAATATGGATTTCTATTTTACTCGAAATAAATGTATATTATTATTATAAGCTTTGCTTGGCTGCTACTAACACGCTGTGAATTTGAAGAGTTCATTTTGAAAATTCTGTTTATAATGTTATGTTGTATTATGTTACCTGGCACAAACATGTTATAGTTGGTGTCATAATTCCCGCTTCCAATCCACATGCCGTTCTTCCGCGAAAGAGATATTATATTGTCTCTATGGAAGCGCACGTCAAAATGAAGTACCACATCCTTTGGTTCTTCGCCCTCTTGAGCGCATATATTTACAGACATTCTGTAATATAACATAATTCATGTAGAAGTTTGCTAAACACATGCCTCCCCCTTAGAATGCCACGACGAACTGTCTTGAGCCGCCTCCATCCACCATTGGCAGGTCATAGCTCGCAGAACTGACTACCGTTGGGGAATAAAGGTTCTCGATTGGCAACCACAAACCAGACGCGGTAAAGCAAGGCTCTCCACTCGATGGACTGAAGACTAAACGTCGCAGGAAGTTGGTGGATGGAGGCGGCTCAAGATAGGTATACATACAGCACACAAATCCGCAAGACATAAGTTACTAAAAAAGAGCTTGGGGTCATATATGATATTTGAGGGGAGGAGATCCCCCGTATGGGGGAAGTTTAGGAAATGCAGTTTTTTTTAATCTAATTGTGAGGTTATGTTTTGGTAATTTTTCGGAGGGTTCCCAACGAGTAACACCCAAACGAGTAACACTGTTACTCGTTGGGATTTTTTTTCCTATCGAGTAACAGTGTAACTCGATGGGATACAAATTAAAAGAAGTATTCCCAACGAGTTACACCCAGTGTAACACTGTTACTCGATAGGACAAAAACATCCCAACGAGTAACAGTGCTACAAATTACGACTTTTTATTTTAGTTCGGTTATAAAAAAATATACGTAGCTATTTAGTTGAAAGTGTCCATACTGCGTTGCTATACTTGATCTTCGTTAGTCCATTTTGAATTTTTGTCCATACACTATTAACGCCAAAATATGGCAACTTTGAACATTCACCATATTTTATTAGCCTGATTGAAACAAATTATATTCACTGCTAGTTCAATCTCTAGTCCTTCAAATACGTTCAATAATTAAACAGCAACGGCTAAATCTTAGTGAAACAATGCAATCGTGCAGTTTGTAATTTGTATGTAGACAACACTGCACTATAAGATATTGCACAGAATTGCAGCAGAGATAAGCATTTTGCGAAGTGTTTCCAACGTGATTGAGTTTTAGTACTGGTGAAGTATGCAATGAATATGATATAATAATAATATACATGAATATAATAATAATATACATGAATATAATACACTCGAGAGCAATGAATCCGGGTCACTTAAAGAATGTTAAAAATCTCGGAAACTAAAAATGATAGATTAATGCAATAAATTGTATTTAATAGACAATGTAATACTCCTTAAATGAAGGTAAAAAAAATATGAGTCACCATACATTTTATTAACACAAAATTACATAAAGAAAAAAACTGCTGATCTCTCCTTAAAACAAAAATAGGAAACATGAAATTTTTGAACTTTATTACGATTTTCTTGAATTTTAATACTTCGTATTGCCTGCTCGTGCTTCCATTACTGCGTTTACGCAGAAAAAAACAACAAAAAAACAGAAATCAAACAATGATAAATGACAGATTACAAACAAAAGCAAAACCAAATGCTGTAATTTCGTAGTTCCATCTTCGAAAGTGGCCCTTTTTCAAATTTGATTTTTTTATGATATAACTTTACAATAACTAAGAAGTTTTAATACCTTCATTTAAGGAGTATTACATTGTCTATTAAATACAATTTATTGCATTAACCTAGCATTTTTAGTTTCCGAGATTTTTAGGATTCTTTAAGTGACCCGGATTCATTGCTCTCGAGTGTATTATATATATGAATACTGCTCTATATATTTTGGCTGCACAAACCGAACAGATAGAAAAACCCGGTAATAAACTTTCAATCTTTGTCTTGTATGTACTTTATTCCCACAGCATAGGACAACTCAGAAGTAAGCGCAAGCACATTCTAACTATACTCTTTCTACGGTGAATCACACCAAGTACTTTTTTTATGGTGAGAATGACGAGCACTCCTAGAGTACTTTTTGGGCAGCTCTGTATTTCTATATAAAAAAAACACATATCAACTCTTGATACTGTAGTCAGGAGAACGAGTTAAATCCTAAGACAATGCCTGCAGTTTAGAAAATTTACAATAGTGATAGCAACGTTGCCAATGTCTTAAAAAGGATATTTGGTGAAGTTTCCTCTAATAGTGAAAAATGGTTACCTCGTGTCCAGAATGAAAGTAGGTGCTGGCAACACTTTTGTGCAGTCAAGTTGTCAGTGTGAGTCAGTGCACAGGGCACACAATAACGTACAACCACTACAAAAATGGCGTCATCCAGTTAATTTCAACAAAACAAATTTGTATAGGTGAAAAAAAATGGAGGTAGTGTTCTTCTTCGGGGAGGACATCAGTACTACGCCTGAAGAAGACATGACAGTGGTTTGAAAGTGTGGGCGTGTGTAAAAAGAAAAATTTGCTACGGACTGTTTCGAGTCAAAGTAAGTAACTAATTATTATGTGCTAATAGTGTTATACATTCTGCCGATGGATTTTGGTTGAGCTGAAATTGCCCAGTAAAGATGGGCATAGACAAATTAGTTCCTAAAAAAACTGTAACAGCTTAACGCCTAACTTTGAAGTTAGGCGTTTAATTTTGGCGGGCAAGTGTCCGGCTGAGATGCGGGTTTAATTCCCGCTGCGGAACAAATGTTTGCATGCTCTGCAAATATTTGTTCTGGTTCTGGGTGTTATGGTACCATGGTACTCGTAGTTCCTGATACCCACGACACAGGGAATCCTAGTGTGGGATTAGGGCTACGTATGTGAATGTTGGGTGTTATGCTACACTGGTACCAATCACCCAGGTATTTGCCTGATTTAGTCTAGTGACCAATCCAAAACATTTCTTGCTGAGTGTTCACCGTCGTCCTTTTATTTAATCAAAGTTTAATTGTAGTCTAATAATTAGTGGAAATAAATAAACACTATGTTACTCTTATATTATTAGTATCAATTATTAATACTCATTATAAAAAGATTAATAAGTACAGATGCTCGCGGGAAAAATAGCATTCCGAAAATATTAATGGCAGCAGTCTGACTATATTAAGATAGATAGAAAGATTGGTTATATCTTTTTTTTGCACCATTATTACAAAAACTCATCAAAAAGAGATACCTACATTAATTATATTTATTATCTAATATATTTTATTTCGAAATGGTCCGTGGTTTTATATCCGGAACGGGAAAAAGGAATGCTTCACTTGAAGGAAAGTGGTCGAAGGCAGCAGCGCGGCTTGTCTCTTTCGCATCGCTAAGTTAAATTTAGTTGGTCAATAACTGCACATAATAGTAATTGTCAATAACTGGATTTTTATTTCCTTGTGTTTTATGATAATGTAGAATGTGGTAAGTACATAAACAATTAATGTAAAACTGTAATAGATACAAAAGTTTGATTTAAAGAGGAGTTAATACAAATGTTGTTGGACACTTCGATGTTTATTTTATTAAGTTGATTGTTTTATTTTTAAATAAAAAGCAGTGATCAGCCATTAATTAAAGTGTTTTTTTTATTTTCAGCTTCACCCTGACTAATATCTTAGTGTCACTCGTTGGGAACTTTTTTCCTAACGAGTAACACTGTTACTCGTTGGGATATTTTTTTCTAGAAATATTCCCAACGAGTAACACCCAAGGAGAGGTGTTACTCGTTGGGACAAAAATTCCCAACGAGTAACAGTGTTACTCGTTTGGGTGTTACTCGTTGGGAACCCTCCAATTTTTCTATGCTATGGCCTGTAGTTAGAAGTTTTATTGTGTACAAAAACTATAAAATAGCTTTAAAAAAACCTGACAAAATACTGAGGGCCTATATATATTTACACTATGGTATGTGATTAGTAGCTTTCACTGTGGTCTCAAAAGTTTTTTGTGTACAAAAACTAACATTATTTTCTAGATCTGAAACTTCGTGAGATTGCACAAGATAATAAGTAGGTACCTAGGAACCTACCTACCTGTAAAAAAAATTGAAGAGTCAAATTAAATTAATATAAAAATGTATTGATTGAAATCAGTAGGATCATTTTGAATCGTCTTATAAACTAAAATTACTCCTGTTCCAACGCGACCAAGCCTAGAAGAATCAGGCAACAAACACGGCTTGGCTTACTTTGATCCGTCTTACCACGAAGCGCCTGTGTGGCCTTGTAGTGTAGTCTATTACAAGTCCCGTATGTCTTCGTAAAAGCGTGTACCGTCTTTTAGACAAGCCCTTGTAGGTAGGGTTACCAGATAGAAAATTTAAAAGTCCGGACAAAAAGCCTGACATTTGATGAAATTTCCGGACTTTCTTGTAAATATAATTATTAATGTCGTTACGCATCGTGCATATGAATAAACGAAGCAAATTTTCGTTCGAATTTTCACGCGCGCTCGGGTCTTGTATCTATGATGGAACACGGGCGAAGAAGGGGCGAGAAGGGGGAAGAAGTAATGTTGTTACTTTGATTTGTAATAAAAATAATTTGGTTTATTTCACTCTTCACTTAATTGTAGAAATTCCGGACGGTTTAGAATTCCCTCCGCATTCCGGACAAAGATCTATATTTCCGGACATGTCCGGAAAATTCCAGATGTATGGCAACCCTACTTGTAGGTATGGTCGCGTTGTAACACGATTAATTCCATCTAACTAGCTCTAAGAACTCATAATGACCTTGAATTTCAGTGTTACTTTTATTTTTATGAGTGTATGTTTTTAGCTTTTACGTAAAAAAATGTGTCACTAATCTTACTTTCTAGCATTCTCTTTGCTTTTCCCTCCAATTTCGATTCTATCTCCGACTTTGAGTGTGCTCGGTATATTGGCTGTGAACACAGGCATTTTTCTGTTTTGTCTGAGTTAAAACTGCAAAATTCTGCCCCAATTCCTTTGTTGTCAGGGCCTGTGATGTTTCTGGTCATTTTGAACGAGAAATTTACACATTACACCAAGTTTTTGGATGTTTTTGTTAATGTATTAGGGGTTTACCGTGAATTATGGATCCTTTGGAGTAAATTAAAGAATAAATAAGGAAAACTGTGTTTACTTCATTGCAAAAAATATTTAGACTACTCTCTATGACACTTGTCACTAATGTACTTATACTCGTATCAAAAGAGGTAATACAACTCGACAAAGCAGGTTTCATATATCATAACATCTTCTCTCTTTGTTGAGTTCAGTCAGTGGTATCTTCTCTTCCACTAAACATTCCAATTTTCTTGCAAAGCATCGTCAGCCTGGGCCTGTACAGCGGCTTGGTCATCATGTCAGCCAGCTGAAATTCCGACGAAACTTTCTCTACGTCCAGCACACAGTCCATCACAACTTCTCTGATGAAGAACTCGCGGATCCTTATGTGCTTGGCTCTGCTATGGTACTCATATGGCGGGTTTCTAGCCAACTTGATAGCAGACTCGTTATCAACATACAGAACTGGTACTTCATTCGTATGCTCGATACTCTCGAAAAGTCTTCTGAGCCAGATTATCTCTCGTGCAGTCTCACTAGCGGCAACGACTTCCGCTTCAGTGCTTGAAATAGCTACGGAAGCCTGTCTGTGACTCTTCCAAGATATAATCCCTCCAGCGTACATACAGATCATCCCTGATGTAGATCTTCCTGTCTCTAAATCTCCACCGTGATCTGAATCGCTATAACATCGTAACTTGGCATCAGAATTTCTTTTATAAATTAAACCCCAATCTAAAGTTCCTTTCAGATATCTCAAAATTCGTTTCACTTTAACAATATCCTCACTTGAAGGGTTATCTAGTTTTCTGGAAACAACTCCAACTGCGTATGCAATGTCAGGTCTAGTTCCAACCATCAGATATGCCAGAGCACCAACCACTTGTCTATACGGAAACTTTTCTATTTTAGAGTCTTCTCCCTTTTCTATCTTTCCGTCTTTGATAATTGGTGTTCCTACAGGCTTGCATTCGCTCATGCCGAACCTCTCCAACACCTTCTTGGTATATGCGGTTTGATTCACTTTTACAGTTCCATTGTCTTCTCTTGATATTTCTAGACCAAGATAATAGTTTGCCAACTTGGATTTAATTTTGAATCTTTCTTTCAGTTCTGTCAGAAACCTTTGTGCTTCTTCTTCATCACTGCATGCAATCAATCCATCATCTACGTAAAGAGCTAATATTATTATCTTCTCTTCTCTCCTTCTTACGAAGAGGCATGGATCTGCTTCACTCATTTTAAATCCAACTTTCTGTAAAAATCCTTGAATGCAGTTATTCCAGCAACGCGGGGCTTGTTTGAGACCATAAATGCTCCTCGTCAGCTTGCATACTAAAGTTGTGTTATCGTTATACCCTTCTGGTAGTTTCATGAAAATTTCCTCTTCAATGTTTCCATAGAGAAACGCGGTGGACACGTCGAACTGTGACAAGTGCATGCTGTCTCTAGCAGCAATACTTATAATAGTTCTTATCGTGCTCATTTTAGCAACAGGGCTAAAAGTTTCGTTGTAGTCCACGCCTTTTTTCTGTGAATACCCTTTAATAACCAGTCGTGCTTTAAAACGCTCTATACTTCCATCTGGATTTCTCTTTACTTTGTAAACCCATTTACATGGAATTACCTTTCTTCCTCTAGGTAAAGGTACCATTGTCCACGTTTCATTTTCTTTCAATGACTTCATTTCGTCATCCATAGCTATTTTCCACTTATCTCTGTCCTTAGATTCCATAGCTTCTCTGAATGTTTGAGGTTCAACTACATCATCATTCAACTCTGCAACAGTTGACATCACAAATTCATCAAATTTTACAGGTGCTCTCAGCATTGAACGATCTCTAAGTCTTATTCCTCTTTGATATACATTTGGTTCTGCATTTGACTCTATCTGTTCATTAGATTCTGTCTCCTGCTGTACCGGTTGTATGACTTCTTCGCTTACTATCTCTTGTTCTCTACTATTTTCAGAATCACAATCTTGGAATAATTCATCGTCATTGAGTTCTGATATATCTTCTATAGACGTGACTGTATCTGGATTCAACAACTCAACTATAGGTTTTGGTATAACAATGCTACTAGTAGGGTTTGGGATGTTCGGAGTTTCCGGTTTTGAAGTTATATCCTTCGTGTCTAAGGTACACTTCAAAGTCTTTTCTTCAAAAATCACGTCTCTAGAGCGAACTATCTTGTTCTTCTCTCTAATCCAAACTCTGTAGCCCTCATCGTTATCATAACCGACAAGTACGCCCTTGATAGCTTTCTTATCCAGCTTCTTTCTAGTCACTTTGGGAATATGTGCATAACATGTACTTCCAATTATTCTCAGATGCTTAATCCTGGGTTTCTTGCTGTACCAGATCTCGTACGGTGACTTATCTAACGTTGTAGGACCCGTTCTGTTTAGTATGTAAACTGTAGCGTCTACTAGCTCAGCCCATAGACTCTGAGGTAAGTCATTTGTATGCATCATTGTTCTCATTGCTTCCACAACTGTCCTATTGTCTCTTTCAACACATCCGTTCTGGTTTGGAGTATGGGGCATAGTCAACCTCTGTTTTATGCCATACTTCTGCAGTAATCTTCTGACATTTTCATTATCAAATTCTCCTCCATTGTCACTCAATAGCTCTCTTACTTTATGTCCTGTAGTCTGTATCTCAGCTAACATCAGCTCAAGCTTCTTATGAACTTCTGATTTTTCTTTCAGAAAGTAAACAAAGCGGAATTTGCTAAAATCGTCCTTGAAGAGTACGAAATACTTGTATTTGGATAAAGAGTTTGTGAACGGCCCACATACATCAGCGTGTATTAACTCTCCTGGTTCCTTAGCTCTTTCTCTTGTTCCAAATTTCAACTTGTGAGCTTTTCCGTACATACAACCCTCGCATGTTTCTCTGTCTAGCTTTACCTTAATGCCAAGTTCTCTCTCCATTACCTTTTTCACATGTGCTTTGCTCTGGTGAGCCAATCTCTCGTGGTATAGTTGCAACTGGTCCTCTTGTGAAATGTGGTTTATCTCAATAAGTGACCTAGGTTTGATATTTTTTGCTTTCAGCTTGAAAATACCTCCCTCTTTCTGTCTTTCACCAATCAGTAACACTTTTCCATGCTGAGACAGTTTGCATACCGTAGTTGTTGACATGAAAAGGCTGTTATCTAACTTGTCTTGCGCTGACAGTACTGAAAATAGGTTCTTCTGTATTGAAGGCACGTACCATACATCATTCAACGAGATCTCTATCTTGCGACCCTCTACATCAGCCTCTACGAATACAGTTCCTTTCCCAACTGCCTTGATCGTATCTCCATTTGCTGTTGTCACGGTGTGTGAAGTGTTGAATTCCTCAAATGTCTGGAATAGATCATATCTGCTTGTAACATGGCTCGTAGCCCCATTATCAACAAACCATTGGTCTCTATCTGCAGTAGCATTTGGATTCACTATCATAATGTTCATATTAACACTCGTATTAGGATCATCTCTTGACTTAGATGTTGGCTTACATTTTGGTGGTCGTCCGTCGGATATCCATTTAGAGCAACCTTTGACTCTATGTCCGACTACACCACAATAGTGGCATTTGTCCATTCTCGCATTAACCTTACTATTCTCAGAATTCTTACTTGCTTTACTCTTCTTATTTGTCGCCAATCTGTTGCTTCTCACTACAAGCGCTTCTATCTTTTCTTCATTCTTGCTTGATAAGGCTCTCTCGTGATTGCACAGCTGAGTTGTCAGATTTTCTACATTTCTGTCTTCCTTCGACATCATCATCCAGCTTGATTTAAAAGAAAAATATTCTTCCGGTAATATGTCTAGAATTTTACAAATGAGAAACAATTCTGGTAGTTCTTCCTTCAAGTGTTCCTTTTGGAGCTCCCTAGTAAGTTCTGACCATAAGTTTTTCAGTTTGCTGACGTGACCTGACACATCACCTCCGGATTGCATGGTGTAGCTGAAGAACTTCATGCACAGGTCGTAGGCTTTACTTTCCGATGTACCATCATACAAGCGATGTAGTTCTAACCATACTTCCCTCGCTGTAGAGTATCTTAAAACTTTCTCACAGTTTTCTTGTGACAAATTCGTAGTAATAAGCAGCAAGGCTGCGCTATCTGCTGACAAATACTTTTGCTGTTCGTCCTCATACTTTTTCTTTACTGTAGGCTCTGTATCCTCTTCAGGTTTCTTGGGTGGGATTAGCTTGCCCTCAACCACATCTAGAACTCTTAGGCCTCGCAATGCGATAAGTATTTTAAATTTCCATGTCGCCCAGTTCGAATCATGAAGCTCTCCTACTTGGATTTTAGCGGCTTCAAGGATAGACTTCTCCATCTCGAACTCTCAATGCAAATTCTTTCTAATTTATTCCTGGGAACCACGCTCTGCTACCATGTTAATGTATTAGGGGTTTACCGTGAATTATGGATCCTTTGGAGTAAATTAAAGAATAAATAAGGAAAACTGTGTTTACTTCATTGCAAAAAATATTTAGACTACTCTCTATGACACTTGTCACTAATGTACTTATACTCGTATCAAAAGAGGTAATACAACTCGACAAAGCAGGTTTCATATATCATAACAGTTTTTGGTATAACATTTGTATACGCCACGACTTTGGTGTATGTTGACGTAACCACAAAACCAGTCACAGAGAAAAGAAGGGAATCAAGAGAAGTGAAAGGGAACTTAAGCTGTCACTGTGACACATTTACTTCTTTTTCTGTGAAGAAGGTAAGGTTCTTCCAAAAAGGTTTGCTAGTAGTAGAACTTCTGTTAGTAGTAGAACTTCTTGTCGAAGAGTTCTCCGGGGAAGTATTACCACCGTATCTATTTCTGTCGCTAAGCAGTAGTGTTCGCGTTGCTGTGTTTCGGTACGAAGGGTACGAGTACCGGTGAAATTACAGGCACATGAAACTTTCATCTTTATATTTTAGGGTCGGCAGCGCGCGTTTGATGCTTTTGGTGTTGCCAGGCGTCCATAGGCTACGGTAACTGCTTTCCATCAGATGGGCCGTATGCTTGTTTGCTTGCCAAGTAGTAGGTATAAAAAAAAACAAAAAAAAGGTGTGTCAAATTCAGAATACTTCAGAGACCTGCCTCCCTATTCCCTACATAAAAGTCACTCGGTGACCAATGTTTGACAAGTAAAATTACCAACAATTGTCAATTCTTAATAAGTATATAATCATTTATTCTCTCGATACCAGGTTTATTTTAATACTAGGTACAGAAATGTAGGACTAATCTAATAATTTTGAGCAATTGATAGTCATTTTACTTGTCAAACGTTAGTCACCGAGTGACTTTCAGTTAGGGCATAGGGGGGCAGAAGCCTTTTCATCATACTGCCCGCGACCCGCGCGCACTCAGAATAAAGTTTAGTTCTTATTCTAAGCGCGCGCACGATATACGTTTTTGTTTTTAAATAGAATTGAAACTTTTTTGGTTGGGAATCATTTTTAAATGGAAAAAACGGCTAATTCCCAACCAAAAAAGTTTCAATTCTATTTAAAAAAAAAACGTAACATCAAATGAAAAAACTCGTTATGAGAAATAAATTTTTTTTTTATATCTTTTACATGTTTTAAAATACATTAGAAATTATGCAAAAATTTACCATTCTAAATTTATCTCCGAAATTAACGAGCCAAATTTTTTAAAATATGGAATATTTGGCCTCATTCATAGCTTAGAAAAATAAAGGACTTGTTTCAAAATGCCCTATGTCTATGTACACCAGACAGAGAATAGCGAAAAAATCTGTAATTTTCCAATAAAATCAAAAATATTTTATAGAAAATATAATTGCATTAAATAAAGCGAAGAATGAAAAAAATACAATGGGAAAAGGTTTTACATATATTTAGCCACGTTTATACAAGTGTACACCGACAAGGGCTAGGTTCCATACATTGTGAAACAACTCCTTTGTTTTATTGTTTTTGTTGAATTTCCAAGTTATAACTAGTATTTTCCCGCAACTTTGCTCTCTGCGACAAATTTTCTGACATGTTTGATGGTATCCAACATCACTGTAGCGAAAGCCGCGTCAATGACGAATTGGGGTATTTTACCTGTAAATAGTAAAAGTAGCTGTTATTTTTTGCCCTGAATCCTATCACCACAATGGTCCTTTTATCAAGGACCAGACCCTTTTCACTGCAACTCAGGCACTGACGTGTATGACCAAGAAAATACCAGTACCGAACGAATTATTATTTTATAAAGAAATTAGTTGCTTGAAAATTAATTTGATAAACAAAGACCTTTCTTAAGACACCCTATTTGTCTATGTACACTATGTGCTATTGGCACATTATTTTCAAGACACCTTTTACACTTAAGTGCGCGTGGTCCTAAGGTGTTGGTTTTATTAATAGCACCACATAAACTACAATCTCTGTGATTCTGTGTACTGTAAGTTTTGTAACTGTAGTTTTATTCTATCACCACACTGGTTCGTCACCAAGGACCTTTTTATGGCCACCATCACAGTCACTGACTTTCCAAATCGGTTTATAAACATAGCAGATATGAGGTAACATAAAAAAAAAAAACAACCGAATTGAGAACCTCCTCCTTTTTTGTGAAGTCGGTTAAAAATGTCGCAAATCACCGTTTTTCAGGAGATTTACTGGAGAAGGCATTTGTATTGATATCAAATGTATAAGAATTTCAGTAATCAATGAGATTCAATTTACAGAAATTTGGAAATCTTGGATTAATGGCAATTTTAAATGACATTTTAATTATCACACCCTTGGAGCTTCATCAGCAGCCCTTCCACTCCTTCGTCCTTCGTCCACTGTTGGACGAAGCCTCCCCCATAAATGCAACGGGAAGAATTACCATAATTACTATGTTTGGCAGGCGGATTGGTGATCGCTGTATTCGCGTTGAGTACTCAGGTGGATGCTGCTGCCCATCCCCTGGTGTAATCCCTCAGACGGCTTTTACGTCATCTACGTACGGGAGAAGATGGAGGGATCTATTCTTAAGTTGGAACGTTTCGCAAATGGCGCGAAATTCAAATTTTATTATGTTTTTTTGCACATTTACAGCTTATCAACACTTCTTGAGATAGCGAACACATGTTTTGCGGGAATCAGGCGACCTAACACACATGTTTTAATTAATAGTAACTTATAAATATCATTAATTTAGCTACGAATGTCAATGAATGATTTGTATAGTGTTATTTTGGTTCATTGACATTCGTAGTTAAACTAATTATATTTATAAGTTACTATTAAATAAAACATGTGTGTTAGGTCGCCTGATTCCCGCAAAACATGTGTTCGCTATCTCAAGAAGTGTTAATAAGCTGTAATGTGCAAAAAACACAATGAAATTTGAATTTCGCGCCAGTTGCGAAACGTTTCACCTTAAGCAGGACACACCTCGGCTTGGCCCTTTGGGTACGTAACCCTGAAAATGTATACCTTTGAGATCGCAGCACATCAGCCATTGGAAAGTGTGTTCTGTCTTGCCATCTGATGCTGTCTTTGGTGTCAGGTACCAGCAGCCCACCTTATTGTGACCTCTGAAAACGAAACATTTTCAGGTAAGTAATATAAATACCCAACAGTCACATACAAGGACATACCATGATTACATAACAAACACCCAACGTAGTCATGTAGTAAATAACTAGTGGTTCGCCCCGAACTGAGACCTCGCGATGACACCTTCATCAGCCCGACTACTTAAGTAAGTCATTTCCATATTTTCCATTATTTTTTTTAATTTTCACCTTGAGGTAATTCCCTACACATCATCAAAATAACCTTTAAATACGACTAAGCAACGGGCGTACATACTACATACTAGTATATCAAGTACCTGACGAATTAATTGATAACGTCCTTTTGACTAAAACCATAGAACTCCAACGTGATTCAAATTCCTAGAAATGGGAGGTCAACAATGGACGTTATATTGGTTACTGTTTTATAGAGTACAGGTTTCTAAATTCTTCAATTTCAGACTATTCCCTGTATTTGTGTCACAAAAACTACAAGCATACCAAATTTCAGCATTGTGGGATTGCTGGAAGTACCCTAGAATTTTTTATTTTTACGTTTTTTATTTTCCCTAATATCGCGGAAACTTCTGAGTCTAAATTCTTATTAAAAACAGTTTCAAAATTTCCAACCAAAGTAGACACCCCACTTTTATTTTTTTTACCCCCTCTTGGACCCCAATATCTCAGCAACCCCCTGACCGATATAGCTCATAACCTTACCTACAAATTGTAACAATACTATCTACCCTCATACCAAATTTCATGAAGATCGGATTAACGGTTGGGAAGTTTTCATCGGACAAACATACATACAAACGCTGATTCTTCCAAATTGACTCATAGAACTCGCTTCGCTCGTTTAATAAATAAATGCTGGACGTTTCACACAATATTATCTAGCCCCAAGCTAAGCAGAGCTTTGTGTTATGGGTACTAGATAACTGATATACATAATACAATACATTACATACATAGATATTTTTATTATACATAGAAAAATACACAGAACACCCTGAACAACTATCTGCAGATCGTACAAATATTTGTTCCGAGTTATTATAATAATTATTACTTATAAATATTTATTTAAAAATTTAGTCACGTAGTCATGTGAGATTATCGAGATAAAAGGTAGCCTGCTTTCGCATTTTAGGCATACTGGCTTCATCGGCATCTTTCGTTTAGGGTAAACAGCTTTTTAGTCAAATCTCATGTTTATGTATAATGCCCTCATTGGACCCGATCAAAAGGGTACAAACATACTCACAAACTTTCGTATTTATAATATAAGTGAGATAAACGAATTATAACAAACGTAGCCGAGAACAAAAGCTAAACACGACTAAATTAATTTATCACCTTCGAATTAATCTGTATTAAGCCACAATAAATAAAATCCGCCATATAATCTGATTTTGTAATTGTGATAATATATTATCAGTCTTTTTTTTTTGATAAAAACTTTCGTAAGTGTTATTCATAATTAAATAGATTATAACCGGTTTAACTTACGTAGATTATTTTCGAGTATACGACCCGAGGTTTCAAGCAATTTAGATGCTCTTAATCATGTATGAGTGTTATTCCCGCTGCGCGGCGCGGAGGGCACTACGTCTCTCAGCTCTTGCGGCCCGGCTGGTTATCGCCGGCGCGGGCGGCGGTGGGAGTTGCGACGCGGATGACTCATCCTCGTCCTCCGAGCTACTTGGATATGTCGATTGAAGAGCGACGCACACTGAACTAATCGTATCCGGACTATCGTTGGTCACGGAGACGTGAAGTTTCGCCGACGCAGCATCCAGTAGAGGTTTCCAAGTCTGCGGAAGCATCCAACCTCAACCACTGCCTCAGTTGTCCAGGCGGCCGAAACACGGTCTTTATATTGTACTTCCGTCGCAAGAGGTGACCAATTTTGTCGGTTATTCCCTTAATAAACGGTAAGTACGCCGGTGTTCTTTCGACAGTTACAGGCCGTTTACGTTCACTGCTGTTTGCCCATCTAGAACACTGACGCCAATCATAACCATTATCTTCTAGAACCGGCCTCACGTGTCTGAGCTCCTCCGTGACAAAACGGGTCACACAGCGATAGTGCGCGGTTTATAAGTGCCCTAGGTACCGCCGACAAATGAGATGGATGGTGATGTGAATCCGCCCTCAAGCATTTTGCAGAATTTCACTGGAAAAACCGATAGTTTTGTGAGAGATTCCAGATGGTTGAGGTCGCCTAAGGATAGAGATCAGTTGAATGTGCCAGGCGTATACATGATTCCGTGTGAATGTGGAAAGTGCTATATCGGAGAGACGCGTCGCAACATTAAAACCAGACTCACGGAGCACATACGCAGTGTAAAAAATTTGGATGTGGAGAAATCAGCCGTAGCCGAACACGCGTGCCAGTCGAATGCGACCCATTTTATTCGGTTTGATAAAGCCGCCGTACTTTCAAGGGAGAAATTTTGGGCCCCACGGAAGATACGAGAGGCTATAGAAATCGGTCGACATGCCACTTTTAACAGGGACAGGGGTTGGATGCTTCCGCAGACTTGGAAACCTCTACTGGATGCTGCGTCGGCGAAACTTCACGTCTCCATAACCAACGATAGTCCGGATACGGTTAGTTCAGTGTGCGTCGCTCTTGAATCGACATCGTAGCTCGGAGGACGAGGATGAGTCATCCGCGTCGCAACTCCCATCGCCGCCGGCGCTCACCAGCCGGGCCGCAAGAGCTGAGAGACGCAGTGCCCTCCGCGCCGCGCAGCGAGAATAACACTCATACATGATTAAGAGCATCTAAATTGCTTGAAACCTCGGGTCGTATACTCGAAAATAATCTACGTAAGTTAAACCGGTTATAATCTATCTAATTATTATCAGTCTGTTAAGTCTTATCTGTTTAGAAGATTTCAGTTCGATAACTGGTTACCATAGCTCTACGGCTTAAGAGTGCGCTCCGAAAATATTATATGTATGAATCGCCTTTTAGACGCAAATACGATTATACGATTAAAATACGACCGTATCTTGCACAGAACTTTAGTTCTGTGCAAGATACGGTCGTATTAAATCAAATTTATTATAATTTTTTTTTTTTTTTTTTTTTTTTTTATTAAATAAGAGAATACTAATTAGTCTAGGTATATTTGGGTTTGGTCACCTATAATAAACTATATTTTCCTTCGGTGAGTTGTACAAATATACAAATACAAATATTTATTTGTTCGAAACACAGGTAGGTACAGTTTAATACAAATGTTATATAATTTATAGATTCACTATGTTTCGCCTTCATTCAGGCATACAAATTTTAAAAAGTAATAGTATTATTAATTACTAGTTGCGCCCCGCGGTTTCACCCGCGTGAATAACGATGAAAATTGATAATGATGATGATGATGAAAAGTAGCCTATGTGTTAATCCAAGGCGTAAAGTATCTCCATTCCAAATTTCACTTAAATCCATTCAGTAGTTTTTACGTGAAAGAGTAACAAACAACACAAACTTTCGCGTTTATAATATTAGTAGGATAATTTTGCATGCAAAAATTTAACAAACAAAATGCATGCACTACTATTTTTATCATTAAACAGGAGAACATAATATATTGCGAACCACTGTAAATTACCTAATCCTATCCTTGTTTCCTAGAAATTTCAAAAAATCTAGTTTAAAGGCATAACTTTCAAAAAAATAAAGTATCGAGTAAATGTCTGCCAATTGTGTTTCTGGGTTGGTCACCTGTAGAAAAAAAGTTTGAATAATATCACGTATTTCAGTTATTTTATTGATGTGATATCTGGTTTACTCACAATGACAAGGCAAATCAGCATTATATTTTCGGAGCGCCCTCTTAAGAGAAGGACGCTTGCGTTCTTTTGTACGCGAACGAAGTGTGCTTCTATTTTGGTTATTATTTTATTAAACTCCATAATATTAACACACTAGCTGGTGCCAGCGACTTCGTCTGCGCAGGATTAGTATTTCGAGTAGCTTATATTAGCGTGGCGTAGAAAAGAATATAACCTATATATGATATATACTGTGGCGGGCTTTTTTGTAGGACTATTTAAGATAAACATTTCCATCATACATTACATATGTGTAACTCTAGCGGTTTTGGCAGCGCACGCCAGAATAGCTCGCAGATGGTAGATTTTTTCCTACTTACTTGACACTTATCGTCATATTATGGACAATTCACACAATATCTTTATAAATTGTAGCCTATGTGTTATTCTGATGTATAAGCTATATTACTGTAAAGTTTCATTAAAATCCATACAGTAGTTTTTACGTGAAAGAGTAACAAACATCCATCCATCCATCAATCCATACTTACAAACTTTCGCGTTTATAATATTAGTAGGAAGTAGGATAATCGGAGAGCTGATCTAAGTTTTTAGCACACAATTGACACGGACGTATGGTTTAGGGGTTGGCCAAGGATATTGTATGGCGACACCGATGAGCGCCCCTAGCGTACACTCTGTGAACCTAATTTTCCATACAAAAATCCGTGTTACACTACACTATATTTCCGTGTCAATTACTTGCCAAAACTTAGAATCACAGGAAACGATGAGTAAAACGAAGAACGATTATTAATGAGGGCTTTTCATAATCGATGAAAAAAAAAGTAGTTCAAATTGGTTCGATAGATGGCGCTGAGTCCACAGTAGCTGTCAAGATAGTCAAATGTATTATCTGTGGTGCACGCGTAATAAGCTAATATCTAACTAGTCTGTGGCTATTAGTCATGATATTCTGTTTGTGTCTGCTTCTTGAGAGTGCGCTAGTGATTTCGTGATGTTTTTAGAAGTAAGCAAAAATAAATACCACGAAACGAAAATTATTTCTTCGTAGTTGATGTTGACATTTTAATTTATTTTGACACTTGACAGCACTAATGCACTAAAGGAATGGCTTGCTATAAATTGTTTCTATTCAATTGAAGAATTTCTTGACATGTAAAATTATATTGTTCTGTGTGTATTGTGTTGTAAAATGAGGGCTTTTCATCTTCGATAAAAAATAAAAAAAGTAGTTCAAATTGGTTCGATAGATGGCGCTGACTTAACTGTATCAATCAAGATTGTCTGTGGTGCACGCGTACAAAACTACTAAGTAGTCTGTGGCTATTAGTCATGATATTCTGTTTGTGTTTGCTTCTTGAGTGTGCGCTAGTGATTTCGTGGTGTTTTTAGAAGTAGGCAAAAATAAATACCACGAAACGAAAATTATTTCAACGTTGTCGATGTTGACATTTCACTTTATTTTGACACTTGACAGCTACGTACGTTAGCGCCATCTATTTTCAAAGCTGAAAGCATGATTTGCAACGGCCGTGAAAACCCCCTCATTACCTGACATAGTCCTTAACGGGGGGGTAGCCTGGAACAGTGACACTTCTTCCACTGCAGATGTAACTGTGTGGGTTCTCCGTTACCACGTGACCTAAAAAATAAAAATTTCGTAAGTACATATTCTAGCGGATTATGTAATATTCTGTTTTTCTTATTAAGTTTTTTTTTATACTACTTGGCAAGCAAACAAGCATACGGCCCACCTGAGGGAAAGCAGTTACCGTAGCCTATGGACGCCTGCAACACCAGAGGCATCACACGCGCGCTGCCGACCCTGAGACAAAGATGAAAAGTCTCATGTGCCTGTAATTTCACCGGCACCCGTACCCTTCAAACCGAAACACAGCAATGCGAGCACTACTGCTTGGCGCCAGAAATAGGTACGGTGGTAGTACTTCCCCGCACGAACTCACTCACAAAAAGTTCTACTACTAACAAATAAATGAATAATGAATAAAAATAAAGTAAGAAAATGCATTCATTTGTGCCAATTAATGCAGATGACAAGAATGACACGGGAAAATACAAGAGAGACATACTTTTGCTGATGTTTATTTACTTTTGACTACCTTCCTAAGGTTTTTAAGTTTTCATTTACTATGTATCAGCAACTGCTTGCTCCGAGGCACCGCACAGGCGCTTCTCACCTAGTGGTAAGACGGACCATTTTTGTAAGCCAAGCAGAGTTTGTTGCCTGATTCTTCTAGGCTTGGTCGCGTTGGAACAGGAGTAATTTTAGTTAATAAGATTTCAATGATTATAGTTCTTTTCGACTGTGACCTATGATATCTATGCAAGTGCCTCCTCCTGTACATTTCCTGAAAAACGGTAATTTGCGGCCTATTTAATGATATTTAATCACTCAAATCGCACCCCTGCGTTACGTCAGAGACTGAGATGGTGGCAATAAAAAGTCCTTGCTGACTTTTTCTGCTCTTTCGAAGGGAGACGTCGTCCTTTTTTATTTTATTTCAATTTCTAGTGTTTTTTTGAGTTTTGTCGTGTAATTTTGGTGGCATTTTAACCGGTGTAGCTTATAAAGAGCACATAGTAGTGAATTTAAATAAAATAAGTGTATTGCGTGTCTTTTCGAAGGGGTGGAAATTGTCCAGGAAAATTCTAGTAAACTGCCATCAATTTACTAGAACATGACTTGACAGAAGACTTTGACGACTGGACATTGTTTGATTAAATCAATAACTTGACATTGGCAAAATTGAAAAAATCCTCAGATGCCATTAAAAAAAAGAGAAAAAAAAAAGGTCCTTGGTGACGAACCAGTGTGGTGATAGAATTCTGTAGGCCTAGTGTGAGCATCGCGTTTACGTGACAACCGCCGTAAACGCGCGTTTGTTGAGTAACCGGCAAAATGAAATTATATGTAAAAACTGCGGAGTGCGAGCAGTTTTTACGTATACTTTAATTTTGCCGGTTACGCATAAAACGCGCGTTTACGCGGTTGTCACGTAAACGCGATGCTCACACTAGGTCCTCAGAGACCCAATTCTCTAATTTAAAAACATTCAATTCGCTGTATAATCTCGTCTTAGTCACACTGTCACGTAGTAACTATTACTTAATCTTCGCGTTTCTTGCGAAGAATATGTTATAGTTACTATACGAGACAGTGCGACTGATACGAGATTATATTGTGACTGGAATGTTTTTAAATTAGAGAATTGGGCCTTAGTAAGTACCTTTAAAAAATATTATGAATTAAATATGTATTATTAAACTCTGTTCAGTACCTGTTTCTGATAGCTGCGCGTTCCTTCTTAAGATGACAAAGTCTCTGGGCGCTACGATCCCGCGACCGCCTCCCGCAGTCACTTGGTAGCATAGATCTATTCCCGTGTCTATATCCTGAAACATCACCAAGTTTCTTTTAAAAAAAAAATATAAAATATTAAAAAGTCTGGACTAGACGTGCTCGCTAACTATTGGCCGTATAGACAAGCTCAAAGTCGCGCAGCGGGCTATGGAGAGAGCTACGCTAGGAGTTTCACTACGTGATAGAATCCGAAATGAGGAAATCCCTACCCAGCCGGTTACTCGCCCGTCGCGCCACAGAGGTTGTCATATAAAACCTTGTTATTTATATTTATAACTATATAGTTATACGGGGTGTAAAAAGACAGCTCCCGAATACTGAAGGTACCGGTAAAGCTACCTATACCATAGCTATATAAAATAGCTTTCGCCTGAGAGGTGATTCATACCGGAGAAAATCTTTTTTTTCGTTTCGTGTCGTATTTGTCAGCCAGCAATGAACGCATTTATTCCGGCCGCGCGAGTTCAACGCTCCCGGTCAGCTGATCGACCCGTAGGGCCTATATTTTTCGTGTGTTTTTCATTGCGTTTTTATTTATTAACGTGTTTTTAATGATGGAAATTAGGTTTTTGTGTTCCTTTAACGATATTTTATGGATATTTATAAAGATAACACGAAAAAAGCGGACCGAAAGTGAGCATTTTTTTTTCGTGTTTTTTCAGCTTAAATATTTTCAGAATCATGGTCTGAATGCACTGTTTCAGTTTTCGGGAGTAGTCTTTTTACGCCCGGTATATATAAATAACAATTAATAAAATTGAAAAATCACAAAAAAAAAAACATAAATATTAAATTCATAATATTAATAAAATTTAATGTATATTCATTAACCGTAATAATCACCGCCTCCTCCAACTCCTCTTGTGGATGTCTTAAAAGGCGACTAAGGGATTACAGAGGCCTTATGAGCTCTTATAGCGATTAAGTTCAAAAACTATTCAGTACAAAATATAGGTTCCATGATGTCCGCAGCTATTTTATTTTATTTTTATTAAAATAAAATATATATATTATTTATAAGACGAGATTATACAACGAATTCTTATTAATAATATTTTTTTTTTTTTTTTTTTCGTCTTGTATATAATTTATTACCATATTTATATTTCTCTTCCAAACATACCTTTATTAATTCACTCCTTAGAACGGTCGGATTCCATTCAGGCATTTTCGTGAGATTATAATTGAACTCTCCAAATAAAAACTTAGCTGGACATTCCACTGTTCCCTGCGAAGTGAGAACATAAAATAACATAACATAACATCCAATTGTCACATAGGTATACGTAGTCTTGATCCCACACTAGGATTCCCTGTGTCGTGGGTATCAGGAACTACCGAGTACCGTGGTACCATAACACCCAGATCCGGAACAAATATTTGCTAATCATGCAAACATTTGTCCCTAGCGGGAATCGAACCCGCAACCTCTTGTATCTCAGCCGGCTACACGCCCACCGCGCCACAGAGGTCGTCACATACAATTACTAATTTTAACCTGTCTTACTATTTCTTTAGTGATCACTGCCTGTTGGCCGTATAGACAAGCTCAAAGTCGTGCAGCGGGCTATGGAGAGAGCTATTCTACGTGATGAGCGAATCCGTAGAAGAACCAAGATCACCGACATAGCTCTCGGAATAAGCAAGATGAATTGGCAATGGGCAGGCCATATAGCGTGCAAAACTGACAACCGTTGGGGAATAAAGGTTCTCGAGTCAAAGCCATTTCCAGGGTACCTTAAGCAGGTCATTGAGAGGTGACCGAGAAAGAACGAGTGTTTTGACGCATAGGTACTCACCGTGAATCTGTAGACCTTGCCGAACTCTGTCTGCCTAAAAAGAAAGTAAGTTTAAGTAAGTTTTGTACATAATTCTGCCGCCAAGCAGTAGTGTTCGCATTGCTGTGTTTCGGTTTGAAGGGTACGGGTGCCGGTGAAATTACAGGCACATGAGACTTTTCATCTTTATGTGTCAGGGTCGGCAGCGCGCGTGTGATGCCTTTTGGTGTTGCAGGCCTGTGGACAGGCTACGGTAACTGCTTTCCATCAGGTGGGCCGTATGCTAGTTTGCTTGCCAAGTAGTATAAAAATAAAGAGATGTTTATATACGGCTGATATGCTATAAGCAATTTATCATTTTTCATGACTCATCATCAGATAACAGATTTGTTAGTAGTAGAACTTCTTGTGAAAGAGTTCGTCCGGGGAATTACTACCACCGTACCTATTTCTGCCGCCGAGCACTTCTTTAGAAGTCCACTGCTAGCAGTGACGGATTAAGACGGATTAAGATTATCCGTATGTCAACTAGAATCGGTCTGTTTTTTGGTGTGGTTTTTGGTGACGTGAGAGTGAGACGTGATGACCTAAGGACAGGTTTTTTGTGCTTCTTCTGGTGCCCCCAGACTCCAATTGCTTAATTGGATTAAGGGTTAATCCGTCACTGACTGCTAGATGAGGCCTGCCCCATTGAATACAATGCGGGGATTTACCGCCACGCTTGGCATTGGTGATCGCATTTGGTGATAAGTACTCAGATGGATGCTGCTGCCCATCCTCTGGTGTACCTAATCCCTTAGTAAAGCTTTTACTACATCCACGGGAGGATTAGGATGGGGGGTTTATTGTTAGGCCGGACAAAACACAGCACATCATCAACATTAAAAAAAAAATACAACCGAATTGAGAACCTCCTCCTTTTTTGTGAAGTCGGTTAATTAAGTTCAACATTCATAAAAGCTTTATTTAATTCTTATAAGTTTGGTTTATTAATTTTATGTGAATAAATTTTAACTTATCTTATCTTATCTTTACATACTTGAATAACTTGTAAAATTCAAATCTAAGATTGGGATTTTGTGTTTTATTACGCAGCAATAAGTTATTACCTGGATTCCACAATGTCGCCTTTCTGTGTACCCTTTTTTTCGACTGACCAGTCGGGTAAGTTGACTACCCGCCACGAGTTCATCATGCATTCGTCAGCCATGGACTTGTATTCGTCTATCTGTGGACAAAAGAAAATAACATGTTATGGTCTTTCCAGAAAGAGACCTACCGGGTAATTACGTATGCCATGTTGCTATAGGTTTCAATCGGTTTCAATGCTATAATTATCACTAGAAACGGGATATTTACCACGATTTTTGAGCTTTATTAGCTAGTAATAATTATGTTAATAACCATGATAGTTTCAAAAGTGATTTCAATGCTGTTTCTATTCGAAATGACGCTCTTGCGACTACAAAATTTACTCATTTTGCTTACAAAGGTAACTTAGATTTGGACTGCGTAAATTAGGTAATCGCATAAACGTTATTTCAAATAAAAACAACATTGAAATCGATTGAAATCATTAGCAACAAAATTACGTAATCACCCGGCAGGTGTGCGGTTTTTAAAGTCATCGAGTGAGTAAACGTCAGTAAAATTGCCGTTAATCCCCGATTTTCAAATTAGTCTATATTGAAACTCATTGATGACCAAAATTCTTATACCTATGATATCAATACAAGTGCCTCGTCCAGTACATTTCGTGAAAAACCCCTGAACTGATTTGCTTTCGATTAAAATTTCACTAGGGGCGACATCGCAGAGTTTCATTTTGCGAATATTTCACTAGGGGCGACATCGCAGAGTTTGACTTTGCGAATATTTCACTAGGGGCGACATCACAGATTTTGACTTTGCTAATATTTCACTAGGGGCGACATCGCAGAGTTTGACTTTGCGAATATTTCACTAGGGGCGACATCGCAGAGTTTGACTTTGCGAATATTTCATTAGGAGCGACATCGCAGAGTTTGACTTTGCGAATATACCACTAGGGGCGATATCGCAGATTTTAACATTCCGAATATTTCACTAGAAGCGGCATCGCAGGCTTTGGCGTTTCTTATATTTCACTTGGGCCGGCATCGCAGAGATTGTCCTTGCTAATATTTCACTAGCGACGTCGCAGAGTTGCGACAGGTGGTGCGAATTAAAATCAATAATTTCATCATAATTATGAAACCGCAACTAATCATTTTAATCATAACACATCTAAGTGCCAGATATAAGCCTACTAACGATAACGAAACGGATTAGTAGTAGTTATCGAGATAATTAATATTGATATTTATTGCCAACCTAATTAGATAAAAATTATCGTTGCCAAGCAAGTAAATAGAAAGATGTGTAACTGTCTACCGGTAATGCAATTCGAGGCCATATAATTTACTAGCTAGTTCTTAGAATGCATAAGAGCTAGTTAGGAACGAAATTGTCAAATTAATTGGCCACTATGTCTATTTGGGTCAGACGATTCAATGTGACTATTCGGAATTCGGAAAGCTAATTCCATATGAATCTTCAAGTCCAAACTGTATTATACTTTTTGTTATTGCAAAATGTTAAACAAAATTGAGCGCTTATGTTATTTATTTGTTTTCTTTTTAATGTTTAAGTGTATGGTAGTTTATAATAATATATAAAATAGGGTGTTCTGGGTATTTTTCTATGTATAAAAAAAAATATCTATCTATGTAGTGTATTGTATTAAGTATATCAGTTATCTAGTACCCATAACACAAGTTCTGCTTAGCTTGGGGTTAGATAATGTTGTGTGAAATGTCCAGCATTTATTATTATTATTATATATATTATTATGTGTAAGGTATATATATCTAGTTAGTTCTAGTAGGTAATTAATTATGTTAACTTTATGACCTCGATATGTATCATATATCCCAATAGCACCCCCACATATCCCTATATATATACTCTACATTACACAAAGGTTAGCTGGAAGATAATGCTAATTAGCATTAAGTTTGCCTATGTACTTGTGCCTTGTGCAATAAAGTATTTTCTATCTATCTACTGTTGGGTGGTATGTTATGCTATGTTACTAGGAGGGTCCAACTTCGACAAAGATGAAAACCGACGAATCCAACTTGGATGGGCATCTCGCATCTTCTCGTCATTAGTAGGGGCAATAAGCAACTCAACCTTGCACTTTTGTCTCGGAAGACGCCACTTGGCACGATTGTTCTTTAGGTCATTCTGAGCAGATTCAGCCCTGTAGCCACAAAGTTACCCCCCGCTGGTAGCCAGGGGAGGGGGGAGAAGTGCGCATCTCCCGCGTTACAGTCAGAGCTCTGTTACTGTCCACTTATAGCTACTAGGGCAAGTTTGGTATCATTTTCATATAATTTAAGGATGGGGAATCCATTTCTGGAACATACTTTTTACCCAACCATAGAAAAGAAACAAAAAATTAACAAAATGTAAAAATTTAAAAAAACGGGTATGGGTGCGATTCTCCCGTTGGATTTGGAGCTTAATTTCTACCCAAATGTAAGTAAAATGGCAGGTTTGGTTTCAATATCGTTTAATTCAAAGATAGGGGAACCCATTTTTTGGAACATCATATTTTTTATTTACCAAAAATCGATGTAGTATGACTTTAAGCGACAATTTGAGTATTTTGTAATTTTTAAATTTTAACATTGTGTTAATTTTTCGTTTCTTTTCTATGGTTGGGGTTCTGTTGCGTGACACAGAGTCTCTATAGACTCTATACTCTATGTCACGCAACAGACTATGGATTGATCTATGCTACGAGTTCGCTACGTGGTAGTATTCGAAATAAGGAAATCCATAGAAAAACCAATATCACATAGCTCTCATAATTAGCAAGTAGAAGTGGCAATGGGCAGGGCAGGTCATATAATAAGCTTGCAAACTGACCGGTAGGGAATAAAGATTCAAAACCGGGCCAAAACCTCTAATGTTGTTGAATTTTTCCCAACATTGATAAATCGTTTCCTCGGACGGACCAATAACTTCTTATGCTGTGAAATTTTCCCAACCTAAATAGATCGTTTTCTCAGCCCCAAAACACCCAATGCCGTGATTTTTCCCAACCTGGGAAAAAATCACATTGGGCATTGGGTGTTTTGGGCTAGACCGCCCAAAACAGAAACAGAAACAGTTTTGGGCTAGAAGCTTTAGTTCTATTTAGACTTTACGAGCTACCTGTCACACCTCATAAAAAGCCCAAATCACGTCACTTCTTCAGCCTATTGCCACATTGCCAGCCAATTCAGAAGTTTATTCTAAAAATAAGCTTAATTTTAATTATCTTTTAAAAATAAAGAAGACTCGAGTTTAATTAGTAAGTAGTTCATAAGTTAAGTAGTAATTTAAGTTTCAGGAAAATAAACAATTTCTCCGGCGTTTTATGTTATGATATTATCTAATTTCTTTAAGTAAAACTTACGCTCAGCCACTCAGCTTTGAACTCCTCCTTGCTGAAGTCTCTGTTGAAGATGAGCTTCATCCATTTGGCGACAGTACCCCCTATCTTATCCAGTCTTCTCTCGTACTCATCAGGATTGGTAGCTTCTTCCACAGCCTTGATCTGCTTTTGAAAGTCTTCTTCATTGAATTGCTCTTCGGTTGACGGTTCGCGCTTTAACGCGATTGAGGAAGACGCCATTTTTATCAACTTTTGTTTTTAGATCACTTTATTTAATACCGTGTGTTATATTTTTTAGCACATTCATTCAACGCTGAAAATCACAAACGTCTTTTAATTTAAATAAAGTTGTTGACCCATTATACTTATTTGCATTCATACTTGTTCAATAGTATGGTACCCTTTGAGGCTGTAGCTAAGTGCCTTTTCACACGTACCGGCGGCGAAGTGTATAGCCATTACGCCGGTACGTGTGAAAGCTAAAGTACATGGCTATATACACTTCGCCGCCGGGTACCCGGCTACCGGTACGTGTGAAAAGGCACTAAGGCCGTGTAGCGCGTCCGATTTACACTTGGCTAATTATTTTATGTTTAGTGTACCTCTACAGGAAAAAACGGTACCCATACAGGATCACTTTGCCCGTCTGTCTAAAAGTTAAGACCCTTATTCTCAGGAACGGGGTATCCACTTTAAATTTATACCAAATAAAAAACTCTGATTTTCTAATGCTGTGAAAAAGTCAACCTTTATAGGTACTCGATACATTAAAAAGATATGGCAGTAAAATGTCTAATCAGAACATAACAAAGTGACCCAAAATTAGACATTCCTCATTGTGTTTATGTAGACATATGAGCGAAAGCTGCTCGTCTAAATAAATAAATAATTTTTGTATGAAAATCGAAAAAATTGTCTCTTGTGCTCTTCTAGTGGCTGAAATTTAGAATGCTAATAGAATCTAGCGCTAGTTAGAATCTAGAATGGCTTTGTGACACAAATAAAGGGATAATTCTAAAATTGAGGATTTTTTTTATTTTTTTTTGATATTGCACATAAAATTATCTAGCCCCAAGCTAAGCAGAGCTTGTGTTATGGGAACTGGATAACTGATATAACTGAATACAATACATTTACAAAGATATTTTTTTTTTTGAATAAAAATAACCCAGAACACCCTGAACAAATATCTGCAGATCGTACAAATATTTGTTCCGAGGCGGGAATCGAACCCGCAACCTCCTGCGTCGCAGGCGAACCTTCACCCGCCGCGCAACAGAGGTCGTCAATGAAATGATGAGAATTTTTATGAAAAAGTGGCTGAAATTCGAAAAGGTCTCTGACGATTTCTAATTTATGGATCAGAAACATGAAGTATCGAAACCAATAGGGTTCATTCGCATTTGCCCGCTGAAGATAAAAAGATCAGTAAAATATTTAAATTAAAAAACTTTTATGTAAATAACCGCAATGTTTCACTTTTATATTTTTGCGACTATATTACATAAATCTTTTATAGTTCAAAACACGTCCGCACTCCACAAGCACTGGTTGGAAACTGAAGAAATTTCTAATGATACTCACGTAGACATAACAACGCAATCATAGATACCGCTAAGCCTCAAAATGAAAGTCTAAGTCTAATCAGTGCGTGTTGCCAGGGATTACTTGCTGCATTAGACGTGCTCGCTAACTATTGGCCGTATAGAAAGAAAGAAAGAAGATATAGACTCAAATTTCAGCCTTATTACAGAACATGGACTAAATCTGAATTTAGTCCAGGCGTACTAGTCTAGGATTAAATATCGACATTAGGCATATGCGACTTTAAATACGAAAGCAGATAGTTTGTTTTCCGAAATCAATTCTCGCGCTACTTCGCAAATTTCCAAAGTATCAAACTGACGGATTGTGTCACATCAATTGAGATGTCCAAATTCTTACCTCTAACAAGCAATCAACTGTCAATTTATAGACCATTGCTAAACTAGGGGGCTGCCTGGTTTTAGATAAACCAGAGATAGTCCAAGCTTATGTAATTTTTGGCATAAGCGCGAAATATCTAGCTCGAAAGCTGCTTCTGGAAAACAAACCAACTGCTTTTGTATTACGGTCGTATATACCCTAGGTCATACGGTCAACACCCTTTGGGTGTTATTATAAAAAATGCCCTTAGTCTGGGTTTAAACCAGGACTACCTAGTCTAGGCTTACATATCGACCTAGGGTATATACGACTGTTATACAAAAGCAGATGGTTAGTTTTCCAGAAGCAACTTTCGAGCTAGATATTCCGCGCTTATGCCAAAAATGACATAAGCTTGGACTATCTCTGGGTTATCTAAAACCAGGCAGCCCCCTAGTTTAGCAATGGTCTATAAATTGACAGTTGATTGCTTGTTAGAGACAGGGTTAGAGGTAAGAATTTGGACATCTTAATTGATGTGACACAATCCGTCAGTTTGATACTTTAGAAACTTGCTAAGTAGCTCGAGCTCGAGAAAACAAACCATCTGCTTTCGTATTTAAAGTAGCATATGCCCAATGTCGATATTTAATCCTAGACTAGTACGCCTGAACTAAATTCAGATTTAGTCCATGTTTTATAATAAGGCTGTTTGTCACCAAGTTCCCTGACATTATATCTCTCAGGTTGAAGTGGCAATGAGCAAGTCATATAGCTCGCAGAACTGACAAAAGTTGGGGTATAAAGTGGCGACCACAAACCAGACGAGCAAGGCCCCCCTCTCAATGGTCTTAAGAGGAGGTTACCGGTAGGGCGCACACGCTCTTTTTTTGGACGACCTCCGTGGCGCGGCGGGCGAAGGTTCGCCTGCGACGCAGGAGGTTGCGGGTTCGATTCCCGCCTCTGAACAAATATTTGTACGATCTGCAGATATTTGTTCAGGGTGTTCTGGGTATTTTTCTATGTATGATAAAAAAATATCTATCTATGTAATGTATTGTATTAAGTATATCAGTTATCTAGCACCCATAACACAAGCTCTGCTTAGCTTGGGGCTAGATAATGTTGTGTGAAATGTCCAGCATTTATTTATTTATTTATATTGTCTCGTACCTTCACTTGCTTTGCTTGGTATGGTTATTTAATTTAGTTGTGCGCACACATGTTTATGTTCCTACCAAGTTCGAAACAATGGTTTTTGTATCTCTTGTTTTATTTGTGGTTGTAATGTGTTTTGTGCGTGTAAATAAATAAATAAACCCACGGTGAAAAGAGACCCTTAGAGGCTCTGCCTACCCCTTCGGGGAAAAAGGAGTGATATTTGTATATATGATTAGACAGTTCGACGGATTTTTTCTTTTGTATTGTTAGATCCATACGATATACGTCCCTGTCAATTGCTTACTAAAACTCTGACTGCGGTCATGAAATTCCTAGCACAGCTCTTCACACAGCCATGTTGATTGTTGTTAAGGTAAATAGAAAAAGAAAGCACCAGTACAAAATTCATATATTAATTATTATGCCTTAATACTAATTTATCTAAGACACTTATTAATATTTGGTTCATGTCATGAATTCTTTCTTTTATCGGGTCACTGGTTTTTTCCTGGTCAGAGACAAACGTATGTGGCATTAAAAGAGCCTTTGACCGTGACCGTTTGAGAACCAGTGTGGTGATGTGCCCAGCTTCTTTCAAGAATTGAACTCTTTAAAGTTCCACTTAAAAACTAAGCCCCTTATTCATAATAATTTTTAAACCTATTTTAGTTAAAATAGCTTTTGTCTTGTTCTCTCTCATTTAAAATGTCATACGTCAAAAAAAGAGAAAACATATTTTTACTAAATTAGGTTTAAAAAAAATTATGTATAAGGGGGAACTACACACGACTTGAATATACATAAATATATACAAGCAAGTCAAAAAATAGCAGCCAAATATGAATTACATTTTTTTTAAATTATATATAAGATAAGATAAGCAAGATAAAGATAAATTAACAAGGTACAGTATTTTTCAAAATACACTCGAGAGCAATGAATCCGGGGTCACTTAAAGAATGTTAAAAATCTCGGAAACTAAAAATGATAGATTAATGCAATAAATTGTATTTAATAGACAATGTAATACTCCTTAAATGAAGGTAAAAAAAATATGAGTCACCATACATTTTATTAACACAAAATTACATAAAGAAAAAAACTGCTGATCTCTCCTTAAAACAAAAATAGGAAACATGAAATTTTTGAACTTTATTACGATTTTCTTGAATTTTAATACTTCGTATTGCCTCCTCGTGCTTCCATTACTGCGTTTACGCAGAAAAAAAACAACAAAAAAACAGAAATCAAACAATGATAAATGACAGATTACAAACAAAAGCAAAACCAAATGCTGTAATTTCGTAGTTCCATCTTCGAAAGTGGCCCTTTTTCAAATTTGATTTTTTTATGATATAACTTTACAATAACTAAGAAGTTTTAATACCTTCATTTAAGGAGTATTACATTGTCTATTAAATACAATTTATTGCATTAACCTAGCATTTTTAGTTTCCGAGATTTTTAGGATTCTTTAAGTGACCCGGATTCATTGCTCTCGAGTGTATTTTGAGCTAGATTATAATTTCAATTAATTTGTACATCATTTCAATTTCGTTTTTCGAATCGTGAAAATTTATTTTCTCTTTCTGCACATACTACACAACAATGTATACAGGGTGTACTTGAAATATGTCCAAACTATTGGTAGATTCCGTCTAAGAAACATAAAGGCCACTGCACACTGGCTGCGTACGCGTAGACGTAAATGTGCACGTCGACGTACCATGACGTTGTAATGTATGGAACTGTACGAGACATGGCATACCGCTCGCGTGACGTGCACGCAAGCGTGTACATACGTAGAGACGCGCGTGTGCCTACGTGCTGCATACGCATCCGGTGTACTTTGGCCTTTACACTAGATTAACAATTCGAAATTTGAATCCATATATTATTAATCATCATTTCTTGGACCAATCAAATCCAAGCACACTTCTATCTATAACATGATTGGATAACCCTCGTAGTTGTTTAAATCACACATTTCTTTACTGGTAAATTCGCCTATTCCCTTTATATATTATATATATTTACATATATTACATTTATCTAGGAAAATTTTGTTTTTCTCCGTTCCTCCTCTTATGGTGGATGGGGGTGAATAAATTGACGTTTCATAAACTATCTTACAAGGCTTCATATTGAACACAGTTTTCAATGTTACAAGAGGCGAGCGAGTTAAAGAAACAAGTATGTACTTTCAACTATTTACTAAGTAATTTATTTATGTGGTGTTATGTACAATAAAAAGAGTTAAATCTATTTAACCTATCTATATTTATATGTCGCAAACATTATCAGGCATACTCATAATCTCTATTTATATATTAAGTAATGCTTAAACCGTTGTCTCACTCATAAACGCTGTTAAGTGCTAAATCACGGATTTAAACGATGTATAAGTGTCACATTAAACAACCCAGCACTGATTGTTTAGCGTGTGTCATGTCTCATAGAGTTCCATCACAACGCCATGGTACGACGATGTCTACGCGTACGCAGCCGGTGTGCTGCAGCCTTTATAAGTAAGAAAAATTAAGGCATTGCTAAAGGCAGGTTTACACGTATTAAGTTGTCAAGTAGGTAACTAAATTTTAACTTAAATTTAAGTGATTAATTGCATGTAAACACAGAATTTAGTAACAAGTTGCAAGTTAAAATTTAGTTAACAACTAAACAAATTAATTAGAATTTTGTATATTTTTCGGTTAAGTTGGTGGGCGGGGCTTGTCACTTGACACGTTTGGACAGGCACAATATTAGTTAAATGCATAAGTGTAGTAACGCGCTCGGTTTCAATTTTTCATCGGTTAGGTATTTCTTTTTGTAAAGTGTCGAAGTGGACGGAAGATGCTACAATGAAGTTAAAATATTCTTGTTTATCTTCATTCGCTAGCTCCTCAAACAAAGTGACACTTGCGCCATAGGTACTGATCTCTTCTGTTTATCCAATTTCTCACCCACAGTCTTTTGGGTATTCTTATTTCCCTAATTATTTCATCTTTCATTTCGTCCAAAACCTCACTTATAACAAATTTAAGCACAGAATTCACGACTGCATTACGTTGTTGAGCGTCCATATTGAGTGAACTAAAGAGCTTAACTACTTAAATACGTATGGACACGTACTTAATCATAAGTCACTTAAATTTAAGTAAAAATTTAGTTACCTACTTAACAACTTAATAGGTCTAAACCAGCCTTTAGAGCGCGATTCATTGCTTAGTCAAATAATGCTTTAAAGTTAAATTTAAGTAAGATTAATAGGCTGTTTTTATGAGTATATCTGTTAATGTTTTGTGCACTATTTACTACAGATATTTGGAATATTACAACTAAAATGTCTATTTATCTAAAATGGTGGTAATTCGTAAACTTTAAATGCAAAAAAAATAATTTCAACTGTCTGTTTTAATTGTACAAATCTTATCTTAGTTTGCAAAGGAACTTTTAAACCTATGTTATTTGATGGTGTAAAAAAATAAAGAAACATGATATAAATTATGATTATAAGTCTGAAATGTAAATTAAAAATAGTGTACAACTTTTTGTACACACAGTATACCGGGCGTAAAAAGACTACTCCCGAAAACTGAAACAGTGCATTCAGACCATGATTCTGAAAATATTTAAGCTGAAAAACACGAAAAAAATGCTCACTTTCGGTCCGCTTTTTTCGTGTTTTCTTTATAAATATCCATAAAATATCGCTAAAGGAACACAAAAAACTAATTTCCATCATTAAAAATTGGCCCTACGGGTCGATCAGCTGACCGGGAGCGTTGAACTCGCGCGGCCGGAATAAATGCGTACATTGCTGGCTGACAAATATACGATACGGAACGAAAAAAAAGTTTTTCTCCGGGATGAATCACCTCTCAGGCGAAAGCTATTTCATATAGCTATGGTATAGGTAGCTTTACCGGTACCTTCAGTATTCGGGAGCTGTCTTTTTACACCCCGTATTATCAATTTAACTTTTTCTAATAATTGTACTATTCAATTGATTGTTTTTGTTGAGTTTGTATATGTTAGTATCTACAGACATAATAGGATATACAGATATATCCTACATTATTTTAGGTTTCTTATTTAGGTGCGCCGTGGTGAGTCCGGCCTTAGAATAGACCCCTTCATCTCTCGTGGATGTCGAAAAAACCGGCTAAGGGATTATACCAGAGGATGGGCAGCAGCATCCACCTGAGTACTCAACATGAAATACTGCGACCACCAATCAAATAACCACCAAATACAGCTGTTTATTTGACCACTATGCGTGAACTCTGAATGCAGATATAGGGCAGGTGTGTAAGGTACATTTCTGAAGGAAAATTTACGAAGTACTTCATAAATGAAAAAACTTTCGTTTATAAAGTTGTAGAACTAAAAAAGTTCACCATGACGTGTGGAATACCCTCCCTTCAGGCTTATAGGGGGTATTTTGATACATATTGTATATAAATAACTTTTCATTTAAAAAACCGACTTCCGCCATTGAATTCGACTAAATATTTGGATGAAAAAAAAATTATGAAAGAACCATAGTGGTGAAAGGATTATGATACTTTTTGAATGCAAATGCTTGGTTTGTTGCTGAAAATATAAAAATCACCATATGTATGCCTACAATATTTGAGGAGTTCCCTCAATTCCTCATGGATTCCAACATCAGAACTGGATTCTGAAAAAAATGGGACCAATCTGGAAGTATATCTATTCAAATAATTTTTTTTTCCAAATCGGTTAATAAACGCCGGAGATATGAGGCAACAAACATTAAAAAAAAAAAAAAAAACAACCGATTTGCGAACCTCCTTTTTTGGGAAGTCGGTTAAAAAATATAATCTATTGCAAATAATCCTAAAAATGCACGAACGTAAATTGTACGAATTTAAAATACGCCATTTTTATCGCCTAAAATTTGTACTACGGGAAAGTCTACATCATACCTATTTATTTGCATAAAAGTAGTCCTATACGAGACGCATTGAGTCCTTTCATCACACTGGTTCTTATACCAACGGTCACTAGGCCCTGTTTATGGTCACCATTGGTAGTATTTTGTTAGTAGAACTTCTTGTGATAGAGTTTTCGGGGAAGTACTACCACCGTACCAATTTCTGCCGCCAAGCAGTAGCGCTCGATTAGTTGCAATAACCAAGTAAGAAGCAATCTTCATTCGCGTGCAAGTAAGCACCCTTTTTCTATCTACCGGGGACCTCCTCTTAATTAACACAATTAAAGAGGGTGGTAATCCTTAAATTAGGGTTTTAGGACGTACTTTTAAAAGTCGTTTAAAGGAGATGTTTCATCCTGGGCCTGCTCTAAGTACACTACACAGAAAGATATAAAAAAACAGGGGATTTTCATAAAAATACAATTATATTAATTTGAAGCATAATGCAGCGGTACAAAAATGTTTATTTATGAGTTTTTTAATATGGTCACCCGATTTTTAGAGCTGCCATGACAGTAGAGTGACTTTGACAACTGACAGTTTTGTTGAGTGTCATTGACGCTCAACATAACTGGTTCCTTGTGTGATTTCCTTGTGTGTGATTGCTCTCTGGCGAAGATAATCTTGAATGTACACAAACACGAATCAATATTATGGAAAACAAACAATAACAAATAGTTTCTATATTGCTTAGCTATATTTATATATACTGTACATAGTGCAGGCCCAAGCTCCATACATTCATGAAACATCTCCTTTGTATGAACATTGATTAGTTGATACTTTCCTTCGAAACCATTGAACGTATTTGATTGTGATTTTCACTGTTGGATAGCTTAGTTTTTCAAGATTAAATTCACTCGTACGCACGTTATAACTAGTATTTTCCCGCAACTTTGCTCTCTGCGACGAATTTTCTGATATGTTTGATGTTGTCCAACATTACTGTGGCGAATGCTGCGTCCAGGACGAATTGGGGTATTTTACCTGTAAAAAGCAAAATAGCTGTTATTTTATGCACTGAATCCTATCATCACAGTGGTTCTTTTACCAAGGACCAGACCCTCTCCGCTGCCGCCTTATCTCAGCCACTAACGTAACGCAGAAACCAAGAAAGTACCAGTACTGGACGAAGTGGTATCTTATGAAGAAGTTAATTGTAAGAAAAAATAATTTGGCAAACAAAGACCTTTCGTAGGACACCCCATTTGTCTAATGCCCACCTTATCTTGGTCACTGACTTAACGCAGTTTGACCAAGAAAGTACCAGTACTGGACGAATTATTATTTTATGTAAAGTTAACTACAAAAAATATTGGGAAAACAAAGACCTTTCGTAAGACACCCCATTTGTCAAACGTTTGTTGACATTAAGCACCGACCGAGACAGTACTAGTGACATATAACGTACGATCTATTATTCTACAGAGAAATTAATTGCAACAAAAATAATTTGATAAACAAAGACCTTTCGTAAGACACCACATTTGTCTATGTTGCAGCACATTGTTCTCAAGCCACCTCTTACACTTAAGTGCCGCGTGGTGTTATGGCGATAATATATCATACCTTTGAGATCACAGCACATCAGCCATTGGAAGGTGGTGTGTTCCGTCTTGCCATCCGATGACGTCACCATCTTTGGTGTCAGATGCCAACAGCCCACTTTATTGTGACCTCTGAAAACGAACGAAACATAACATACAATTCCACAGTCATACATACAGACAGAGGTCTTAATATTTTTTTTATACTACTTGGCAAGCAAACAAGCATACGGCCCACCTGATGGAAAGCAGTTACCGTAGCCTATAGACGCCTGCAACACCAGAGGCATCACACGCGCGCTGCCGACCCTGAGACATAAAGATGAAAAGTCTCATGTGTCTGTAATTTCACCGGCATCCATAACCTTCAAATCGAAACAGCAATGCGAGCACTACTGCTTGTAGAATATAGCCTTTTTATATGACACCCCACTTGAAGGTAAATGGCGCCGCAGCAAACTTCCCCCCTTTTAGGGGTAAATAAACCCCTCCAATCAAAAATAGCCAACGACAAAAAATGTATACGGTTTTGTAGAACATGTATGTCAAGTTTTGTCAAGATTCATTGAAAAACACGACCTGTATGCGAGTACGTACATACATACGTCCATCCGGACAGACGAAAGCAAATTTGACGATCTCTGTGACGCGGCGGGCGAAGGTTCGCCTGCGACGCAGGAGATTGCTGGTTCGATTCCCGCCTCTGAACAAATATTTATACGATCTGCAGATATTTGTTCAGGGTGGTCTGGGTATTTTCAATGTATGATAAAAAAAAAATATTTAAGTAATGTATATCAGTTATCTAGTACCTATAACACAACCTCTGCTTAGCTTGGGGCTAGATAATGTTGTGTGAAATGTCCAGCGTTTATTTATTTAATTTTGACAGTTTTTGCAAGGACTTCGCTCGCACGGTCAAATAATCTAGAGTCTAGATCATCTAGATTCTGGACGAATGCATCCGGGAACTTAAGCAATCGAATTAATCCACATAACGCTACTATAAATAAAATCCGCCATATAATCTGATTTTGTAATTGATAATATATCGGTCTGTTGAGTTTTATCTGTTTAGATAACTCGATAGCTATTACTGGAAGTCACACGGCTTAAAGATTATTTGACCTATATATTTAAATATATATATGTCTGACTTGCTATTAAAAAAATATTTAAAAATGCTGGACATTTCACACAGCATTATGTAGCCCTAAGCTAAGCAGAGCTTGTTTTATGGGTACTAGATAACTGATATACTTAATACAATACATTACATAGATAGATATTTTTTATTATACATAGAAAAATACCAAGAACACCCTGAACAAATATCTGCAGATCGTACAAATATTTGTTCGCAGGCGGGAATCGGATTCGCAACCTCCTGCGTCGCAGGCGAAGCTTCGCCCGCCGCGCCACAGAGGTCGTCCTATATGTAGAGGCTATAGGTAGGTAGGGATATATGTATTTGTTTTTGTAAAATGTATTTTTTACTAATGTATGTTAATTAGTGTAACTGGTTTAGGTCGTGCTAATTAATTAATTAAATAAATTAAAGTTTGTCGCACACTAGCACCCCGGTATAGAATTGGCATCACCTCGCCTCGTCGCCGCGCCGACAACGCAACGCAGGCACAACCCTTGAGCGACTTAACATCGCCGAGGCGTCAACGCGGCTACGACTGGTTGACAGCACGTTGACGTCTTTTTGAGACATTTGAAAAGAGCATTCCAAAGCGTTGCAGACTGTCCACGCACAACCTGCTCGGCGATTGCGAGTCGTAAGCGCGGTGACGACGGGACGTAAGCGCAGTGACGTTAGGGCGGCAGCACGCTTACGGCGGGACAGCAGCTCGTTGACGGCTTTTTAAACCACAGAGAGAGCGGGGCCGCAGTCGTTCCGCACGCCGTTCGTCCCCTCGGCGACAGCGAGTCGTAAGCGCGGCGACGACGGTACGTTAGCGCGGGTTGAGCCAACGCAACGTGACCAAAATACGACCAGTGGGACGACGGACAGAGATTAATTACCTGACTAGATCCTTAACGGGCGGGTAGCCTGGAACTGTGGCGCTGATTACACTGCATATGTAACTGTGAGGATTCTCCTCTACCACGTGCCCTAAAAATAACAATATTCATTACATGATGCGTTCTAAGAGATACATGGAGAAGAGAGACATTGCCATCTACCTAAGATTGACATTTTCCTAAGGTCATTGACTATCTTCCAAGAAGATGGGCATTTTCTTGAGATTGTTACTATCTTCCAAGGAGATGGGGATAAAGATAAAGATAATTTTATTTGTTTTGAATATGGTAATTTTACATTGGCATTTCCCTAAGATTGCCACTAACTATCTTCCAAGAAGATGGCCATTTAGCTGAGATTGCCACTGACTATCTTCCAAGAAGATGGCCATTTATCTGAGATTGCCACTGACTATCTTCCAAGAAGATGGGCATTTAGCTGAGATTGCCACTATCTTCCAAGGAGATGGGCATTTCCCTAAGATTACCATTATCTTCCAAGAAGATGGACCTTTAGCTAAGATCGCCACTGCCTATCTTCCAAGAAGGTTGACATGACATATACATGCATGAGATTGTATAAGACGGTTGCAGACATTAGGATTTTGATAAGACATGGCTGAAGCTACTGGGATGTCCGACAGGTTTAGAGCTGGCAACTCTGTTGTATCGTGTAGGTAGATAGCTTCTATTAAGGTACGATTCATCAAAATTCAGATGAGTTCAGTCGTCTCATATAATTTCATGGTCTTCCAACTTACATTTGTCGCAGTAAGATAGTAATCTTAGGAAGATAGCAATCTTAGGAAGATAGCAATCTTAGGAAGATAGCAATCTTAGGAAGATAGCAATCTTAGGAAGATAGCAATCTTAGGAAGATAGCAATCTTAGGAAGATAGCAATCTTAGGAAGATAGCAATCTTAGGAAGATAGCAATCTTAGGCAGATGACGTCCTAATAAAGATGGCAATCTTAGGAAGAAAGCAATCTTAGGAAGATAACATTCTAATAAAGATGGCAATCTTAGGATACTGGCAATCTTAGGAAGAAAGCAATCTTAGGAAGATAACATTCTAATAAAGATGGCAATCTTAGGATACTGGCAATCTTAGGAAGAAAGCAATCTTAGGAAGATAACATTCTAATAAAGATGGCAATCTTAGGATACTGGCAATCTTAGGAAGAAAGCAATCTTAGGAAGATAACATTCTAATAAAGATGGCAATCTTAGGATACTGGCAATTTTAGGGAGGTGACAATTTTAGGAAGATAACATTCTAATAAAGATGGCAATCTTAGGATACTGGCAATTTTAGGGAGGTGACAATTTTAGGAAGATGACTTAGGATTTTGTTTGCAATTCATATTGGATCGGTGAATGGAGGCGGCTTAGACCGTTTTGGCATTCTATGGAGGAGACCTATTTATTTATTTATTTATTGGGAAACCACCAGCGATACATTATGAAAAAACTTAAGGCTAAGATTGTAGAAAGTACGGCCAATAACAGGCTTCCACTTTAAATGCACAAGGTAATAGTAAGCCTATGAACAGTTGAGTTTTTTTAAACACGACAAACAGTTAGTTCTTACCTGTTTCTGAGAGCTGCGCGTTCCTTCTTAAGAGGACGAAGTCTCTGGGTGCTACGATCCCGCGACCGCCTCCCGCTGTTACTTGGTAGCATAGATCTATTCCCGAGTCTATATCCTGAAATATCACCAAGATTGGGTTTAAATTAGCCAGGTTATTATTAAAGTTGGTATAAACTAGTGGTGCGTTAGTTTCTTGTAAAAATTATATGGTTACCAATTCAAAAATTAAAAAAAAAACTGGTTCACCACGGAAGCTGTGTCCTTTTAAATAATAAAGAAAAAAAGATAAAGATAAAGATAAAGATAATTTATTTGTTTTGACTATGGTAATTTTACATTGATGGTCATAATTCACACGTCCAACATACTCAGTCATACATTATGAATTTATGTCATACAAATAATTTAGTTCCCATAAGTAGGTACTAGGTAGATACATCCATTACCGTATCATTACAATAGTAATTATTAACAATTTAAAATATTTTTGAGATGCGCATCGAAATCAAAATTAAGAAACATATGTCAAGGAGATAAAAATAAAAACAACACAATACACACAGTACAATAGGGGTGTTATTATAAAAAATGCCCTTAGTCTGGGTTTAAACCAGGACTACCAGTCTAGGCTTAAATATCGACCTAGGGTATATACGACTGTAATACAAAAGCAGATGGTTTGTTTTCCAGAAGCAACTTTCGAGCTAGATATGCCAAAAATGACATAAGCTTGGACTATCTCTGGTTTATCTAAAACCAGGCAGCCCTCTAGTTTAGCAATGGTCTATAAATTGACAGTTGATTGCTTGTTAGAGGCATGGAAGTAATAAGTACTACGGTACGTAGTACTTATTACTTCCATGGTTAGAGGTAAGAATTTGGACATCTCAATTGTGATGTGACACAATCCGTCAGTTTGATACTTTGGAAATTGCGAAGTAGCGCGAGAATTGATTTCGGAAAACAAACCATCTGCTTTCGTATTTAAAGTCGCATATGCATATGCCTAATGTCGATATTTAATCCCAGACTAGTACGCCTGGACTAAATTCAGATTTAGTCCATGTTCTGTAATAAGGCCGTAGATGTTTACATGTCAAAAAATTCTTCAATTGAATAGAAACAATTTTTTGCAAGCCATTCTTTTAGTCACTAAAGAAATTGAACTAAAGTTTAGCGCATTACCAAAACCATTGCCTCCCTTCTTCAATAACAAAAAAACCTACCTTTATTAATTCACTCTTCAGCATGGTTGGATTCCATTCTGGCATCTTCGTAAGATTAACTTTGATATCTTCGTACAGGAACTTAGCTGGACAGTCCACTGTTCCCTGCAATTTATATTTTTAATCACAATACAATACATGGCTTGTACATTGCCAGTGGCAATGGGCAGGCCATGTAGCCTACAGTGCCTAAGAACCTTTGAGGAACAAAGGATACACATACAGGTGGCACGGGGACTAAGTGACCGGATAACGTTAGAGTGCTCGTGGTCCGCTTATCTTATAGGAACAATAAGAAAAAAAAATGTCGTCGTCCGATCAAACGGACTATGCTGTCGGACCACGCGTTCACAGCCACGTACATGGCAGAAGTCAGCGTCCTCTTGACCGCCTCCTTTTACAATATTGTACAAAACTAGTGAATCAGGTTTAGAGTGCTCGTGGTCCGCTTATCTTATAGGACCAATAGGAAACAAAAATCACGTCGTCCGATCGAGCGGACTATGCTGTCGGACCACGCGTTCACAGCCACGTACATGGCAGAAGTCAGCGTCCTCTTGACCGCCTCCTTTTACAATATTGTACAAAACTAGTGAATCAGGTTTAGAGTGCTCGTGGTCCGCTTTTCTTATAGGACCAATAGGAAAAAAGTTCACGTTGTCCGATCGAGCGGACTATGCTGTCGGACCAATCGTTCACAGTCGTATAAATCAACAAACCTTATTTTTTTTAGAAACAAAAATAAATAGATTGTAATTTAAAAATAGAATTTAGATTAAAATAGATAAGTACTAATATTGTTGTAATAAATTAAATATAAAATATGATTGTTGATTGAATTATTAAAGTCGGTGGATGGTGGCAAATTAAAACCGTATACACCATGACATTCTTTGTGAAAGGCCTATGTCCAACATGGATTTTAAATCCATACGAAAACTAAAGCCAAGTATTCATTAGGCAAAATTTGTTAATAAACTGTTTATGACTGTTTATTAACAAGTTTACCATAAACACTGTTTCTGAAACTTTGCAGTCCACACTTGTCAGTCGTTGCTAGGATGTCGCTCACAGTACTTCCATGTTTAAGTGGGGAACACGGCAACATGTTTATTAACAATGTTTCATCATTTGTTTTAAAACTGTTTACTGAGATTACGGCGGGCGAAGGTTCGCCTGAGACGCAGGAGGTTGCGGGTTTGATCCACGCCTCGGAACAAATATTTGTACGATCTGCAGATAATTGTTACGGGTGCTCTGGGTATTTTCTATGTATAATAAATGTAATGTGTTGTATTAAGACAAGTATATCAGATATCTAGTACCCATAACACAAGCTCTGCTTAGCTTGGGGCTAGATAATGCTGTGTGAAATGTCCAGTATTTATTTATTTAATTTTATTTATTTAAAGGTACTCACCGTGAATCTGTAGACCTTGCCGAACTCTGTCTGCCTGAAAAGAAAGTATAAGATGTTTATACGGCAGATAAGACTCATCATAAGATCTCAGATTTGTTAGTAGTAGAACTTCTTGTGAAAGAGTTCGTCCGGGGAAGTACTACCATCGCGCCTATTTCTACCGCCAAGCAGTAGTGCTCGCATTGCTGTGTTTCGGTTTGAAGGGTACGGGTGCCGGTGAAATTACAGGCAGATGAGACGTTTCATCTTTATGTCTCAGGGTCGGCAGCGCGCGTGTGATGCCTATAGGCTATGGTAACTGCTTTCCATCAGTTGGGCCGTATGCTTGTTTGATTGCCAAGTACCTAGTATAAAAAAAAAACCTCCGAAGATACAATTTCGTCGTAGAGACACGTCTTATGCTTTGTTATTCCTTGTGTCATTTGGACAGAAACTAACTACATAACTTTTCATTTAAAAACCGACTTCCGCCATTGAATTCGACTAAAAAATATTTGGATGAAAAAAAAATGATGAAAGAACCATAGTGGTGAAAGGATTATGATACTTTTTGAATGCAAATGCTTGGTTTGTTGCTGAAAATATCAAAATCGCCATATGTATGCCTACAATATTTGAGGAGTTCCCTCAATTCCTCATGGATCCCACCATCAGAACTGGATTTTGAAAAAAATGGGACCAATCTGGAAGTGTATCTATTCAAATAAAAAAAGAATTTTCCAGATCGGTTCATAAACGCCGGAGACATGCGGTAACAAACATTAAAAAAAAAAAAAAAAAAAAACAACCGAATTGAGAACCTTCTCCTTTTTTGGGAAATCGGTTAAAAATTGCTACTTCTTGCGTGTGATGCCTCTGTTGTTGCAGGCGTTCGTATGCTATGGTAACTACTTTCCACCTGGTGGGCCGTATGCGTGTTTGCTTGCCAAGTAGTATAAAAAAAAAAGGAACCCATTGATATGGGTAGACAACTGACATAGCACTCAGACAAAAAGTCACGTGTGGCGACTACAAACCGGACGACACATTAGAGGAAGGTCCTCCTCTCGATGGACTTAAGACATTACAAACGTCGCAGGAAGCCGGCGGATGGAGGCGGCTCAAGAACGTTTCATGTCCAGCAGTGGACGTATTTAGGCTGATGATGATGATGAGGTTGAATGGTAACAAACATCATTTAAGCCAAATACATTTACCGCATTCTTTTATTGCGGGTAAAAATGGTAAGCCATTTCACATACGTAGCAGATACGATAATATTTTAAAATGATACATTCACGCGGAAACCTTCAAACTGTATTGTATTTCAATTTGTATACACAGATATAATCTGTCCATCTTTTGATATATGTCGGTGCCTACAGATGCTTGACGGTAAAATATAAGTGATCTGCTCCTTGAGTTTAGTATAGAGAGCGATATGGACAGATACGCGCTCAAATACAAATATCTTACCGCATCTGCTACGTGTGTGACACACTTAAGAGTTTCTCTAAGTTATTACCTAGATTCCACGATGTCGCCTTTCTGTGTACCCTTTTTCTCGACCGACCAGTCGGGTAATTTGACGACCCGCCACGAGTTCATCATGCTTTCGGCAGCCATAGACTTGTATTCGTCTATCTGTGGACAAAGGAATATAAATTTTAGTAGACTTGCATAATATACTAGTGCCTATTGGTACAGTCGTGGTTTTGGCGTGTCTGGCTTAAGGTGGATCGTCTCACATGTGGCGCGAAATTCAAATGTTGTTGTGTTTTTTGCTCGTCACAGCTCATCAACACTTTTTGTGATAACGAAAACAGCTTTTGCTTAAACTAGGAGACCCATCACGCAATACATGTTTTAATTGATAGTATCTCATAAATATCATCAGTTAAGCTACGGATATCCCTAAACCAAAAAAACACTGTAAAAATCATTGAACAGTATTCGTAGCTAAACTAATTATCTTTTAGAGATAACTATCAACTAGAACATGTGTGTTAGGTTCCCTTGTTTTCGCAAAATCAGTTTTTGCTATCACAAGAAGTGTTGATGAGCTGTGATGAGCAAAAAACACAATAAAATTTGAATTTCGCGCCACATGCGGACGATCCACCTTAAGAGGAGGTCACCGGTAGCTGATAAAAATGGCACTTGCTTACGCGTTTTTGCACGCGAACAAAGTTTGCTACTAATTTGGTTATAATTTCTTCAAACTCCATGAAACTTTGTACACATGTCATGATCAGAGGCCCAATTCTCTAAATTATTTTATAACTACACTGAAAGTTAACCGAATCGAGACTGAATTGTGAATTGACAGAAAGTTGGTATTCTGCACCCTCATAAATAACAATTTAGTCTACTTTCAATTCATGGTGACTACTATTAGAGTAGGATGGTTATATATATAATTGGAAAGAGTAAAGAGAGACTCCATCTACTTAAGCTAAAAAAAAATTGAATCGTTCCAGTTTCGGTCACATTTCGATATAATCACATTACAGTGTTGTATTTTAAGCTTAGAGAATACCATTTCTGACATTTAAGACATCGACACAAGGTCGAAACATGATACGAACTCTATTTTAACTATTTTTTAGTTAAATAATTGGGCCTCAGTACACTAGTATCGTTTTCGGGATGTAACTGTTTGCAAATTAAAAAGCAATGTATGACAAAAAAAGTGAGGTACAAAACACATTTTTTTTAAATATACCCTTTTTCAAAGCTCATATCTAGACAACGATTGGGCAACATCGTTGAGTTTGACGATGCGAATTTCACTAGGAGCGACATCGGAGAATTTGACGTTGCAAATATTTCACTAGAAGTCACATCGCAGAGTTTGACGTTGCGAATATTTAACTAGGAGCGACATCGGAGAATTTGACGTTGCAAATATTTCACTAGAAGCCACATCGCAGAGTTTGACGTTGTGAATATTTCACTAGGGACGACATCGCAAAGTTTGTCGTTAGGAATATTTTTACTAGGGAGACATCGCAGAGGTTGGCGTTGTGAATATTTCACTAGGAGCGACATCGCAGTTTGACGTTGCGAATATTCCACCAGGGGCGAAATCGCATTGCGCATATTTCACTAGCGGTGATGTGCTCAGTTTGGCGTTGCAAATTTAAATCTCTAATTTCATCTATCATTACGCAAACAACTACAGATACACATAAGTGCAAAATAATCGGCCAACTGAGGATAACGAACTATGTGACACAGAATTAATAGTATCTTTTAGCGATAATTAATATTGACATTTACCAACCTAATAAGATAATAGTTATCGTTAGCCATACAATTAAATACCTACATAATTGTGTCATGTTGGTTGGTTAAAACAATGCGAGGCCATAAAAAATACTAGAATTGACCTGCGGCTTCGCTCGGTTTGCCAGGTCAGTTAATGTCTGTATCAAATTTCATCATAACATGTTAAGATGGCTCCGAAAATATAATATGTATGAATCGCCTTTCAGACGCAAATGTTAACGGAATAAGATTGAATATCGCACGACCGTATCTTGCACAGAAGTAAAGTCTCAAATCTTATTTAATTTATTATGAGAATACTAATTGCTTTAGTCACCTATAGTAAATTATATTTTTCTTCGATGATTATTTCTTTTGGATATGTGACTGAAGTCGTTTCCGAGAAATTTCAACAAAACCAAGTTTAGAGGCATAACTTTCAAAAAAATAAAAGCACCGAGCAAAGGTCTGCCAATTGTGATTCCGGCTTGGTCATCGAAAGAAAAAAGTTTGAAAAATCACGTATTTCAGTTATTATACATGCCGCGTGTGAAGCCCTTTATTAACCGACTTCCCAAAAAAGGAGGAGGTTCTCAATTCGGTTGTATTTTTTTTCATAATCAATTTTTAAACCTTTGATAGCTAAAATAGCTTTTGTCTTGTTTTGACGTATGCCATTTTACATCACACAAAACAAAAGCTATTTTAACTAAAATAGGTTTAAAAAATGATTATGAATAAAGGGATGTACGATAAAAATAAACTGGCGTGCAATTAAATAGGGTCACTTAGAAAAACCACAATACCTCCAAAACTATGCAAGATATCGAATTGAAAGAAATCATGTTGAAATTTATTTCATACGGCAACTCGATCAAAAGGTATTATTATTACAATAACTTTTGTAGCAAATTGTACACACAATTTATTTTATATATATAGTTTGGCAAAAAAGTCTTGAAAATAATAGGGGCGCCACTTTCTATGCATTTTTGACGCTGTCTTGCTCGCACCTATGCAAAACATCTGCCTGTCAAATTAGTTCCATTTCTAAACTTTTTGGCCAAGCTGTATGTATATATATGCTTTCTTGCATAGTTTAGGAGATATCTTAGCTCTTCCAAGTGACTCCTTTTCATTGCACGCCAGTTTTATATTTGTTGTAGTGTCATTATAAAGGGAAGAAACTCCATTTCAAATTGTGCGCTAGTATTGAATTCAAGAGTACCAAATGATAATGATAAACTTTATTATTCTTTTGACACTTGCATGCACTTAGATACGTCAAATACAAGAAACAATTTAATAACAAAATTTATAAGTAATGATTTACATCGTAATTTTGTAAATCCAACATAATTCTAAACGAATGAATCAGTGCTTTTCTTTTCAATATAACAAAATATGATCAAGGAATCTAATACTCTCTGACGACAAATAAATCCTGAATTAGGATTGGAGTAGAGCGTTAAGAGTAGCCACACTGATCATGTGTACAAAACTTCATCGAGTTTAAAGAAATAATAATTAAATTAGAAGGAAACTTCGTTCGCCTGCAAAAGGCCGTAAACGCCCTACCGTTGACCTCCACTTAAGCCGTTATCTATATATATATAACCAACCTATATATGTGACCAAGGGATATAGGGATTCATTTATATATATATATATATATATTTATATGTATATTTATATATATATATATATATATATATATATATTTATATGTATATTTATATATATATAAATGAATCCCTATATCCCTTATCCAGCCGTTCATGCGTGATGGCTGGACCGATTTCAATATTTTTTTTGTTGTGTTTGTTATTGTCAGGAGAAGGTTCTTATGACAGAAAAAACGGGACAACCGGGGACAATCGGGAACACCGGGAAAAGTGTATATTATAATAATAGGTTGTTTGATGCTCAGAATACCAAGCGCTCATGGCAGGGTAGAAAGTGGATGACTAGACAACCGGGACCACAGGGAACAACGGGAACACCGGGACCAAGCGAAAGAACAATACAAACGACAGGTTGTTTGATACTCAGAATACCAGGCGCTCATGGCAGGGTAGAAAGTGGATGCCTACGCCAACAAGTGGTCTTAATTTGTTCAAAAACATGTCAATTAGGCCAAACACCGGGACCACGCGAACGAAGTCGCGCGCGGGCAGCTAGTACCAAATAAAGACGAACATCGTAACATCCATTTTGTATTTGTTATATTAGTATGCTAGGAAGACAACAAAGTAGCAAGGTTATGTTAAATTTCCGCATGCAGTGAAATGTCAAGAAAAAAATATTTTGCTAAAATTCTAGTAAATTAAGAATCCAATTAGCATTGAGGCATTGTACAGCCACCTGCACCAATGTTTTTACAACCCAGGGGGCTTAGTACGGGTTTTGATAGTTTTCGAAACTATATGAAGTTTCGTTTCCATCCAATACATTTACTTGCAGCGCCCCTAGCTAAAACGAGAAGAAAACTAAGGACGCTGTCAGTAAATGTATTGGATGGAAACGAAACTTCATATAGTTTCGTAAACTATCAAAACCTGTACTAAGCCCCCTAACAGCGTCCTTAGTTTTCTACGCGTTTTAGCTAGGGGAGCTGCAAGTAAATGTATGGAAGGAAACGAAACTTCATATAGTTTCGTAAACTATCAAAACCCGTACTAAGCCCCCTGGTATCCAAACATAAGGTATGTTCAACTTTTGTTCCAAAAGTATGTATATAAAATACATTACAAATAAATAAATACATTTAGTTAGTAGTAGAACTTCTTGTGAAAGAGTTCGTCCGGGGAAGTACAACCACCGTACCTATTTCTGCCGCCAAGGAGTAGTGCTCGCATTGCTGTGTTTCGGTTTGAAGGGTACGGGTGCCGGTGAAATTACAGGCACATGAGACTTTTCATCTTTATGGTTATCTTAATTATTTTTATGTGTAGGTTAAATCTACAAAATTACCTGAATTAAAGTCTGGTCTGGTGGTATTTTTAATAGATCATTATTATAAGACAGACTTCCTGAATTGGGCAATAGGCTGAAGTAGTGTGTGGTTGAGGCTTTTTCTGAGGTATGATGGTTCTATAAATAGAGCCAAGTGCGACCGTTGATAAAGAACTAGTGTGGTGAAAGATTCGGGTCTAGCAAGAAGCTCTACGTAAAACTCACGCTCAGCCATTCAGCTTTGAACTCCTCCTTGCTGAAGTCTTTGTTGAAGATGAGCTTCATCCATTTGGCGACAGTAGACCCTATCTTATCCAGTCTACTCTCGTACTCATCAGGATTGGTAGCTTCTTCCACAGCCTTGATCTGCTTTTGAAACTCTTCTTCATTGAATTGCTCTTCGGTTGAAGGTTCGCGCTTTAACGCATTTGAGGAAGACGCCATTTCTATCAACTTTTGTTTTTGTTTTTAAATCACTTTATTTAATGTTACTTATATTATTTAGCACATTCATTCAATGCTGAAAATCAGAAACGTCTTTTAATTTAAATAACGTTGTTGACCCATTATATATGCATTTATTTTTATTCAATAGACAAGAGGCCGGTTCAAGTGAGATTCACAGTATTCACACTTGACTAAATATTTTGTAGTCTCAATTTTTTGCATCAACCAAACGCGATGACTAAAACAATCGTTCGTGGTATACGTGGTAACTTATAATTAATCTGTGCGGGCATTTGAAATAGCACATATTATATTTAACGCGGGAGGTAGTGTTCCTAAACCTAATAGTGTCTACGCTATTTTTAGTCGTAATAATTGTTGTATCTTCTGTTTAAGTATGCACTAAGTAAATATCTTTATGTTATGAATAAAGTTAAATAGAAAAATTCATTAATTTTTCTAAAGTTTCTTGTTTTTAACAATATGACGTGAAAAGAAAATGGCGAGCGTAAAGCAAATTAAAAAAAAAGTTATACACCAAGAAGGTTCCGAGTTTGAGTTTTTAACAAATTAAAAAAGGTTGTATTATAAATTCGGCACCATGGAGGTAGAAGTAAATAGGTTTAATGATGTTTTGAATTCACAAACTTAGTGCACACGATGTTCTAAATTCAATATACTTTATCCTCTAGCGGATAAAAACGGCTTATGCCAACGATCTTTAATTATAAGATCGTTGGCTTATGCACTCAGATATCGAAGAGCAAAAATACTCTTTCCGATATGGGGTGATGAAAAGTTATATTAATAGATAGTGATACTACGTAAATCACGAACGTCAAAATAGCAATTAGTTTCTGCAAAACTCGCACTAGGTTTTGAGCCAGTTTATTCTATACTATTTCCGCTTTGATAAACAATACACTATTTACATTATTACTTTTTTAGTTTGATGCTAAAAGTGCCAGCAACTTATTTTAATTAAAAGACTTATTTTTATTTATTTTTGCGAATGTATTAATTCTTTTATAGTTCAGAACACGTCCGCACTCCGCGCGAGCCGGTGGTAAACTGATGCTTTTATAATTAATTACACCATTACATATAGGTGCATAATAACAAATTGGAAGTGGATATTGATAGCGAGTGCAGTTAAGGACATAATGTTATCGACCTAATCTACTAAGACAAAAAACTCATTTATTTTGATTTATCGATTTTCGATATTCATGACGTTTGGAGTCTAGTTCACAAAGTTCATTGGACGTTTGACACGAGACACCACACAGAACGTTTACCATGAGCTCTTATAGCGATTCAGTTCAAAAACTATTCAGCACAAAATATCGATTCGTCGTTGACATTCTTCATCATTGAATAACTTTAATCGCAGGAGTCTATAGACCTTCTGCTACTGTGCCTTTAAATATAGCTGCTGACATCACGGAACCGATATTTTGTAATGAATAGTTTTTGAACTGAATCACTATAAGAGTTCATGGTAAGGCCTCAGGTGCGTTATCACCGCGATTTAGATCTCGAGTCCATAGCCCTCTTCATGAAGCACGCCTCACAGCGGCATTATGAAAGGGCTACGGACCACCCTAACCCGCTGATAGCTTCCGTCCCTGACTACCCCATAGAGCCACCCGCGCTTCAATCCCTTCGTCGACCAAGACACGTTCTTGGTGACCCGGATGACGAAATCACCGCCGCGAACGCGGGGGCGTCGTCATCCAATCACGACAGAGTAAACACTACACAGATACAGCGACCCCGCCGGCGGGGTCGAAGACTTTAAGTGCCTTCAGTACAACACGCCTAAACCGGTACAAGCATGTTCCGGGGCGTTTGCTCTTATCCTCCAGTCTTTTCAGTACCTTCTGTACCACACGCCTAAACCGTTACAAGCATGTTCCGGGGCGTTTTCCTATTCCTCCCAATCTGGCAACGGCCCAAGCCGAGGTCCGTACCTAAGTGGTGCCCTTGCGCTAGTTGCCCCAATCTAATTTTAACGGTTGAGCGCCCTCCGCGCTCACCAAAAGTCCGGTAACGCAGCATCGGCCATCTGAGGCCAACTGCATTTGTCCTTCAGAAAAAAAAAAAAAAAAAAAAATCAGGTCCGTTATACGTCGCAACATACGTCATCAAGGCGTCGTCTTCACGTGTGATTTAAACACACGTGTTTGGTGGTGACGACCTCTGTGGCGCGGCGGGTGAAGGTTCGCCTGCGACGCGGGAGGTTGCGGATTCGATTCCCGCCTCGGAACAAATATTTGTACGATCTGCAGATATTTGTTCAGTGTGTTCTGGGTATTTTTCTATGTATAATAAAAAATATCTATCTATGTAATGTATTGTATTAAGTATATCAGTTATCTAGTACCCATAACACAAGCTCTGCTTAGCTTGGGGCTAGATAATGTTGTGTGAAATGTCCAGCATTTATTTATTTATTTATAAATAAGTTGTATTATATTATATGTTAGTCTATCAGGTATGAATTTCTATGGGCTTATTGATTAGGTTTTGAACATTTCTCAATAAGCCTGAAACAAATATATTATTATTAAACTATTTATTGAATATGTTTGTTTTGCTCATCTCTGGAGGGTAAAATCAATTGCAAAATAAAAAAAAACATGTACTATAATGGAAACAAAATTATATCGAATATTGTTCAATTAATTGAATGGAGCCAAAACTGAGTGTTGTAATTTTCTTAAATCGATAAATGTTGACAAAATTAATGTCGCGACCGACATACATTATCAGGGCTAGTTCCATCCTACGAGCTATCGGCATGATTCGATAAATAAAGTTTATCGAGACAAATTTGTCGAACGACGACTTTATTGTACATACTCTTGATTTGTCTCTTTAAAATCTTGATATTAGGTTTCAATGGTAACAATGTTTAATTTTTTTTTTCAGTGCCCGGTTTATGGGTAATTTAGTTTATAAGTTTGCAACACTGTAACTTTGTCGTGTTTACATAGTTGATTACGAATCTAGATCTGAACTATTCTCAATGTTTATGTGTACGCTTATTTGATTGTAATCTGTTTTGTGAACCCATTAAATAAATAAATAAATACTGTTTTTTTTATGCTTGTTACCGCTTATCTCCGGCGTTTATGAACCGATTTGGAAAATTCTTTTTTTATTTAAATAGATATACTTCCAGATTGGTCCCATTTTTTCAGAATCCAGTTCTGATGGTGGAATCCATGAGGAATTGAGGGAACTCCTCAAATATTGTAGGCATACATATGGCGATTTTGATATTTTCAGCAAAAAACCAAGCATTTGCATTCAAAATGTATCATAATCCTTTCACCACTATGGTTCTTTCATCATTTTGTTTCATCCAAATATTTAGTCGAATACAATGGCGGAAGTAGGTTTTTTAAATGAAAAGTTATTTTTAAGTTTTATTTAGGTACTTTTAGTGCTCATAACCTATTTATGTTTTACAAAGTGCATATATCTGTGACTCGATTCCCCAGTTGAATGACCGGTTGCTTGCATAGGACTATACACACTTATCCGGAACGGGGCAGTGCCGTGTTCCATCTTGAGCGCAAAATAATATCAGCTGGTATGCTTTGTAACTCGTTCAAAAAATTCTATGCAGTGGCCGTGGCCGGGCCTTTGCGGTCCGGGCTGAACACGGTCCGGCCCCGTCCCGTGTATGTAGATAGTTCTTAACCCACCGCTGCACACCGGTTTGAAACGCTTCGCTTATAAAGTTACAGGTACTTCTTGAGAGTTTTGTACGAAATGCAATAATCCCGCTCGGAGTATTTATAAATTCATGCGAGCAATTTTTTTGTGAATAGTTCATTGACCGTGGTTTAGTTTTTTTACGTTAAAAATATCCGGTTTAACATCAGATTCATGCCGAGCCTATTGGCCACCAAGCTTTTGTAGGATGTGACCTTGATAAGGTGACCTTGGTAGGTCAACGCTCTGTTTTTGTTTATAAATTAATGTTATTTCCTCTATTATGTTCCGTGAGTAAGAAACGATTGAGTATAACGTTAGATATTTATTAGAATTGGCCATGTGATGTAGACAGGATCGCAAAAGATAGAAGCGATACGGAAATGTATTTACTTTCATTCTTTTTTCTATTTTACGCGTAACTTTAGTTAATTGTGTATCTATGTTACTGTTCACTAGTGTTCATACTTTCTTTTGTTATTTTGTTTTTTATACGTGAAAACCTATAATTGGCTTCCTGTTTTTATATGTATTTATTATTAGCTGTTGGTTTTCCTACAAAATAAATAAATAATATTTCAACGAAGGTGAGTGCCGTGTGCGTGCGTCCATCAGCCTAAAAATAGACCCCTCCTTTTCCTCCCATGGATGTAGTTAAAGCTTTACTAAGATTACACCAGGGATGGGCATCAGTATCCGCCTGAGTACGCGTGACCGAACGCGATCACCAATCCGCCTGCCAAGCGTGATGGTGATTATAGCAAATCCCCCCAATGTATCCAATGGGGGAAGCCTCGTCCAGCAGTGGACGTAAACAGGCCGGTGATGATTTTGCTGATGATGTTTGTTATGCGAATATTTTTGCAAAGGTATGCATTTTACGCGTATATTCAAAGGTATGCAAGTATTTTATACGAATATTTCTGTGATAGTGTGTATTTTATGCGAGTATTCATTCTGCGAAGTTACCTATTTATTTTATGCGAGTATTCATTCTGCGAATGTACCTATTTATTTTATGCGAGTATTAATTCTGAGAATGTACCTATTTATTTTATGCGGCGGTATGATGTTATACATAATCAAGAGCGGTAGATTAATGTATTTATATTTTGTCATTTACATTTTAAGTACTTCTTTGGACGATAACTCCCTCATAGTATGCAATGGGGGGGGGGGGGGGATTCGCCATAATCACCACGCTTGGCACGCGGATTGGTGATCGCAGTATTGGTGTTGAGTACTCAGGTGAACGCTGCTGCCCATCCCCTGGAGTAATCTCTTAGTCGACTTTTAGGACATCCACGGGAGGAGACAAAGGAGTATATTCTTAGACAGGCCAAGGACAGTACCACTTTGAACTTAAACGAATTAAAGTAAATTTGAAAAAAAAAATAACACACGATTGCATTCGACTGTACACCGTGACAATTCTGTTTTATAAAACAACAGATAATTGATAATACGATTAATATACCATCGATCACGAATTAAAAACTTCATAAAGGATAAAAATAAAATATCAATTAGAAAATGATTTAAGTAAGTGTTTTTCCACGAACACTACACTACACACGTGTGCGGAACACAACACTTTTAAGGGTTATTTCACGAATGAAACAGAAAATGAACACGTGCTTCATTAAAACAAGAACACTACACTGCTACTACTTAATGTTTTAAAAGACTGCGAGATACAGTCTTTTAAAACAAAACATTCATAAACCGACTCACAAACTGCAAATAAAGTATACTGGCTTGCAAAATAAACAAAACACTAAAATACAGTACGATGTTAACGAGCTGTTAGTGAATGGGCCAGAGACTGCGCGCGCCCGTCTCTATTGCAGCTTTATAAACTCAGCGGTTATTGTACATTTCGGGACAAAAGAACCGGCTGTACTTTGCAACTGTTGTATATTCCAGTCTGCGTTCGTTCAACATTCAATGTGGAATCGCTCTATATCATTCACGCTCTGTCTTGGAGCTAAGTGACTGTGTCAAAGTTAAGCCTAATTAAATAAATAACAAATTCTTAAAAAATTCAAATTCAAATTGTTCAAAAATTTCTTGACATGAAAATTTCTATAGTACTATGTGTATTGTGTTGTAAAATTGTATTGTTTTTTTAAAAATGCTTAGTTTGAAAGGTATTAAAGAAAATATACTAGAAATTAACCATTATATTTAACCCTAAAAACAATAGGACGATCAGCAAGCGAAGTGTGTGAAATCAAACAATAAGCGCTTTTTCCGTTCACTGCAAGTGTACAATTATTTTGCACTGCACTACACAAACAAATATGAACTCCCTAAACATTCTGTCTATATGAGTAATCAAATAATATTAGACCGCTGAACAACATTGAACAAAGGAAGTGTTTGCGAGTATTTATCGTTATCAGACCAAATTAGAGTCAAAGGTCGTTCGACTCGTATTATACACAATATGTATTAACTTTGCTTTTTTTGACCTAAATCTGAAAATAGCCATTATCATCATCAGCAGCATTTAGACGTCCTTGGACGCGGCCTCATAAAATACAAAGCAGGGAAATTGATGATTGCGGGTTGTTGGTCGCAGTATTGGTGTTAAGTACTCAGGTGGATGCTGCTCATCCCCTGGTGCAATCTTTTAATCAGCTTTTACGACATCCACGGGAGGAGATGGAGGGCTATATTCTTAGGCCGGACAAACCACGGCAAATAGTTAAATAAAAATAACTAGTGGTTCGCCCCGAACTGAGACCTCGCGATATCAGCCCGACTACATAAGTGGGGAAGAAATGGTTTTGTATTTAACGGCTATGTAAGTATGTTCGTATTGATGATCCGTCAGAAATCTTAAACTCGTTAACCTAATCTCTCTCATGTTAGAGAAATTGACTCGTTAGTCAATTTCTCTAACATGAGAGAGATTAGGTAAAGCAAAAAAAAATTTTTTACATAAGCAGTGCTATCTAGTTGTGGTTTTACTGGCTAATTTTTAAAGATTTACGTTTCATACGCTAAATATGGATATTACAAAGAAAAAATCCTCAATGTTCGACTTCTCCCTGTAGAACAAAATATACTAAAATAATAAATTTCAGCATTGCCAGAGAACTTGAAGTATCTTCGACATATTTTTTGCATATTTTACTATCTTTACCCTTCTAACCGATTTCTAAAAACATTTACTGAGAAAAAAAATTAACCTCTAGGTAATTTCCTACACATCATCGAAATAGCCTTTGAATAAGACTAAGCACCAGGACGTAAATACTACATACCTGTTAGTATTTAAAGTACTTGACGAATTAATTGATAACGTCCTTTTGACGAAAATCATAGGACTCTAATGTCATTCAAATTCCTAGGAATGGGGGGGTCAACAATGGATGTTATATTGGTTATTGTTTTTTAAGGTTCAAGTTTCTAATTTCTTCAATTTCAGACTTTTTCCTGTAGTTGAGACACAAAAGCTACAAGCATACCAAATTTCAGCATTGTGGGATAGCTGGAAGTACCCTAGAATTTTTGATTTTTACGTTTTAGATTTTCCCTAATATCTCAGGAACCACTAAGTCTAAATACTAATTAAGAACAGTTTTAAAATTTCCAGCTAAAGCGCTTTCATTAGACACCTCATTTGATCCAACTTTCTAACTTTTATTTTTTTACCCCTCTTGGACCCCAATATCTCATCAACCCTCCGACCGAAATAGCTCATAACCTTACCTACAAATTGTACCAATACTATCTACCCCCATACTAAATTTCATAAATATCGGGTAAACGGTTGGGACTAACATACATACATACATACATACATACAAACGCCGACTCTTCCAAGTTGACTAGAAGAACTCGCTTCGCTCGTTCAATAAATAAATAAATTCTGGACATTTCACACAACATTATCTAGCCCCAAGCTAAGCAGAGCTTGTGTTATGGGTACTAGATAACTGATATACTTAATACAATACATTACATAGATAGATATTTTTTATTATACACTCGAGAGCAATGAATCCGGGTCACTTAAAGAATCCTAAAAATCTCGGAAACTAAAAATGCTAGGTTAATGCAATAAATTGTATTTAATAGACAATGTAATACTCCTTAAATGAAGGTATTAAAACTTCTTAGTTATTGTAAAGTTATATCATAAAAAAATCAAATTTGAAAAAGAGCCACTTTCGAAGATGGAACTACGAAATTACAGCATTTGGTTTTGCTTTTGTTTGTAATCTGTCATTTATGTGGGTACATAAACCATGTTGATAGTGCTCTATATTCATTATTCAAGCTGAAATTATGTCGCTTACGCCTGAAGAATGCACCAGAATACTTACAATGCTGGAAACCGGCCGGAGTCAGCGCGATACAGCCAGGACTGTCGGTGTGTCGCTGTCAACAGTACAAAGAGTTCTCCGACGTTACGAAGAAACTGGTTCTAACCTACGCAGACCAGGAACGGGCAGAACCAGGTGTACCACAGCACGAGAAGACCGATACTTGGTGAACACCATGCTTCGAAATCGCTTTCTCACAGGAACTGAACTCACAAATCAGTTTCGACGCCTCGGAGGAAGTAACCCAAGTGCATGGACAGTAAGACGTCGGCTTGCTGAATCTAACTTAAAACCCCTTAGACCTGCAAACGGCCCTAAACTGGAGCGTGGGCATCGTATTTCAAGACTAAGATATGCCCAGAGCCACGTAAATTGGAGTATTGAAGATTGGTCAAAAGTTATGTTCTCCGACGAATCAAAATTTATGCTCTACAAGCACGATGGAAGACACAGAGTGTATCGAAGACCAGGGGAAAGATTCAAGCAAGCATGCATCGAAGAAAAAGTAGCCTACGGTGGTGGGTCTGTACTTGTGTGGGCCGGAATTTCTTCTGAAAGTCGCACAGAGCTGGTGATCATAGAAAACGGCTCTTTAACTAGCGTAAGATATGTGGAAGAAATCCTCAATGATCACGTTGGTCCATTTATGGTCAATTTAGGTGAGGATGCTATATTTATGCATGACAATGCCCGACCTCATACAGGTAGGATTGTGAATGACTACCTTCAAGAGATGAACATTACTCGTATGGAGTGGCCAGCGCGCAGCCCGGATATCAACCCGATCGAGCATGCTTGGGACGAGCTAGGCAGATGCGTAAAACAACGAAACCCTCCCCCAATCACGCTTCGTGAGCTCAAAATTGCTCTCACAGAGGAATGGGAGAATATTCCCCAAAATCGTATAAGGAACTTGGTGTACAGCATGCCAAACCGCGTAAACGCAGTAATGGAAGCACGAGGAGGCAATACGAAGTATTAAAATTCAAGAAAATCGTAATAAAGTTCAAAAATTTCATGTTTCCTATTTTTGTTTTAAGGAGAGATCAGCAGTTTTTTTCTTTATGTAATTTTGTGTTAATAAAATGTATGGTGACTCATATTTTTTTTACCTTCATTTAAGGAGTATTACATTGTCTATTAAATACAATTTATTGCATTAATCTATCATTTTTAGTTTCCGAGATTTTTAACATTCTTTAAGTGACCCGGATTCATTGCTCTCGAGTGTATATAGAAAAATACCCAGAACACTGAACAATTATCTGCAATTATCGTTTTTTTTTAATAGTTATGTCCTACAAACATTATAATTGCGAAAATTTTGATATTTGTTTGTTGCGGAACGGTTGAAACGATTTCGATAATATTTTGATAAAAGGATAAATCATCACCAACATCATCACCCTGTAGAAATCATAGTACTGTAGTCACATACATAGTCCTGATCCCACACTAGGATTCCCTATGCCGTGGGTATCAGGTACCAGGGATCAAATATTTGCAGATCATGCAAACATTTGCCCGCAACGGGAACCGAACCAGCACCTCTTGCAATACTGCCAAGTGTGGTGTTTGTATGATCTGCATATATTTGTTCCGGTTCTGGGTGTTATGATAACTAGGTACTGGTAGTTCCTGGTACCCACGACACAGGGAATCCTAGTGTGGGATCATGACTGTATGTTGTGACTGTTGGGTGTTATTTATGTTATGTTATTATGGTTGATCCCATTGCATTCTTTGAGGGAGGTTTCGCCAACACTGAATGTCTAAATGGCTGATAATGATACCTTTTTTTTATACTACTTGGCAATGGGAAGTTTTCTGACAGCTGAAAGAAAATAGTTCTAAATCCATGCATAGATGGCGCAGTCCAGAAATGGTTGTCTAAATTTTGTCGGTCAGCCACCAACTGTCAATGTCACCGACTTCACTCGCTCATGCTGTTTGTTGAAGTAAAGTAAGTTCTACGTAAAGTTTTTATTGAAATTCTGATATATTTGTTAGTGTTACGTTATTGTTATAATTTTTTGTTGTCATTTTTGAAGCCAGACCAAGTAGACCGGCCTATTGTAGACTTGAAAAACGAGCTTCGGAATCGCAACGCGAAATTTGGAGGAAAAAAGATAAAACAAAGAGAATTTGTTCTCTGTGGTGCTTTTGCAAAATCTTCAGAAAACACAACCATTGCGAGTCACCGCCATCTATCGGAATTTTAAGAATTTTTTTTTTAATTGCCTCCCTGAGAACTCCCCATTGGCAAGCAAACATGCAAACGGCCCACCTGATGGAAAGTAGTTACCGTAGCCTATGGACACCTGCAAAACCATAGGCATCACACGCGCGCTGCCGACCCTGAGACGTTAACATGAAAAGTCTCATGTGCCTGTAATTACACCGACACCCGTACCCTTCAAACCGCAAACACAGCAATGCGAGCACTACTGCTTGGCGGCCATAATAGATACGGTGGTAGTAATTCCCCGGATGTACTCTTTCACAACAAGTTCTACTAGGTACTAACATAACCTCATGTTTGTAGATTCATTAATCAACACAATCTACAGTTGATTAGTACAAAGACGCCGCGCGACTTTAATTGACCCCAATTCTCTTAATAATCGGCGCGCAATTGAACAAATAGGTACATCGTTGAAATGATTTAATTTTATGATAAAAATAAATCGGTCAATTGTGAATCGGACACGCATGGAGAGGGTTCCGAGCAAATAGGCTAACATAGTAACGACAAGATCAATTTAACCCTATTAGTCCATTAACACATTATTATTTCCCCTGGGAATTTTAAGAATGGAATAGAATAGTAAATTATGCACTAAGGGAATAAAGCAGTGTCTTATGTCGCGGGCGGCATATTGCACCCTGAGCGTAAAGAGAAGAGTCCTGAGTGAAGCGAGGGGTTCAAGCTGCCCAAGACGAAGACGGGCTTTATTCCAGTGGAGCATACTCTACTTTTCACACCTTCTGCGAGACAATAAAAGGTCAGGGCTTGTTTTGATTTTTGCGGTAGTAGATTATCAATAATCTCTAAAGCGTCTGTTTTGATAAACTCTGGAGTAGAATCACTATCGTTTGACATTTTTTATCAACATGAATATTGCTAAAATTTGCTGTGATTTTCAATAAATTTTATTGCAATTCACATTCTTTGCACCTTTTCCTTTTTTTTTGAGTTCTGCTTATGGTGCCCAGTTCTATTTTCGAACAAACCTCTTTACAATGCCATGTGGGCATTTTTTTACTCAGAGTTTCCACAAGTCTCCACACGAATTTGACGTTCCAAATTCAAAGAACTTTATTCCCTAGGGAGTTTCATACAACTTTATAACCCCCCAAAAGAGACAATGCTTTACTTTACGTTGAGGTTGCATGTTAAGTAATTGGACATTGTCGAGCAGGTGGTGTGAAAAGTTTTTGGAAAATGGATTTGTGGAAACTCGTGGAAAACTCTAAGTAAAAAAATGCCCATATGGCATTGTAAATAGGTTTGTTCGAAAATCGAACTGGCCACCATAAGCAGAACTCCAAAAAAAAGAAATAGGCGCAATTTTAAAGAATGTGAAACAAAAGAGATGTTTGGTGAGGTGCTGTGATTTTCAGTGAATTTTATTGCAATATTCTAGTCCTACTAATATTATAAACGCGAAAGTTTGTGAGTATGGATGGATGTTTGTTACTCTTTCACGTAAAAACTACTGAATGGATTTGAGTGAAATTTGGAATGGAGATACTTTACGCCCTGGATTAACACATAGGCTACTTTTCATCATCATCATCATCATCAATTTTCATCATTATTCACGCGGGTGAAACCGCGGGGCGCAACTAGTAATATATATATGTGTCAATGGCAATATTAGTGTTAACAAGAAATGTCGAGCGATAATATATCCACGTTGTTGATGTTGACATCTAACTTTATTTTGACACTTGATAGCTAGGTTCAGAGCAGCGCCATCTATTTTCAACGCTGAAAGCATGATTTGAAACGGCCGTTAAAACCCCTCATTAAAAGTACAATGAGCGGTCTCATCGCTTAGAAGCACTGACTAAGACTGACCCCCCTTATTCATAATAAATTTTTAAACCATTGATAGCTAAAAAAAATATTTGTGTTCCTCATACCGAGCACTTTCATTTAATATGTCATGATGCAATGAGGGGTTTTAACGGCCGTTTCAAATCATGCTTTCAGCGTTGAAAATAGATGGCGCTGCTCTGTTACGTAGCTGTCAAGTGTCAAAATAAAGTTAAATGTCAACATCAACAGCGTGGATATATTTTCGTTTCGTGGTATTTATTTTTGCTTACTTATAAAAACACCACGAAATCACTAGCGCACTCTCAAGAAGCAGACACAAATAGAATATCATGACTAATAGCCACAGATTCGTTAGATAATAGCTTAGTACGCGTACACCACAGATAATACATTTGACAATCTTGTCAGCTACAGTTGAGTCAGCGCTATCTATCGAACCAATTTGAACTACTTTTTTTTTTATAATCGAAGTTGAAAAGCCCTCATTGTTTTTTTTAATTTTCTAGTTTGCCCCGACAAAATTAGTTGAGTTAATTTTGTTACCCCCCAAATCAGAATTCGTTTATTTACGCTATACGTCCGTGGTTACGTACCAAATTACAACTTTTTTGGTGTAAGAGGCCGTAGCGGATAGTAAACGGTGTCCTTATGATAAAAGGGTAAAAAAAAAAACCTTTTCTGAAGATTTCGCCGTTTTTTTCTTTGAAATCTGAACAATTATTGCCTATTTCCTTTTATTCTAGTCTAGAGGCAAAGGTCAAAGGTCAATTACCTTTGTGAGAGTATAAGATGCCGGAGCGGCTATAGTCAATGATCTCCTCAGGAGCCCTGGGTCAAAGGGTATAATCTCAAAGGTCATTTAAACTACCTGCTATTTCCAGCTGATACATATACCTACTCAAAAAATCGATATAATTAAATATATACAATGAGCCTAATGAGATCACCAACGAATAACGAACTGAAATGCAGTTCACAACCTGATCTATCGAAGCTGGAAGGGGCGTCGGTACCGGTACTCTTCAATTATCACCAGGAAAAGGAAACACCGAGATCAATGCGATTGTGAACACGAAATTAAAGAGAACTGCGCACAGAAATGACAAGAATGACCACTTTTTTGGAAAAACTTGTCACTTCGCAGGAACAAACCTTACACACAATGCGAGACAGTATCTCCGAAATCAGTTCAGAAATAAAGGATATTAAGGTATCCACATCAACTCTCGTTCGGGAGCAAAATAGTATCAAAAACTGTATCGTGGAGTTGGACAACAAGTTCTCTATACATGAAGAGAAAATTAGCTTCCTCGAGTCTGGCTTTGTAGATTTGAAAACTCCATCCTTATCTGACCAAAACCGGCTGCTCACGAACGAAGAAACAATCCGTGAGTTACATGAACGTTTTAACAAGGAGAAGAACGTCATTATAGTGGGCTTATATCGGAGCAGCATACGTCGCATGTAGGCGAGGGCCTCAACAAAGATGAAATCGAAGTGATTTCCATACTTTCCACAATCATCGCGGACTGCCCGAAACCAGTTAGGATCCTACGCCTTGGGAAGTATGCACCGAAAAGTGCCGAAGGATCAAGGCTTGTTTTAGTGATAAAGAAACCCCTATGAAGTTATTGCGCAATAAGTCAAGTCGTCCAAACAACATTAAGATTTTCTCCGATCAAACTCCGTCCCAGCTGAAGTTTCTTAATGATTTAAAGGTTGAACTAGCTCGACGTAACGGTAATGGAGAACTGGACCTCATAATTAAATATGTGAAGGGCACTCCCACAATAATTAAGGACGTGCCAAAAAACTGCAACCCTCCGCAAAAGAACTAAATCGCTTAGCAACCAACACTTCATCCAATGGTGACAGAACGACTGGATTAATAAGACAATAGCTGGAAATCACAACAGATACTTAGTATGGAAAACAACTAAAGGAAAACCCAAATGATAAACAGGCACGAAAAATATTAACAAAAGAAAAAAACACATGTAGGAGTTAATTAAAAGTGAAAAAAAGGGAATATTACTATGTATCTTTTAAAAATTGTAACAATGACCCAATAAAGATTTGGAAGCTGATTAAGGCCGTGCGGACAATTTAACGCAAGTCAAAATGTTCACGAGCGCTAGAAAACTGGAAGTCTATCACGCACACTTCATTGCTCTTTGTGTGCGTAAGGAAGCCAGAGCCAAGCCACCCGGCTCAACTAACCTTGATACTATAAAAAATGAATACTTGAAAATAGATACCATACACATGACTTACATAATACCCACCTACCTCCTCCCATCCACGGGAGGATACCCAATATACCCATCCATGGAGGAGACCCATCCATGGGAGGAGGTATCCATGGGAGGAGGTATCCATGGAAGGTGACATATGTCACTGTACTGCTCCTCTTTCCGTTTACTCCCATCGTCCCCCACCTGTCTGGCCCCACTGGGGGACGTTGGGAGAAAAAAGTGCCAACGTCCCCCACTCGTGACAACGCGCAGAAATTTAATATTTAACAGTAGGAGAACATTTTTTTCTGTTTTTAAGTGTTCATTATGATGATCACTGAACACGATTCTGCTGTCAGAATTGAAAATAATAACGCCATTTTAACTTGTTTGTTTTTTTTGTTTATTTGTTGTTCGATTGCTTTCAAAATCGATATCTGAGGATACCTGTGATCACTGAACAAGAATCTGCTGTCAAAAATTAAAAAAAAGTTGCCACTATTTTGAACTTTTTTGTTACCGGACCGATTGCTTTCAAAATCGATATCTGATACCTATGATCACTGAACAAGAATCTGCTATCAGAAATTAAAAAAGTGGCCGCCATTTTGAACTTTTTTGTTACCGGACCGATTAATTTCAAAATCGATATTTGAGGTTCCCTGTGATCACTGAACAAGAATCTGCTGTTAGAAATTAAAAAAGTGGCCGCTATTTTGAACTTTTTTGCTACCGCACCGATTGCTTTCAAAATCGATATCTGAGGTTCCTTGTGATCACTGAACAAGAATCTGCTGTCAGAAACTTAAAAAAGTGGCCACCATTTTGAACTTTTTTGTTACCGGACCGATTGCTTTCAAAATCGATATCTGAGGTTCCCTGTGATCACTGATCAAGAATCTGGAAGAAGGGAACATCAGCAGATTATAGTTCAGTGATCACAGGGAACCTCAGATATTGATTTTGAAAGCAATCGGTCCGGTGGCAAAAAGTTAAAAATGTCGGCCTTTTTTTAAAATTTCTGACAGCAGATTCTTGTTCAGTGATCACAGGGATCCTCAGATATTGATTTTGAAAGCAATCGAACAACAAAGAAACAAAAGAAAACAAAAAAGTTCAAAATCGTGGCAACTATTTTCAATTCTGAGAGCAGAATCGTGTTCAGTGATCATCATAATGGACACTTAAAAACAGAAAAAAAGTTCTCCTTCTGTTAAATATTAAATTTCTGCACGTTGTCACGAGTGGGGGACGTTGGCACTTTTTTCTCCCAACGGCCCCCAGTGGGCCAGACATGTGGGGGAAGCTGGAAGTAAACGCCTCTTTCGTTCGGATTGGCCACTTTTGAAGATACATAATAGGTACGAATAATGACATGGTACATTAACGAATAATGTTGTAAAGTATCAATCGTACCCACGTCTCAGTCGCCCTATAGTTCACCAACGCAAGAACATTGACCCCGGCATCGAGAAGGGCTGCGGGAACGAGCGATACGTCCACTCTCTGGGAGGACCCGGCGCGTACTGATCGGAAATCGTTGGCGCGCGCGTTTATAATGGTGTATTTAAAAAAATCGTAATAAATAACTGAGGGCATTTAAAGCGCTAAAAAAAATAATACAGGTTCAAAAATACTTGTTCTTTGATATATTGTGCACAATATTTACAAAAATCTCCTAGAACATGTAAAAATAAACATTGAATTGGACCAATTTATACATTTTATTGTAACGTTTTTTTATTTAAAAAAATAACATATTCGTGAAACAACTCTGGCAGTGCACTTTGAGACTATATATTCTGTTAGAAACATGTATCAAATAAAATGTTTTGGTACCGTAAAATGCTTTTTCTTTACCTGAAAGATAGCTCTGACGTCGTGATTCGAAAAACAGCATAGGAAAATTAAGTTCGTTTGAAATAGTCGATAAAAAAAAATATTTTTTGCTCTGTCTGTGCACTTGATTAAGACTTTACCTCTCCTTAACAGTAATTTAACTTCAAAAAAGCTGACCACATAGCCACGATATTGCCGTCGGAAATTCTCCAAAACACGTTTTTTTCGTATAAGCAGTCTTAACACGTAAGCCAACAATAAAAACAAAAAGTACCTAAGATATAATACCAATATACTTAATGCTTTTTCTAATTTACCTACTTGTGCTATTCAGCTAAAAACCAAATTTCTATCTTACTAGGTACCTAGTTACCACAAAATAATTAATTTTATTAACAATGTGTATTTCCTAGCCACCTAGCGACATACTTACCTGTGTTACTACCTGTTTTAATAGTTGAGTTACCTAGTCAGATAGGTAGGTAGAAATCTTTTGTTGTTTGTCTTGTTTGGGTCATTGATTAGTTTTCAATTACTAACTTGGTAGGTAGGTACACTGTACCTATCTAAAACGTTGTCTACTTGTATTTGATATACTTAAATAATATTACGTCAATGCTACTTGCCTACTTTTATACAAAACAGTTACTTAAATCTAGTATAAGACTACTAACCATATCATTATTATGTACTTACCTACTTACTAAATTAAATTTAGCTCATTTTAAGTGAACTGTAAAGTTCTTTATGAGTGATAATAAACTTCTTTAAACCGAAGGTCACACATTTATTCTTATGCGAGTATAAAAAGGCGGTGCGTCTCCGCAATGGACTCCTAATAATACCTGTGAGAAATGTTACTTGCAAGGTCAATGTCAAAAAATCAAAGGTTACATACCGGCTACTGTGTGAGTATCAGAAGCGGCTAGGTAATACTCCTAAGAAGTCCTGGGTCGAATGTCACGTACCAGGTCAAAGGTCACATACCTGCTCTTGTGTTAGTATCAGAGGCCGGTGCGGTCTGGGACTGGACTCTGGGGTCTCGACAGGCGAGAACCACTTGACCGTGGACTCGGCGTACGAGTGGGCGTGGGCGTGGTCTTGCGGTGGGATTAGTGGCGTGCGCTCCGATGCACTGTGCTGTACTGTGGGCAGGAAATAATCACATTAAATTTGACGACCTCTGTGGAGCGGCGGGCGGGTAGCCGGCAGAGATGCGAAAGGTTGCGAGTTCGATTCCCGCTGCGGGACAAATGTTAATATGATCTGCATATATTTGTTCCGGGTCTCGGTGTTATGGTACCATGATACTCGTAGTTCCTGATACCCACGACACAGGGAATCCTAGTGTGGGATCAGGACTACGTATGTGACTGTTGGGTTATGTTACAGCTTACGCCTATTTTCAGGAAGGGTAGGCTTATAGCTCGTTGAGGCTCAGGGTCTCGTTTGAGGTTGGATACCTTTCCAGTCGCATAGTGATTTGGGCCCGATACCACACTGAATGCCATGGTGTGCCTAAGAACAGACCTCGCCATCTCCTCCCGAGGACGTCTTTAAGGCCGACTAAGGGTAGATTTGACCAAACTAGTATAAGTCTTACTCTGAGGTTAAAATCACTAATTACTCAAGAATAAGTCATCTTTGCGTTTTACCAAGTCTTATTCTAAGAATAACTAGTCTATCCGAGAATAAATAGTTATACCGCCAAAATTGAGGGATTAACCAGTTATCCGGGGAGTATTTTAATGGCGGTCGCTACATTTGCCAGATGTTTTGCCTTTCGCAAGTCAAGCATCCATCTGTCCGTATTTTGTCCTTCCCAGCCAGTGCAAGCATTAATGTTTTTAGAAAGGAATTGTGTTTTTTTAGTGCTGTGTAGTTACATTTAAAATAATGGAGCGTCTAAGAACTATGGTCGAAGATTTTTCTCGGAAGCCAATCAGCCCCAGTATTGTCTAACAAACTTGTAGGTAATCGCTTTCAATTACGATTTCGCAGTACATTGCGCAGCATGCTTTAGCTTATTGTCACAAGCCGAAATATTCAAAACATAAAGCGCAATGTACTGTAAAATCGGAATCGAAACCCATTATCAGTCCGTTAGCCAATAAAGGAGCTGTTTGGGCTCCGTTTCCTTTTTTCTTCAGTCATATTTAGACTCAATAATATAAAGCAATCACCACACAATTATTTAGAAAACACTTCGACAAGAAAAAAACACCACGCTATTGTCAAAACAGGACAAAACAATGAAAACTTGTTTGTTTGCATTTGAATGGCTTGTCGGCTTGTCTTGCCGGTCGGCACCCAAGGGGCTGACTGACTGATGAAGTTGACTGCCAGCACATAAGTTTTCGCTATTATAATGCGGCAACATTGAGTTGACGTACAATTTCGTTCTGTAGTCTGAACAACAACTGTATTTCGAATCTAGTGGGCTTACATATCTGTTCATTCATTCATTCTTACACCCTAGGATAACAATACCCAGTATTGTCTACTCGACGTTTAGGTTGGACAAATGCTAACGAAGTTATCCCAGAGTAAATCGCAAGAATAAAGTTATTCCGGGATAGTTACTCTGGTATTGGAAGGCTTTTGGTCAAATCCACCCTAAGGCATACAACAGTCCCTAGTCTGGGTTTTGCAGCAAGCATCGTAACGATGCCGAATAAGATGATCGTCCGTGAATATCGTAGTAACTATCAACTAATCTGCGCGCGGTCGATAGTAACGACACAGATTAATGGCTAGTTACTACGTAATATACGAACGATCATCGTTAACGTCATCGTTTAGATGACTGCTGCAAAACTCTGACTACGGCCTTATATGCAGCAGCATCCACCCGAGTACTTATCACCAATACTGCGATCACCAATCCGCCTGTCAAGCATGGTGATTACGGCAAATACCCCCCCCCCCCTCTATATCAAGTCAAGTCAAAGTCAAGTCAAAAAGAACTTTATTCATTGAAATCACAAGGATCATTTTGAATCGTCTTATATAAAATTAAATTACTCCTGTTCCAACGCGACCAAGCCTAGAAGAATCAGGCAACAAACACGGCTTGGCTTACATAAATGGTCCGTCTTACCACTAGGTGAGAAGCGCCTGTGTGGTGCCTCGGAGCAAGGAGTTGCTGATACATAGTAAATGAGAACTTAAAAACCTTAGGAAGGTAGTCAAAAGTAAATAAACATCAGCAAAAATATGCAAGACAGCACACGCTACGCTTGTTATACTTATAAATAATAATCTAATACAAACATGTAAATAGGTAAGTACAGATATTGCAAATTTCCATTTTAGCAGTCGAGGGGCAGAGCGACATCAGGCCACGCGGCTTTATCATTAATATAGTCATCAAAAGTGTAATACGCTTTCTTAATTAGATTCATCTTTATGTAGGATTTAAATCTTCGAATAGGAAGTTTAAATGCACCTTCTGGAAGTTTATTATAGAACCGTACAGAATTCCCCATAAAAGACCCACTTACTTTCTTTAATCGAAATTTTGGTAAATTTAGTTTGTGTTTATTTCTCGTGTTAATACCATGCACGTCACTTTTTATCATAAAACTATCCAAGTGTTTATGTGTATGTAATAATATTTCATAGATATATGTGGGGACATCAACCGGATGATAAAAATTTATTTCATACTCCATAACACTTACCGATAGATTCTAGTATCTGTTTTGCTTGTAACTCTTGGGGCAACACTCGAAAGTCAAGGAACCATGCTTCACCCCACGCTAATACGAATGAGGTCATGATTAGGAAAACCTCATATACCGGCTGAGCTGCGATAGGCCACTAGAAACAAAATAAAATGATTTCAGATGGCCATTTATTAACCATTTCGTTATATTACATAAGATTGGCATGTCAAAAATAAATAAGTAATAATTTTTATTAAAAAAAAAATGTCCCAGAAAATACACCATAAAAATACCTACAAAACATTTTTTTTGTTGACTATATACCTACTTCCCTAGCTACCTATTAAATTGAGTTCCAATTTAATTATCTAATTAATTAAATTGGATAGTATAAAAAGAGCCATTTTCTCAGGAACGCGGAGAGGGTACATACCTCAGAATAAATGCCACAAACAAAGTAAAAAGTCTAAAATTAAGGAATTTCTACTTTTTTACCCCTTAATGAAATGGTGACGTTTGTAGGAGGACATTCCTTTCCTACAAACGTTTCCTACATTCAGGGTGTAAGTCTAGATCTCACTTGTCCATTTTATTTTTAAAATTTTGAGTTGAAACTTAACTCAGACGAAAAACTCGTCGAAGTGTGCAATAAAGAATATTCTATTCTAATTCTTTATTATTTATTGTACACAATATTACAGACAAAAAAAAACATACACATAAGACATGTACAAAGGCGACCTTAACCTTAAAAGAGTTTTCTTCCAGCAAACCTTAGAGGAGTGGGAGAAATTATAATAGTGCTGGGTAATGTGTACATATAAAATACGAAACAGAAAAATAACAATATAAAACATAATATACCTAACTTAATTACACTAAAATTAAAAAAACTATACAGACAATTACTAAATTCTAACCTATAGGGTAAAAATCCATTGTCTAGGAGGCTAGAATTTTGTGTTCATTTTGAAAATAAGTTGGATACTTACGTTAAATACAAAAACTTTTGCTATCATAAATGCACAGGTACCTCCTGTTGATAACTGAAACAATAAGAATAATTTTATTCAATTAAACATAGGTACCATTAGCCGTGATAGTCTTGGCCTAAGAATAGACCCCTCCATCTCCTCCCGTGGATGTCGTAAAAGCCGACTAAGGGATTGAGATGAGTACACCAATAACTCCTTGCTCCGAGGCACCACACAGGCGCTTCTCACCTAGTGGTAAGACGGACCATTTATGTAAGCCAAACCGTGTTTGTTGCCTGATTCTTCTACGCTTAGTCGCGTTGGAACAGGAGTCATTTTAGTTTATAGGACGATTCAAAATGATCCTTGTGATTTCAATGAATAAAATTCTTATTGACTTTGTACTGCGAGCGGGAGAAAAAGTGCCATCGTCCCACTTGTCACGAGTGGGGGTCGATGGCACTGTTTCTCCCAACGTCCCCCAGTGGGGCCAGATAGGTGGGGTACGTTGGGAATATACTTTTTTTTAGTCTTGAGCCTTCTGTCATCAATGTACTAATATAAAATAGTTGCATAACTGACTGACTATCAACGCATTGCCAACATCAGTCCTAGACACCCAAATTTGGAGGACATATTCTTTTTGTGGTCTCGGGGGTGCACTAAGAATTCACCACCTTGAAGGGGGAGCAGAGGGGTGTTGAAAGAATTATTTTTTACACCCCACCCCCCACACTCACGTACATAGTCCAGGGGGCGTATTACTTTTATAATATTATTATTTACTAATCTGTACTTTTTCTACAGATTGCGCGGCACAGAATGATGAATAGTTACTACGTAAGTCACGTTGAATGCTCACGTTTCGCATTCCGGTATTTTGTAATAACTGATCCCACACTAGGATTCGCTGTGCTGTGAGTATCACGGAAATACGAGTACCATGGTAACACCCAGACCCGAAACAAATATTTGCAGATCATGCAAACATTTGTCTCGCAGCGGGAATCGAACCCGCACCTCTTACGTCCGTCCTCCGTAGCGAGGCGGGTGAGTAGCTGTCAGAACGGCTTCGCCACGGAGGTCGTTTGTATAAAAACTCTACAAGAACGAAGTCCCGAGCTCTAGTATAATAATAAAACATACTCACAGCTATAACACTCCAATTATTAATATATAATAATGCGTAAAATAATAATAGCACTGTAAATCTTATTATAGCTACCATTACTATGTCAAACAGAGATACTTTAATGTTATAGTGTATTATCTCTCTGTCTAATATCTGTTCTAAGGTCTCGCCTTTCATCTGAAAACAAAAAAAAACTTCAATTAAGAGGAGTATGACTCTAGTAAGGACTCTTTTCTGCTTTTTCGAAACGAGACGTCGTCCATTTTTATTTTATTTCAAATTCTAGTGTTTTTTTTAGTTATATCGTGTAATTTTGGTGGCATTTTAACCGGTGTAGCTTATTTAAAGAGCACGTGGTAGTGAATTTATATATAAGTGTAAGTTTGCGTATCCACCAAAGATGTGCCAGGTAGATGAGCGGTGCGAGGATGCGCAGCGAGGTTGTGGAACGGTGCGTAGATGAGCGGTGCGAGGATGTGTGGCTCTTTTCAGACTGACAGCTAGTAGTTTCTCTCTTTCTCTCGCGTCCATCCCTCGCGTACATCTCTCGCACACATCCTTCGCAACACATTCTTCGCAACACATTCCTCGCAACACATTCCTCGCACGCACCTCGCTTGTTTTGTACGTATAAAAACCTCGCTCGCTAACCAGTTTCCATCAGAGGTACGCTGAGCGAGGGTAGACTAATGAGGCTAGGGTAAATGAAGTGATTCTATTGGTTCTCAAAAAACACATCTGACAAGCGAGCGGAGAGCCCTGCCCCCCGCCCGCGCAGACAGATCAATACCCAATGGACGTAGCCGCGGACGCACGCGCACATATTATATCCGCGACCCGCGCTACCTATACTTACTTAACATTGTACTGTAAATCATCATAATATATCATTAAACATATTATTAAATGAAGAGCCTTTTCAATACAAGACAACATCCCTCGCTACGCATCCTCGCTCATCTCTGGTGGTAACGCAGCCTAATACCTGTGACATTCTAAGATAAGATAAGATAAGATAAGTTTATTTGCCAGAACATTGTAAATACAATAAAGTCTTAAACTAGAAAAAGTCCAATATGTTCTACCTTATAACTAGGCATGCAAATTTTCACATGGGTAATATGATTAATATAAAAACAATAAAATTAGAATAATAATTGAGATTTAAAGAATGAACTAAGTAAAATAAAAATGACAATAATTTGGTTAATCAATAAAAATTATAATTGAAAATCCCTATATTGTAAAAATTGATTTAAAGAATAATCTAGAAAAAAATGAGAGTAAAAATACTAACCACAACACAGATCAACCACATTAAACTTGTGAACAACAAATCGAACGTGACAAAGAGACAGAAGAACCGTCTCACTGTAGACATTTGTCCATGCGGTCTGTGACCCGCTACCAAGTCCTCGGTGACTAGATTGACTGATTGTGAGTGTGCTGAAATTAAGACAAAAAGGTTTTATTAAAGTCAGATCTTGTATAGGCCTCATCAAAATAAAGTTAATCTTTTCGCTATATATATATATATAGGAATAATATTTGTTATTATAATCCATTGACTAGAATGGCTCGTCAATACAATGACTTATTGGATAATATTGATCTTGATATACTTGTTCCTAAATTGAGCCAATTCATTAAAATAATTAAGGACATCCTCCATTTCAACAACTTGAGTGGCTAAGTTACTCGATCTTTATTTTGTTAATCCTATTAAGTTTGTAAGTATGGATGGATGGATGAGATAGATAGATAGATTATAACTTTATTGTATACCATAAACAAAAATTCAACAAAAAAAAATGAATGTTTGTTACTCTTTCACGTAAAAACTACTGAATGGATTTGAGTGAAATTTGGAATGGAGATACTTTATACCTTGAATTAACACAGGCTACTTTTCATCATAAATTTTTATCATTGTTCAAGCGGGTGAAACCGCGGGGCGCAGCTAGTCTTTTATATTTTTATTTGTATAACTTCATTAGTCCTCGAACCTTCCCAGCTTGCTCGGTATATGGTTACTTATTTATGCTGTGCGCACATATGTTTATGTTGCGACCAAGATCAAAACTTTAATTTTGGTATCTCTTTTTTTATTTTTATTTGTGGTTGTAATGTGTTTAGTGAGTGTAAATAAATAAATAAATAAAATAAATCAACAGCCATTATTATAACAAGCGTAGCGTGTGCTGTCTTGCATATTTTTGCTGATGTTTATTTACTTTTGACTTAAGGTTTTTAAGTTATCATTTACTATGTATCAGCAACTCCTTGCTCCGAGGCACCGCACAGGCGCTTCTCACCTAGTGGTAAGACGGACCATTTATGTAAGCCAAGCCGTGTTTGTTGCCTGATTCTTCTAGGCTTGGTTGCGTTGGAACAGAAGTAATTTTAGTTTATAAGACGATTCAAAATGATCCCTGTGATTTCAATGAATAAAGTTCTTTTTGACTTTGACTTTATTAGACGTCCACTGCCAGACGAGGCCTGGCCTCCCCCATAAAACACAATGGGGGGAATTTCTATAATCAACACGCTAGGCAGGCGGTTTTCTTTTTTGTTTATTTAAATAAATAAATGCTGGACATTTCACACAACATTATCTAGCCCCAAGCTAAGCAGAGCTTGTGTTATGGCAACTAGATAACTGATATACTTAATACAATAACATTACATAGATAGATATTCTTTTATTATACATAGAAAAATACCCAGAACACCCTGAACAAATATCTGCAGATTGTACAAATATTTGTTCCGAGGCGGGAATCGAACCCGCAACCTCCTGCAATTTGGGAATACAAACAGCAACATAATATATATAAACTAAGGTAGTCTTAAGTTATGTAGTCAATGTGAGACCAACACCGTTTACCAGTTTTTTTTTTTTTTTATTATCACAGTATACGTGTCGAATACTCATGTGGATGCTGCTACCCATCCCCTGGTGTAATCCCTTAGTCGGCTTTTACGACATCAAAGGGAGGAAACGGAGGGGTCTATTGATGTATTGGAAGTAGTCTTTACTCCCTTCGTCACCAGCCTGTAAACGTCCACTACTGGACGAGGCCTCCCCCATAAAAATGGGGGGAATTGCCATAATCACCATGCTTGGCAGGCGGATTGGTGATCTCAACTCAGTTATAATGTTTTTGAATACTCAGGTGGATGCTGCTGCCCATCCCCTGGTGTAACCCCTTAATCGGCTTTTACGACATCCACGGGAGGAGACGGAGGGGTCTATTCTTAGGCGAGACATACCACGGTATGAAAAATTATGTATCTTAACAAAATTGCCGTGTATCGGTACAATTACTGGTGTCTAAAGACGCTTATCCCACCCACCAATGCAACAGTGGAACTAAAAAACCGGCCAAGTGGGAGTCGGACTCGCGCACGAAGGGTTCCGTACCATTATCTATAAAAACTGCAAAAAAAAAACACGTTTGTTGCCCCCTTAAATATTTATTTTATTCGTTTTTAGGTTTCCGTACCCAAAGGGTAAAACGGACCCTATTACTAAGGCTCTGCTGTCCGTCCGTCCGTCTGTCACCAGGCTGTGTCTCATGAAACGTGGTAGTTAGACAGTTGAAATTTTCACAGATGATGTATTTCTATATAACAACATTTCCGCTATAACAAAAAAAAAATTGCTTTTTTTCCGTTTTTATGATAATCGTACGGAACCATTCTTACGGGAGTCCGACTCGCACATGACCGGTTTTTAATGAATTAGAATTAGATACTTACTGAAAGTCCTATAAGGCGGTGAGTTGACACTGTTAAGTAGAGACTCGGCTGCCTCTCTGTAGTGCGGGTTTGAATGCGCCATGGTTACTCTGAAATCATGAATTAAAACTTCGGAAAAACGGAAGTCTGAGAGCTGATTCTTAGTTTTGACAAGCAATTGACACGAACGTATGGTGTAGTGTAACACGGATTTTTGTATGGAAAACATGAGCGTCTCTAGCGCAGTGAACCTCAGTTCACAGAGTGTACGCTAGAGGCGCTCATCTGTGCCTCCATAGTATGTTATGTAAGTATGTATACATACATATGTTATGTTATATATATGTTATGTATGTATACATACTTACATAACATACATATATATACACATAACATAACACCCAACAGTATCATTTTATTTTAACAATTTTATGAAAACTTACAGCTAGGTATGGACGATAACAATTTATACAGAAATAACATGCCAAAGACATGTTATTATGCTGAAGGACAATTAAAAGTCTCCGCAAATGCTACTAAATAGATAGGATAATTAAACAAAAGTCTACCATTGTAGTCTCATTCTACAAAGATAGGTGAAAGTGGAGAGGCACCACGTCTAAGTAGATATTAAGAACAAATATTATGTTAGAAAGTTGTTAATTTACATTTTATGAACATGGTAGGCGATTTTATATATATACTAGTATTTGCTAGAGGCTCCGCTTGCGTTGAGTTATAATAAATGATTATAAATGATAGCCTCTGCTATGTTATTCTGATGTTTAACCTACAACCTCTGTGGCGCGGCGGGCGATGGTTCGCCTGCGACGCAGGAGGTTGCGGGTTCGATTCCCACCTCGGAACAAATATTTGTACAATCTGCCTTCAGTAGTTTTTGCATGAAAGAATAACAAACATCCATCAGAGGAAGTTTGAAAGTAGTGCCCAGTAACAGAAAAGATGAGTAATAGCAAATAGTGTATGTGTTATTATGTTGTTGTGTACAGTTTGTATGAATAAATGTGTTATTTCTTATGTTAGCATGGTATATACATGCTATGCGGATAGAAGAAAGCCATGTTACAATAACAACATACACGGGAGGACATGGAGGGGTCTATTCTGAGGTTGGACACATTCCAAAGCACCAAATCATTACCTAATGTTTATTCTCAACAAATTATTTTCATTAATGTGAGACAAAACAATTTGAGGACCTGGAGGGTTACTATGAGCTCTTACACTTATAGCCATTTATTTCAAAAACTATTCAGTACAAAATACTGGTTCGTCGTTGACATTCCCCATCATAGAATAACTTTAATCTCAGAAGTCTATAGACCTTCTGCGGCTGTGCCTTTAAATTTTGTTGCGGACATCATGGAACCAACTTTTGTACTGAATGGTTAATAGTTAACCCATCATCATGTTAACCCAGCTGGACACTGTAGTGACCAACAGTAAGTACCGAGTGACATAGATAATGCACTTTAGATACCTACTGGTAAGTGACACATTTTACTCCACCCATCCTATCAGCACATATTCAATTTTGTGACCATTTAGGTAGGTAATAAGGCACGATTTATGATTTATTATCATCAAAATACGACTTTTCTGCTCAGAGTTGTGACCTCGAAAAATCACTTTGTCTGTTTCATTGTTTAGATTAACTTTAGTAATACATGCTTGATCTACAAATAGACCTAGAATCTGATTGAAAACGGGTAAATAATGAAAACAATTACTTACGATTTGAGACTTTGAGCGCAAACAAAATAGTCACCAATTTATACACAAACAAAACACATTTTATCACACATTCAGATTGCAATAATTGGTCTAGTTAGCAGTAACACTAACCACAACACTAACAAAACAAATACTCTTCGAGTTGCGATGTTTCAATGAGATTAAATCCAAAATGTTATCAAATCAAAACAAATATAGCAAAAATATTTTTGATGTCTTTCTTCCCTTCCCTTCTTTTTCACATTTGTTTGTCTGTCTTTTTCATCCTCGAACGAAGAAACAAAAGCAATCTGAGAAAGCAATAGATAGACGGTGTTGCCGTCATCAAAATTAAAAGTCCCTAGCCAGTCTTAAAAATCCGCCAAAATGCCTGTCTTTAGTCGGTATAAACATTTTCCCGTTAAAACCATTGTACACCGTTGATTTCGTTGTTATTCCTTTCTGTTGTTTGTAATGTCTTCCATGACTAAAGTACGTACTGTACTAAAGTCGACTTACTAATCAAAAAATCATTTTACGGTGCTGCCGTCAATCAAATGCGAAAAGGTCCGAAACCGAACCTAAAATTGTTACAAAAGATCGGTTCGTTTGTCTAATCATTTGTTTTTACCCGACTGAGGCGACACAAAGGAGGGTAATGTGTTTAATGCTTAATGCTCTAAGGTTTATCCCTTTGTGGCGCTCTAGAGACCAAATGCGTGGGCAGATTGTGAAAATTCTTACGTCAATCGATTTGTCTTAATCTTACGAGTGTCACTAAAGACATTACAATGAAAGTAATCAAAATTCAATATGTTGACGGCATATTATGGGTTTTCACGGCCGTTTCAAGTCATGCTTTTAGCGTTGAAAATAGGCGACTAACGTTATCATTCACAGAAGCCAATTTAAAAGAAGAACTTTTTCATTCTTTCACTGTACATATTATGTGTATTATGGTACCAAGGTCCAAGGTGCGCTTGGCTGCTTTTCATTTGTTGTTTCGTTTATCCGTCATAACTTATACTCAGTTTGGTTTCACGCTACCAGGTTGAAGCGACCCTGAACAGGGCCTTGAGACCGATGGTGATAGAACCGTGTGGTAGAAGAATTCAATGCACCTCGCAGAGGCTCCTTTCTTAGGCAATATTGCATCATCTTATACTTGCAGTATACAAGTTGTGACCAACGGACAGATGTCTCGCCGAAGGTTAGTTCCGCTTTTCTTAAATTATTATGGAACTAAAAAGGGTAAACTTGGAGAAAAGAGAAGCCAGAATTGGAAAAAAGCTTTAATTATACAAAGGTAGTTATTCATATTAATTCAGGTATTTAAAAATTTAATTTCGTCACTTAACGTAGGTTACAGTACCTAGTACAGTTAATAAGGCGAGTGTACAGGAACAGGATCAACACCACTGTATTAGCTAAGGTATGATAATAACAAAACTAGAGATTTATTTATTTTTATTCACTAAGCAGGCTAGTGGCAATGGGCAGGCCATATAGCTCGCAGAACCGAACAGTTTTAAGAAGGTAGGTAAGTACTTAATTATATAGGATATAGAGTGGCGATCAAAAACCGGAACACGCATTGTACAATGAAGCGATGGCACCGAAACGGTAGCAGTAATTCGGTGGGTGGAGAAGGTTCAAGACCGTTCTTCGTTGTATTCCATGGAGTAAGAGTGGCCTTTTGTTAGCAATGGATGTATTCCGGCTTATGATAAAATGATGACATATAATGTAAAGCGGGAAAAGAACTTGAATGCAAATTTAAAACATCTTACTACTTACTAAAACATAATTAGGACACTCAGTCTAAGGTCACCAATACACTGCGCACGTAGCAAGTGAATTTAACACCTACAAAATCACAACCACACACCCATGTGTGATCGTTGTGGGTGCCACCAATCCTACTTATAAATGCGAGAGTTATTATTATTTATCAGTCTAAAGACCATCAACCCACTGTGGTGCACGCAGTGCACGGAAACGCTGCACATGTAGCTGCATGAATCCAACACCTAAAAACCACACATCCGTGACGGTGTGTGTGAGGTGTGTTCGTGTGTGCAGTGGATGATGCCACCTATCCTACTTATAGGTACCTACTATAAATGAGATAGTTTAATTTTTTGTTACTTAATAACGCCCTAAAGCGTGTGACGCACGAAGCAAATACTTTAATACCTATGTTATCTGCGTATAATAACTTAAATTAGGTACCTATCTGAAGCGATAGGAAGGTAAATAAAAGTACCTAATTGAATACAATTTTAGAATACTTACTAATACAATTAAATATTACTTATCAGTCTAAGGCCACCAACCCACTACAACGAACGCAGTGCACGTATACGCTGCGTAAGTTAGCTGCGTCAAACCAACACTTTAAAACCACACATAAACGTGTGTGTTTGGCGTATTCGTGTGTCGTTGTGGGTGATGACTAGTAATTTAACTCAATTATTAGAAATAAATCATTGAATTATTATTTATGTCATGTTAAAATTGAACTAAGATCAAGATATAAAAGTCAGCAAATTTTTTTAAAATATTATTGAACGAGCGAAGCGAGTGTTTCATGTAGACCTCGAGGTGAAAATTTTCAAAAATAATAATAGAAAATATGGAATTACTTAGTTAAGTAGTCGTGCTGATAAAGGTGTTATCGCGAGGTCTCAGTTCGGGCGAACCACTAGTACTTATAAGTTGAGTATCACGCGAGCAAAGCCGCAGGCGGATACTCCATTAGTATTTTTATAAAAAACGAAGCTAATGCCAGGAACACACTGCAAGCACCCAACCCAAAATACTTATGACGTACAATTTTCAAGGTGTGTATACAACGAACTCCCGATAACACTAGATAACACTGGCTAGTGAAACGTGAACACGTAAGTCAAAAGTCCAATTTTCGTAATAAAAATTTGCCAAAATATACTTTCCAATCTAGTGCCGATGCCATAAATGTCACAAATGGTCTTCTCAACTGACATTTCAAAAAAGAGTAATTTCACGCGAATCGCAGAAAACGGGGTGCAGTGTAAATGTGTTCTTTTCAAGAATTTCAAAGAATTTTGGCCGAGTTTTTGCTAAATACATGTGTCTCTCTTCACTCTTTCGAATGATTATATAACATTATCCTGCTCCAATCTACGGTCACCATTGAATCGACAGTAGACTTTTTGTTATTATGATACAAATTTCTCAGTCAATTCCCAAATCCTTCTCGATGCGGTCAACTTTCAGTGTGGTTTTAAAATAATTACGAGAATTTGCCTTCTGCTCAGGTGTTTGCAGTATTTCCCTGGCATTAGTCAGGGCTTGTAACGCTGCAGTGGGCTGGCAGCTTAATGGTAGGGTTGCCATTTCAGCTGATATTTCTCCTCGAAGCTGCTGCAAGTGTAGACGTAGTCCTTGCATGTGGCACTAAACTTACGCAGCAAGTAATGTTCGGGCCCTGGTTCACCGTTTTTCAGTGCTGCCAGCGCTGCGTTGACGTGTGGGCAGCCGGTGTTCACGTAAGGTTCATCCTGCAACAAGTAATTGAATTAAATACATAAAAACACACCTTTTTCCCCGAAGGGATAGGCAGAGCCAAAAAGGGTCTCTTTTCACAGTGGTTTTGCACTATCGCAGGAATATAGACGTGACCAGTGGCGAGCTCATCGCCGCCATTGCTTGCAACGAGTAATTTATATTTTTATTAATTTTAATAATACTTTTAATACATACAAATACAGTTTTTCTTTTAATGATTAATTGAGTCGGGCTTGTATCTGTTAGTAGTAGGGCTTGCAAATATTCGAACTTTTTGTTATTCGAATATTCGTTTTTTTTTTTGGTTACTATTCGAATAGTAGAATAAAATTTAAGTTTTTTCATTAACTCACGTAGTAGTAGTGCAAGTATGTACTTATTCTTTGTCAACCTCATTTTGAGTTTTAGGTTCGTTGTCACAGCACTTAAAAACAAAAACTATGAGCGTTTTAAATCATAACATCTTACTTTGGTTCATTCTTCAACGTTTTCTTTGCAAGTGAGACCTAAGGAAACATAAAGCGTCTATGGAATGACCTATAAGGATCATCTGAGAAGGTTAAATCCTTTCAGAGAGAGAGGTGACAACCTCTAAGGCGCGGCGGGCGAAGGTTCACCTGCGACGCAGGAGGTTGCGGGTTCGATTCCCACCTTGGAAAAAATATTTGTTCAGGGTGTTCTGGGTATTTTTCTGTGTATAATTAAAAATATATATCTATGTAATGTTATGTTTTAAGTATATCAGTTATCTAGTACCCATAATACAAGCTCTGCTTAGCTTGGGGCTAGACAATGTTGTGTGAAATGCATTTATTTATTTATTTTGTTATATTCAAAAACATTTCGTGGCTGAAAACACCATTTCACACTCTGCAATTGTAGAATAGAATAGAAAATACTTAATTGTACACCTGAAGATAATAAAAAATAAACAAAACATGATAATTAGTGGTTCGCCCCGAACTGAAACCTCGCGATGACACCTTTATCTGCCCGACTTCTTAATTGGGGAAGAATGGGCTATGTATTCAACGGCTATGTTAGTATGTTTGTATGGATAATCCATCAGAAATCTAAAACTACTGAGACAATTTATCTACCATGAGAGAGATTTTGTATTTAAATAAGCAATGCCATCTAGTTGTGGTTTTGCAATTAAATTTTTAAAGATGTACGTTTTCTACACAAAAATGGGTATTTCAAGGAAAATAATGTTACACTTCTCCCTGTAGAACAAAAAACCTAACAATAAATATAATATAAATTAGTAAATTTCAGCATTGCCAGAGAACTTGAAGTATCTTCAAGGTATTTTTTGTATATTTTACTTTCTTTCCCCTTCGAACCGATTTCTAAAAACATTTACTGAGATAAAAATTTCACCTCGAGGTAATTTTCTAAACATCATCGCAATAACCTTTGAATAGGGTTTAGCAACGGGGCTTACCGTATATTACTACATAACAGTTAGTATATCAAGTACCTGACAAATTAATTGATAACGTCCTTTTGACGAAAACCATAGAACTCAACGTCATTCAAATTCCTAGAAATGTGAGGTCAACAATAGATGTTATATTGGTTATTGTTTAATGAGATCTTCAATTTCAGACTTTTCCCTGTATTTGTGTCACAAAAGCTACAAGCATACCAAATTTCAGCGTTGTGGGATTGCTGGAAGTACCCTAGAATTTTGATTTTTAAGTTTTCGATTTTCGCTAATATCTCAGAAACGACTTAGTCTAAATACTAGCGCATTCATTAGACATCTCGCTTGATCTAACTGTCTCACTTTTATGTTTTTTACCCCTCTTGGACCCCAATATCTCATCAACCCCCCGACCGATATAGCTCATAACCTTACTTCAAATTGTACCAATACTATCTACCTCAATACTAAATTGAATGAAGATCAGATTAACGGTTGGGAAGTTTTCATCGGACAAACATACATACATACAAACGCCGATTTTTTCAAGTTGACTCAGAGAACTCGCAATGGGGTACGTACAGTGTATGTGTACAGCAAAAAGTCATATGCTTTGCTCAAAGATCTGCGAAAAAAATTATATCCACAACTGCGAAGTACGGATCCTCCGAATATTATCGAGTGCTTCCGAGTTTTGATGAGTCCTGTCGTGGGATCCGCGCACCCAAATGATGTAGCATTGTTTGGACGTTACGTGCAAACTTTATAATTGTATTTTGTGCACATTAGAGTTCTAAGTTTGGGGATAAAGAAATTGGTCGAATATTCGAATATCTGATTTTTTGTATTCGAATATTCGAATGAATTTGCTATTCGAATAATTCGAATATTCGAATGCAAGCCCCACTTAGTAGTAGAACTTCTTGTGAAAGAATTCGTTCGGGAAAGTACCTACTACAGTGTCTACATTACGTGCTGCATACGTATTTGGGGCATGTACTTTGGCCTTTACTCTCACTGTTCAAAACACGAATGTTTTTGGTTTTTAGGTAAGGTTTAAGTGCGGTTTTTTTCCTTCGGGCTCTTTTTTCCTTTATCTGAGGGTTATTATGAGCTTTTATAGCCATGCAGTTCAAAAACAAAATATCGGTTCGTAGTTTAAATTCCCCATCGTAATATAAGACTTTCTGCGATTGTACCTTTAAATATAGAGCGGGCATAATAGAATCGATATTTTGTATTTTTTTATTTACGCTATACGTCCGTGATTGGGTCACCTAACTCTATCCTAATTATGTACCAAATTTCAACTTTTTTGGTCCGGTAGATTCAGATGAAATAGACTTGATAGAAAGACAGACATATAGACACCTAAGTGATCTTAGTATGGTCCCGTTGGTACCTTTCGAAGTCCGGAACCCTAATACAGGAATCCACGACTTTAGCAAGTCGTATTATCGCCAAACGACGTATATGAATATTGAGAAAGGTACCTGAGGGAATCTAGTTTCTTCATTAACTGAGCGTATTACGTTCGGCAGGTCTTTCTTCTCTTCGATATCGGGACATGCCCTCCTCATCCGGTAGAACATGTCATCCATTTCAGCCATCAACTTGAGGATCATGGAGAGTTTGACCCACCCTTGGGCTTTGAGGGGGTCATGATCGGCGGTCCAGTTCACGTAACCTAAGAGAACATAGTCAAAATTACACAAACAAATCCGTAACATTGTAGATTCGAGTACTGGTAGAATTACTTATTCCCCATCTTTACTTAATTCCCCATCCATACTTAATTTCCCACCCATACTCCGAATGATTTACTTGGTTTTTACTAGATTTCTAGTTCTTATCCACTACCTCTACTACCTCTGTGGTGCGTCGGGTGAGAAGCAGAGACGCAAAATGTGCGGGTTCGATTCCTGCTGCGGAACAAATATTTGCATGATCTGCAAAATATAATCGTTTTGTGTCTGTGTATTGTGGTACCATGGTGCTCGTCGGCACAGGGAATCCTAGTGTAGGATCAGTGTGTGACTGTTGGGGTGGGGGGTGTTATACTAAGAACCCAAACACATCGGACGGAATTTACGTCAGCAGTCTTCCGTCGCGTAATACCTTTACACATAATTCCGTACAAATACCCCACACCGTAGACATTTGACCGAAGATGCGTTAGTACGAAAAATTACAAGACGAAAGGGTGATGTAAATCCCGTCAGAGACCAAAGTATAATTTACACGGACGTATGGTGTAGTGTTACACGGATTTTTGTATGGAAAATGAGGTTCACAAAGCTAGGGGCGCTCATCGGCATCTCCGTACAAAAATCCATGTTAGGCTACACCATACGTCAGTGTAAATTGCTTGTTAAAACTAAGTTGTGTTTCGGCCCTTAATAACTCACCCATACTTATTTCCCCACTCATACTTTATTCCCCATTCATACTTAATTCCCCAGTTTCCCCACCCAAAAAAACTTACAAGGCATCCTGGATGTGTTATGCTTACAAAAGAGCATGATTCTACCCATATTTTATTAAACACTAGAACATACTACTTCTAGTAGGTATTTGTAAGGTATGTATATAACTATATACATACTTAGAGATCTATTTATTAAACGCTTGATAAGTATATTCCTTGATAAGTAGTAAGGTAGTAATTTATTTAAAAAGTCAGCTTTTTTTTTCTTTAGTTCATTCAAATGACTATTATTTTGAATGTAAGTTTAATTTTTTATCTACATATGAAAACTTTTAATTAGCCTTTAATTACCAATTTAGTTTTCACCGACACTTTTACCAGCTGTATGTTTTCCTAAAACCGTTAAGTAAATAAAATAAATATCAAATAAAAATAAAATATCTTGTCATAATCTTAAGAAGTGTTTGATGAGCTTTGAATTTCGCGTTAACTAAGAGACGCTCTTTAATGCTTACCTGTATCCCTAGTATGGGTATGGGCGGATCCAGAGCCACTGGCTAAGGCACGCTCGACGCTGCCGACTCGCATCGTCAGGTCTAGGATCGCCGAGTGTGCCTTATCTATTTTGTGATTCATCTCAGACACATGGTCTGTCAGCTTTCGAAGTTCTCCGGCCACGTTTGACATCTTTAACCATAATACAAGCTATTATGTACATAATTAGGTAGTTTTTTGGATGATGATGTTAACTATAGTGAAATTAGTTACAGTGAGCTGATGAAATAGAGTCCAAACACGGCAAGATAAATATTAGTTTTGTTTGACTACTCCAGGTGGATGATGCTGCTCATACTAGTAGTATGCAATCCGAGTCGGCTTTTAAGACATTCACGGGAGGAGATGGAGGGATGCCAGACACACTACAACAATTTAGAAGAAGGTAAATATTAACCTTTCCCCGTTCCTCTATAGCCGAAGTTACCAGTATTTTTTTTATTAAAACCATTTTTTTATTAAGTACTAGGTTTACTTATTTTACAGGCAAAATAAATAATAACAAAAATACTATATATTTTCCGTTTGAAAATATACAAATAAAAAGTTAACACTAGCGTAAAAAACCACGCCGGCCCGGCCGCCGCGCCGCGCGCCGTACGTACGTACGTACTTATTAGAATCATTTTCCAAGTCATAGAGATTCTTTGTATGAATAACTGGGACATTCTTTGGTTTAAAAGTTACCTACGAGAATTTTAGCACCTTGAGCATTGCATTAGATTGGATGCCTAAGTATATAAACACTTGTGATGTGGAATGTAAAAAAAATTTTTTTTCTGTTAGTATACTTTTTGTTAATGAGTCATGTTATTTGACTTGCCCTAGCTAGGAATGTGCAGGGGAGGGAAACAAAAGAACCAGATGGAACGTATCGATGACACGGTGTCGTAAATAATAACAAAATGGCACCGGCGCACGATACTACACTCAGGTAGAATTACAGAGGTAGAGGTTTATTTTTGAGTTTGAGTTTTTTTTTTAGTTTGAGTAGATACCTATATTAGTAACTAGTATACTCTGGCATAGGTTTATAAGCTAATTCTGGTTACTGACTTACAGCGTGTGCATCGAGCATGTGCTCGATGAGTGTGGGTGACCAAAAATTAACCAATAACACGGCGCAAAGTACATTTTGATTCTGCCTACCAAGTACCTAGCTAGGTACCAAGCGAACGACCGATGCCGATGCGACGCTTGCTGTTTGCTTGACGGGGAGGGATTAGGATTAGCCATAATCACCACGCTTGGCAAGCAATAGTAGAATGCGAACTAAAACTGAACACTATTTCATTACGCAAAAATAAAATATTACTTAGTCCGATAACACGAATGGAATTCGAACGTCAAGCTTGTGTGCTAAGTGCTTTTAGACTAAACGCACTAATGATTACCTATGTCAAATCCCCCGAATTCTATGGGAAGCCAAATTTAAACCGGCTGATGATAGAGATAATTTATTAAAGGTTTAAACACAGTTTTACAAACTACCTAGGTAATTAATTTAGTTCTCCAGGAAAACAAGACTTTGTCTTACCTTAGTAATAGGTACTTCCGCCGGTATATAGGTAGGTAAGTAGGTATCGATAAAACACGTAGCGCAGATTAGTAGGAACTTAGCTTTAGAATAAAATATTTCACGTGGCTTGTTGGATGGACAACGCATAGAACTTCACTTCAAGCACCTACTCTACTACTAACTAAACTAACTCAAGTCACGTAGTCACGAACCCCACGCCGCACAAGGGAGGGACGACCACAGACAGAGTAGCTGTACTTTATTGAGTAGGTATATTGGGCTGGAGGTGGGGATTACTGGGGACGCCCGCGCCCGACGAGTTTATTCTCTACAAGGGCTCTCGTTGGAGAGATTTATGTTATTTTCTCCGAGGGACGACGACAACGACGACCTCAGAATAAGTCCTTATTCTAAGGCGACGACCGACCAACCGACTGACGCGACGCCGACCGACGCCACGCACGCTAGCTACCTACCAAAGAAAGTAGTAACCAATCACTACATTTGTTTGTGGGCACGTTCCTTGCACAATAAAAATATGTGTGGGGCAGGTCACATCCAAGTCAAATGTTGCCAGACATGAGCTCAGCAAAATCACTAAATCTGTGCAAAGTAGCCTAAAATTGGGCAAACTCATTAGCAGCAAGCTTGCAAAATCAAATTCAATTATTATTATATTATTTACTTTAATGAAAACGGACAGCCGTAGCCGTGGCCGTATAGTCGTAGTCTGGGCCTAAAAATCGGATTCCTCTAACTCCTACTACTAAAGGATTACGCCAGGGGATGAGCAGCAGCATCCACCTGAGTACGTAACACCAAACTGTGATTACCAATCCACCTGCCATTCGTGGTGATTTTGGCAAATCCTCCAAATATACGCTATAGGATAGGTTGTCCCAACTCAATGCATATCAAATCAAATCAAATCAATCATTTATTTGTAAGAATACTTATTTTACAATGTCAAGTCTTATAACTAGTTTAGTCACTATATTCAGCCTGCACGCAGGCGTGAAAAATTCTTTGTGAGTCATATTTTTATAGGTACTAGATATAAAAATTATTTAACAATTTCAATTTCTAAATATTCTATGAAACATTTTTCCATCAACCATCCATCTTTTTCCTAAAGATATTTCCATTTAATTCTTTTATGCCTTCTGGTAATGTAATATAAATGGTGATGCACATATTATATACATTTCTCTTATATGGCATTATGGCTTATGGCATTAGGGTTTGTAGAGCAAATTCTCAAATTTAATCCTTTTTTGCCTAGTAACCACATCGCTACTATTTTTAAAATAGGTTGGATGTGCTTTTACAAAAAGACAAATTTCCCTCATGCTATGTGGTAGTGCAGTGAATTTCTACCGGCTGATGAAGAAATCGGACAGACCAAATAACGTAAATAAATGATAGTCAAATAGTAAATATCAGTCATTGAGAAGAAGGTAAATTACATAGGTACTACCTACAATGTGAACAACAAGTAAATATAAAAAAAAAATGATTCTGTAGACGGGGTACAGATTGTTTGATTGAAATATATAGGTACCTCACAAGGTTGAATTGGGTCGCATCATCGTATTTGAATACCTTTGTTACGAGTAACGATCGATTTGCAAAGACGATTTTTTTTGTCCCTTCGGATCTTTTAAGATTCAGTTTCGGACCTTTTCGTGTTAATCTGCCGGCAACACTGAGTTCTAACTCCACTCCATTCTCCCATGCTCCACTGGCAATGTTTTCCGTTCCAAAGCAAAAAAAAAACAAACAATAAAAAACACTCAACTGTTAGCAAAAGTTTGAAAGTGAAGTTGTTAGGCCCAAAAACGTAACGATTGATTTTCTTGGTTGGTTGATTGTGTAGTTGTCTACTGTACTGGTTATCTTTTAAAACTGTGGGTACCTAGGTAAGTTTAAATTGTAGGTATATGGTCTATAAACTTAACACATAATCTAAAAAGCTTTTTGGTTAAACCTACCTACCAGTATAGTCTAAATGAGGTTGTATCAGAGCACTTCAATGGAGATTGAATAGGTACCTTTATGTAATTCTTACCTACATGTAAAATCGTTAAAAAAGAAGTAAATAACTTTTTTGACGAGCCTAATTACGCTACTTTACTAATTACTTAAGTCAAGTGCGAGTCGGACCCTACTTACTAAATTATTGAAAAATTGCAAATTTTTGTGAACTCTGTTATCCTTAGAGTTTGTAAATTGATTATTTGCCAATTTCGGTAAGCTACAACAAAACATAATCTGTTTGATAATTTTGACTGGCTGCCTCACACATCCGATGTTATATTGGTTAAGTACCTAGTCTTGTGACAGCCACTGACAGCGGGCTATGTAACATAATATAATTATATAACATAACACCTAACAGTCGCATACATAGTCCTGCCCCCTTATTCCCTAACTGAAAGTCACTCGGTGACTAACGTTTGACAAGTAAAATGACTATCAATGACCAATTGGTGGTAATTTTACTTGTCAAACATTAGTCACCGAGTGACTTTCGAATAGGGAATAGGGGGGCTAATCCCACACCAAGATTCCTGGTGTCGTGAGTATCAGGAACTAGAGTACCATGGTACCACAACACCCAGACCCGGAACAAATATTTGCAGATCATACAAACATTTGTTCCGCAGCGGTAATCGAACCCTCACCTCTTGCGTCCTGTAGAAAGTCTGAGATTGTGCAGCAACAAGAGGCCAGGGTCTAGATGGGCTTGCAGAAGCTATCCATTATCAATGCCTTTGGACACACTTCAACAGTGTTGCTATCAACCCAAAGTCCTGCTTCGCAATAGGGAATGCAACAATGGAGATAATTTTGGCAGCCTAAGCGCTTATCTAAATGTTATGAAGCTTAAATTGGGGAAACTTCTTTACCTAAATATTCCTCCTTGCAAGTTTCAAAAGATTTGGACAGCGCTAAGGCTACCATAATGATCCCCATTGTTGCATTCCACATCACCATTTGCTATATATACAATATATATATATATATATATATTTTATGCTGGACACATTTCACACAACATTATCTAGCCCCAAGCTAAGCAGAGCTTGTGTTATGGGTACTAGATAACTGATACAATACAATACATTACATAGATAGATATTTTTATTATACATAGAAAAATACCCAGAACACCCTGAACAAATATCTGCAGATCGTACAAATATTTGTTCCGAGGCGGGAATCGAACCCGCAACCTCCTGCGTCGCAGGCGAACCTTCGCCTGCTGCGCCACAGAGGTCGAATTGGGGGGCTGGGCTGGCTGGGATAGGGTTAGTACTGGGGAACAATGTACAATACACTGCACAGTGGGACGTCATTGCAGGGGAGTCTTGGCACGCCCACTTAAGAATTAATAATAAGCATTTATTTATTGAGGAACAGCAAAAATATAGAATCATTTGTACAGTTTGAAACGATGATGCCTGTAGAAGTATGAAAACTGTGTTACAGACACCAAAGACACCAATGCCCTCCTCCCTTAAAGCAGCAAGTTCCAACCAGTAAAACCACCTGTACGCCTAGCACAGGCTGACTCACGTTACCAAGACGCTAGCGAGACAACCGCAAATGGTAATATTGGCCAATGACATCGGGGTAGTTTGAAATCATTCTAATTTGACTGGTTAATATTTGACATTTACTATCGTCTTACTAGCGACTCGCTATCGTTACTGATGTTAATTAGCTTGTGCTAGCTGTACTGGTAACCAGGTAAGGCATAAGTACAAAAACTAATCTAAAAATAAAAGTTTTGTTCCCACAGATCAGAAGGATCTGAGTGTTAGTGTGTGTGTGTGTGTGTGTGTGTAGGCACTATTGGGTAATCTTTAGGAGGATACTAGATTATATGAATTGGAGTACAAACATACATCCCGTTATACATAGATAAGTAGAGTAGGATCCAAAGGCAGGTCATAATACCACTATCAAAATAAATCCCCCACCGAGACCATAGATATTCTGCAATACAGTTGGTTCCTGTTACGTCCAGTACCACTGCTTTGCAAATAAAAATCTATTGTTATGAATGTTTATGCTAATTATTCCCATCACGTTACAAATAGCAAAAATACAGTCAAAGTTAGAAATTACTGACCAGGATGACTGGTAGATAATGCTATTAGCATTAAGTCCTCCTAGCACTAATGTTTAGTGTAGTTTAAATAAATAAAAATTAAAACACTTCATCATCATCATCATCAGCCTGTAGAAAGTCCACTCCTGTAGTCCCCCTTAGAATGCCTTGACACATGGTCATGATGACCCACCTCCATCTACCTTACTGCAAGGTTAAACACTTGATCTAATATAAAAAATTTTTTTTATAAAATAATAAAATTACGGATGATTGTTATTGCCTACAATAATAATTGGTAGGTAATACAACTATTTTGTACTAGAGAGTACAGATTTTAGGGGTCTTCTGAACCTAACCCGCTCAGGGGGTACGGGGTACCCAAACCTCCCAAGGTTAGGGCCCTTTTGCCTAGGTTCAGAATTTCTCATACAACTTCCAAACTGCTAGCAGTTAAGATTCCCTGTGTCGTGGGTATTAAGGAACTACGAAGTACCATGGCACCATAACACCCAGACCCGGAACTAAAATTTGCAGATCATACAAACATTTGCCCCGCAGCGGGAATCAAACCCGCAACCTCTTCCATCTCAGCCGGCTACACGCCCGCCGCGCTACAGAAGTATTTTGCAAATACTTACATCATCATTTTATCGACAGCCTTTGGCCGTTCACTGCTGGATGAGGCATCCCATAAATACAATGGGGGGAATTGTCATAATTACCATGGCAGGAGGATTGGTGATCGTTGGCGGCATGTTGACAGTGTGTGTTCACAGGTGGATGCTGCTACCCATCCCCTGCCTCCCAATAACAGTAGCAAATGGAGAACACAACAATAGGAATCGTTTGGGCAGCCTTAGCGCTGTCCAAATCTTTTGAAACTTGAAAGGAGATAATTAGGTCAAGAAGTTTCACTAATTCAAGTTTCATAAGATTTTGATAGCGTTAAGGCTGCCAAAATAATCCCCATTGTTGCATACCTCATTACTGTTTGCTACTATAGTACAGTCAAATTAGGTGTTTTTTTGCACAAGTGTGGAACTAATTAGATGTAGTCATGAAAACTTTTCTAACTGTTTTGTATGGCTTAAAAATCACCTCTAATAATAAGCATCAGTAATTTCACCCTCCGGAACAGGATGAAATAGGGTGAAAACCGTATAATATCCGTAACTTAATGGGGGAAATAGAAGTAGTCGGTGCAATTTGGCATAGACTTTGAACCGTTATGCATTTGCACCAAGTATTTTTTAAATCCGACATACGGAACATACTAAAAAACATCATTTACAAAAAAAACTTTTTGTGGGTATTGCGGCTCCGGGAAAATTAAGGTAGTCGGTGCAAATTGATAGACTTATCAGGAAAATGTTCGAAATACATTACCAGGTTTGCACCTTGGTGCGTCTCACGGAAGGCACTTTTCCATATTTTGTTGTCGCTCTACTTCGGGGAAAATAAAATTAATGTAGTTCTGGAAATTGACTTAAACTTATTCATTTAATTAGTACTACATCCGCCGGAAGTTTTATACCTACTGGTATTTATTTACGGAAAATGCATTTGTTCAACACTGTGTTCCCTACATGCACGTGGTTTTCGAAAAAATAATGCACTAAGACAGTCTCTCTATACGTAATTTAACTAGCATCAAGTAATTTCTTTCTATTTTAAAATTTACGGCCTTTTTAAAGTTTGTACCTAATATTTAAAAGGCTTCCGTAAGCGCCAGAAACGGTGCAAACCTAGGTTAAGCTTCTTTTCGTGTCATCTAACGTTTCCATAAGAATCCACGACTACACGACTTAGGTCCACACTTTTTGCTAATTTGCCTGTACTACTATAAATCGGGGGCTGGTCCCCTGGTTCATCCCTTTGTCGGCTTTTTCGACATCCACGGGAGGAGATGGTCTATTCCTAGGCCGGACATACCACGGTCAATACTTACATACTCTGGCTTTTCTGTTGGAGTACCTACGTACTATTTTTTTAATATTTATGTTACCTAATTCTTATTTTGCAGACACCGGTGATTTGACAATGGAAGGAGAAAGCATTCTCGATATAGTTACATACTATGCCTCTAATGACGAAATATATGACGCCATTAATACATATGATATGGCTAAAATTGTAAGAGCCGCCACAAACGTGTTAAAAAAAACCGCCTACACACCCCCCGTCTATGAAATTGAAGGTATGATTGCAAATCCAAAATGTAAGATAACGTCCATGAAACTTCGAAATATTGGTAACGAACATTATAAAGCAGGCAGGTACAGAACAGCATTGGTATCATACAATATGGCTCTGTCCTTTGCACCAAAAGACTCCTACGAAATGATGCTTGGCTATGGAAATAGATCAGCAGTAATGTTCACTATTAGATATTTCACAGCGTGCCAGGAAGATATTAAGACATGCTTGTCCATGGGTTGTCCGAAAAGCTTAGCTGACAAATTGAGCAAACGAAGCAATGCCACTCTGCCATACATGCATGAAGAACTTCTGCAAACAGTCAAATCACCGTTTATTAATTCGTTCTTCCAATTCGACTGCAAGCGAAACGCTGAAGTGCCGTGCGCCATCGCTGACGTAGCATTTGAAAACAGAGACGGTGAGAAACGAGTCACTGCTGGTAAAGATATCAGAGTTGGTACCGTTGTGGTCATCGAGCGAGCGTTCGCCACTTGTGTGCCAGCTCATAGCGCGTTTCTAACGTGCTACTATTGCAACAAAATGGCACTACGTCTGCACCCATGCGAAGGCTGCCAGAAAGCCCTATTCTGTGGCAACGAGTGCCGAGACCTTTGCATGAAAGAGTATCACCGTATCGAGTGCCGAATTGTGGATTGTTTAACACCACCTACGTACGAAGAACCTGTCAGCATATTGATGACAAGAACAGCCATTAAAATGTCGCTCAAATTGGGTTGGGATGCGTTCATAACAGCGTCTAAAGAGATAGGCGCTTCGAGGATGAGAACTGCTACCGTGAGACAGACTTTCAACTCGGAAGAGCCGCTCTCAATGCTAAGTTATGATGACAATAAGCATTTATTGGAAGGTAAAATGTTCAACGGTAGTGTTATTTGCTCACTCATACTAGACTGCCTCAACGAAGTGCCTGATTATTTCCCCAAAGGTAAGGAATGTGCAGGTGTAAATAAACCCTTCCATCTCTTCTTGTGGATGTTTTAAAAGCCGACTTAAGGATTAAACCAGGGGATGATTAGCAACAGTATCTACCTGAAACCTACTTTAGGTTATAGTTGGATTATGTGAGGATCTTTACCTTTCTAATCGACTCCAAGATACATCATCAGAAGCCTCTAGACTTCTGGATCGTGATTCATGAGGTGGATGCTGCTGCCCATCCCTTGGTGTTATCACTTATAAATATTACAAGCGTAGCGTGTGCTGTCTTACATACTTTTGCTGATGTTTATTTACTTTTGACTACCTTCCTAAGGTTTTTAAGTTCTCGTTTACTATGTATCAGCAACTCCTTGCTCCGAGGCACCACACAGGCGCTTCTCACCTAGTGGTAAGACGGACCATTTATGTAAGCCAAGCCGTGTTTGTTGCCTGATTCTTCTAGGCTTGGTCGCGATGGAACAGAAGTAATTTTAGTTTATAAGACGATTCAAAATAATCCTTGTGATTTCAATGAATAAAATTCTTTTGATTTGATTTGTATCCAGCATGAATACTGCGATTGCACCAATCCGCTTGCCAAGCGTGGTGATTATGGCAATTCCCTCCTTTGTATTTTTTGGGGAGGCCTCGTCCAGCTGTGGTCGCCTAAGAATGAAGCTAGGTGAATAAGGTGTTGCAGTGAGCCAATAGAGCAATTGAAAAACATCCAACATACGATGTTAGAGCCGAGCGTAGGAAGATGTTTTTGTTAATTGCATGGTGCGAAATCAATTGATTTTGCTGAGGATTCTGCATTCTTACAAACCTTAGACTTTAATTATTTGTAAATTGTGCTTTGTTTTGTAGAAGCTACGAAACGATTGGCAGCTAAGGAAGCTATGTCGCGAATCATGCTGCATCTCTACGTGACTTTCACCTACAAGATACCCATAGTTTGTGCATCATACAACTTCAAAAGGTATAGTATTTTTTAAATTTTCACGATCAGAACACGTTTATTGTTATTGTCCCGGGTATTTATCGCATGTTAGAGTCTGCTCAGCAAGAGAGCCGTCGTGGCCAAATTGTGAACTAACGTTGTGAACTAATTGAAACCATAATTAGGAGATGGTTTCTTTCTGTCGGCATTTTTAATCATAAACTAAAGAAATAGTTACATTTGTAATCATAAACTAAAGAAATAGTTACATTTGTAATCATAAACTAAAGAAATAGTTACATTTGTAATAGTATCATAACGGAACAGACGCGTTGTATTGCACGCTAAACAAAAAAGATATAATTAGGCACAGCAGCGCCCTCAAATTCCACGACGGGTCTCTTCCTGAACAGATTACCTTATTTTCTTTAAATAGGTAGGTAGCTATAGTTTAGTTATTCATTACTTTCTGGTAGCATTCTATAAGTAGGTATTTTGTCAAGTGTAAGAAATATCTTTTTTTTTTCTCTGAATTAGGCATCCATTTGTAGGTTTGTTTGAATTATACTATGTAGGTATCCTCCGTGCTTACCTGCTGATACCATCCAATTCATATGCTCGTAACTTAAAGGTACTTATGTTATTTGTTATACAAGAGTGCAAAGTTGCTTTTTAACCGCGTGCTTAATTTTGATGACCGAGCTAGCGAAGGATTCTAAAATATATTAATCACTCGCTACGCTCGTGATTAAAATATTAGAATCCTGAGCGTGAGCGAGGGAATCAAAAGAGCACGAGGTGAAAAATCTTTGCACTCGAGTGCAACACGTAACTTTTCATCCCACCTCAGCGAGGAAATGACTAAATGCAAAAAAAAAAAAACATTTAGGTACAATCACAAGATACTTTTGCGTATTTTTAACAGTTTCAGTCAATTCTGTTGGCGTCAAATAAACTTCCTCGTCGCTAGAATCACTCATTTTAGGTTTTTCAATTGTTTTCAAGTTTCTTGTTTTTAACCTAAGGTTTTAACAATATGAACGTGAAAAGAAAATGGCGCGCGTAAAGCAAATTAAAAAAAAAGTAATACACCAAGAAGGTTCCGAGTCTGAGTTTTAACAAATTAAAAAGGTTGTATGATAAATTCGACACCATGGAGGTAGAAGTAAATAGGTTTAATGATGTTTTGAATACACAAACTTAGTGCGCACGATGTTCTAAATTCAATTTTACTTTATCTAGCGGATAAAAACGGCTTTTGTACTCAGATATCGAAGGGTAAAAATACTCTTTCCGAGATGGTGGGATGAAAATGTTATTTTTTAGCTAAGTATTTAATTTGTTACTAACATATCATTGGTTGTTTGCGTTTTGTAAGCTTATTTGTATCAATCCGTGAGGACCATTAATTGGCTTTTCCGTCGCCTATTTTTGTTCGCATAGATTGTTTTTAAATTAAGCTGTTAAAAAAGATTGTATTTGTCTCGCATATAAGGTATAAACAGGGGAACCATGTTGATCACCAACCTACTATGTACACAAAGGAGATTTTTATTCCATTAATGTTTAGGGATTTAATTCGTATAAACATTAAAAATGAACTGGGTTTACAAAATATGTCAAAGCAATATAAGCGACAGAATGTCATAATTTTACCAATTTTCTTAAAGGCTGAACTAGGTTACGCCGGAAAAGTGGTGATTAAAACTTTTGTTAGTTCATAACATATATTATAATAATAATAAAAATCTTTATTGACATAATACATGATACATTAAATCATGCATGTCAAACTCAAAGTCATTGGTGGGCCAAATGCTTAAAAACCGTAGAATCAGTGGGCCGCAAGCCCAACCATTAAGAAAATAAATTCATTCATAGATATACCTAGATATACCTAGTAGTAGGTACCCTAGGGGAGCACTTATTGCAAGTAACTGAAAGTAAAATGACTATCAATTGACAATTCTTTATGATAATTTTGACCAACTGTTAGCCGTGTTTTAACTTGTCAAACGTTAGTCACTGAGTGACTTTCAGTTAGGGAATAGGGGGTAGGACGCTAATCGTTTATTTAATCATTACTTTATTGTAATATGAAAGAAAAATATACTATATGTTCTTAAAATTGAATCGGGCCGCAATCAAATTTGTAAAGGGCCGCATGCGGCCCGCGGGCCGCATGTTTGACATGCTTGCATTAAATCATAGATTCCATAGGCTCCCGAACTACTGTATTTCAGGTGCCAGTGGCTTCTCCCATCTTACAGCTATAATAATTATGTCTAACGTAGAAATTGACAGTACTCTACGTTACTAGTAATAATGATACCTAAATAGAAAATAAAAAACTTAAAAATATGCATTCTCTCAAATTTTGTTCTGAACGTAAATGTGTATGAAAATATTTTTTTAAATTTTAATTTATTTTTAATTTCTTTCTATTTTATTTTTCAATGTAGTTAACGCGGTTATGTGGTTACCTAAATAACCTATACCTTTTGGCTTTCGTGTCGTTTTTAATGAGGGAAAAGCCCTGATTAAAAACGGCACGAAAGCTAACTAGCGAAACTTCGATTAAAAAAAAAGTAGTTCAAATTGGTTCGATAGATGGCGCTGACTCAACTGTAACTGCCGAGATTGTTAAATGTATTATCTGTGGTGTACGCGTACTAAGCTATTATCTAACTGGTCTGTGGCTAATACTTATGATATTCTGTTTGTGTCTGCTTCTTGAGTGTGCGCTAGTGATTTCGTGGTGTTTTTGGAAGTAAGAAAAAATAAATACCACGAAACGAAAATATATCTACGTTGTTGATGTTGACATTTAACTTTATTTTGACATTTGACAGCTACGTAACAGAGCAGCGCCATGTATTTTCAACGCTGAAAGCATGATTTGAAACGGCCGTGAAAACCCCTCAATGACCTTGGTCCTTGCATGCGTATCTACCACTGTATAAAATATCTGCTTATAAAATGTGGATTCGATTTGGTTTAAGAGGGCACTATACTACAATTTAGGCTCCCTCTTTAACGCACGCGATAACCCGCGCGCCATCTCGCGCTAGCGAGTGTCGTGCACAAAAATGAAGTTTTTTGTTTATTATGGCGAAAATAATGTGTTTATCAAAAAACAGATTTTAGCATAAGAATAAATAGTTATTACCTACTTGTTGTAGTAAGTTTTATGTTAAAACACCGTAGGGTTCCTGAGATTTCTTTCAAAACGTGTGGGAAACAAGGATTTTTCATGAAATAAAACTATCGAGGTTTTCAACTTTACACAATAAATGCAAAAATATAAAATTTTCATATTCCAAAATATTTAACTCGTAGAACCCGTAGATACTGAGTTCTAGATCGATTTTGTAAGGCAAATTCACATAGTACGCCTTCTTAAGAACGGCATATATTTAATTGCATAAGAACTAGTATAAACTTTGAATCCTAGATTAATAAAATTTGAAATGTCAACAGCAAATGCTGCAGTGCCGGCATGCAGACCAACTATGGATGGTTTTCAATGAGCAGTAAGCTGAAGCATTCTTGCGAGCCCAATCTCATTGTTGTGGGCTTGAACGACTCCGTGGGATTGGTGGCCTTGAGGACGATAAAGAAAGGGGAGGAGCTTACAATCTCGTTCATGTGAGTATGGAACATAACACCCATCAGTCACACACGTAGTCTTCATACCACACTAGGATTTCCTGTGTCATGGGTATCAGGAACTACGAGTACCATGGTATCATAACACCCAGAGGCCCAATTCTCTAACTTAAAAATAGTTAAAATAGAGTTCGGATCATGTTTCGATCTTGTGTCAATGTCTTAAATGTCAGAAATGGTATTCTCTAAACATAAAATACAACACTGTAATGTGATTATATCGATTTGTGACCGAAACTTGAACGATTCAAAGTTTTTCAAAATGTTTATCTTAAGTAGATGGAGTCTCTCTTTACTCTTTGCAAATATAAATATAACTATCCTACTCTAATGGTAGTTACCGTGAATTAAAAGTAGACTAAATTGTTATTTATAAGGGAGCAGAATACCAACTTTCTGTCAATTCATAATTCAGTCTCGATTCGGTTAACTGTCAGTGTAGTTTTAACTTAACTTTAGAGAATTGGGCTTCAGATTCGGAACAAATATTTGCATATCATCTAAACATTTGTCCCGCAGCGGGAATCGAACCCGAAACCTCTCGCATCTAAGCCGGCTACTCTCCCGCCGCGCCACAGAGGTCAAATAGATGAGAGAGTAGGTATATTACCTACTGGTACAGAGTTCAGAACTTATTTTTTACCACTAGTAGTATCAAAACATCAGAATAGGTTTTGAACATTATTCTGAGATAAAAATTAACCTAAAAAACGGTTTATTTCAGTGAACACTTCTACGACTTCGAAATATTGCACAATAGCCCAGTCGACCATGTTAACGTGAGAGCAACTCGACTCTTCTTAGCGACGAAGCACATCTGCGCCTGCCGTGTTTGTACGCAAGACTGGGACGTGAACAGCGATGTTTATATAAAGATGACAAACAGACAAAACAAGTTGTTCTTGAAATCACAAAATTTCGATGACATCGAGGACGATGAAGCTTATATGAATATATGCGCAGTGCTCGACGCATTTCCATATAATTCAACGAAACATAAAAATGCATATGAAATGTTAAGAAAGATTATAAATTTAGTTCAATGTATAAAAACAAAAAATAAATGTTGGTTCGATTTTAAAATATAGATAGTATCAAGGTACTAAAGGGGGGGTCACCGGTAAAGTACATCACACACGCAGCAGACGCGGTAATATTTTATATGCGTATAAAAACTTATCGCATCTGCAGGTATCACACACGTAGCAGATACGATAATATACGAAAATGATACATTCACGCGGAAACCTTCAAACTGTATTGTATTTCAATTTTGACAACACAGATACAATCTGTCCATCTTTTGATATATGTCGGTGCCTACAGATACTTGACGGTAAAATATAAGTGATCTGCTACGTGTGTGTTGCTCCTCGAGTTTAGTATAGAGAGCGATATGGACAGATACGCGCTGCGATACAGATATCTTACCGCATCTGCTACGTGTGTGACACACTTAAGGCGCTTGCGCGCTTTTGTACGTGAACGAAGTTTGCTATTTTGGCTATTATTTCAATCAAACACCATGAAAATTTGTACACGTGATCAGTACACTAATATCTAGACATGTGGTGCTTTAGTTTCTTACAAAATTATATAGTTACCTAAGTCTTGTGGTAAGCTGGCATAGACTAAAATCCGATAGGTACCTACTTGCTTACTTTACGTTTGTACCTATTGATTTGAAACATTAAATTTAATTTAATATGTTATTGTTGTTCTTATTAAAAACCTTAAAACCCGCTCATGAGAGAAAAAAAACAATTTCGTGACTGCTAACGTTCCACCAAGTAACATTAACAGAAACTGTTTAAACATGTTTGCCGCGACAAACGGGAAAACATCCCCCGCGTTCGCCTGCGGGGGGAGGGTGCAGTCAGTAGAGATTTTCTAACAAAACACTGTCAACTCAAAAGTCTGGCTGGCTGTTTTAATAACATGTTTTGATAACATGTTTTTCTAAAATGATTAGTTAGAAAAAATAGAGCAGCCGACTCTGCTTAGACAAGTACCTACAATAAACTTTATAACACACAACTTTTGGAGATAAAATACTCATTTATTATTCTTGATTAGAATATATTCCAAAGGTAAGCAAAAGTCGATGAATTTACCTCATAATTTTATTGAGTTCAACTACAAAACAAATACAGTCTCAATATCTATGTAAGCACTACTTGCGTCTATACATATAAATTTACTGCACTGCTGCTTTGTACTAGCTAATATCTCATTCCTGACCTAGGGCCTAAAAACTCAACTCCGTATGACGCAAGAGGCTCTAAGACCTAGATAAATATAACATACTTAGTTTAAGCTTGTAAGTTACTATCGTTACTTAGCATTGCTTTGAATTAATTATAAGACATTTTACTTTGGCACGATCCTTTCGATCAAAATCAAAGTAGTGCTTGGCATAGTCTAGATTTTGCTGACTTAGCACGTAATTTGACATTCAAGTACCTAGGTATTGTGAGAAAAGCTATGCGTTTAATATTTTTCAAAACACTGGTTTTTCAGGTTCGTTTCGCTAATGCCGAGAAAATGAATGATTTGTATTCTTTCGCTGCTAAACTAATGATATTTATGAGATAACATCAATAAAAACCCTGTGTGTTCGATCTCTTGATTCCAGCAAAATCAATATCAAGAAGTGTTGAGCTGTAATCAGCAAAAACACAATAAAAATTTTATTTCGCGCCACTTGCGAAACGTTGCACCTTAAAGATTTTTAAAAAGCTCTTTACCAATCTCAAATCAAAATCAAATAAAAAATTTAATTATCTTTTTCTTTCTTTTTCTATATGTATAAAAGTAGTCTACTTTTTTTGCCGCTTCCGTCCCGCCATGCTCGCGACAGTCGAAATGTGCTAGGGTTGTCACAATTGTTCATAACTACCTACCAACTAACATTATTATGTAGGTATCTACTAAAATTATGAATCTTTGTATCTACTAAAAACCTTCTAAATCCAAACAGTCCGTACCTAGTAAAGTTTATTTTAGATGGCATGGCAGAGTTTAGTATACCTAGTTCAAGTAAAGATCTTCCTGAAGTCGTAGGTACTTATTTATTATATGTCACGGGTATTTATCGCGTGTTACCTTATTATTTATTATTCCCGACGTTTCGAATGCGTTACAGCAATCATGGTCGCGGGCTGACTGGGAGGTACTTATACTAACTTGTAAGTATGTTATATTTATCTGGCCCAAGTATGTAACCTAATGCTTACTTTGAACATTTATGAATATAAAACACAAACCTATTCGGTAAAAACTAGCACATAACATAAATAGGGTCGAAAACTGTAGTACCTCTATTTTGAATTTTTACATGTTTAAAAAACGGAAGGATCACACAATGTGCGCTTTTATAAATCGCACGTCACGTTATCGTGGACATTTACTTCCACGATGTAAAAAAAAGGTAGTTTAAATTGGTTCGTTAGATGGCGCTGACTCAACTATATCAATCAAGATTGTCTGTGGTGCACGCGTACAAAACTATTACCTAAGTAGTCTGTGGCTATTAGTCATGATATTCTGTTTGTGTTTGGTGTTTGCTTCTTGAGTGTACGCTAGTGATTTCGTGGTGTTTTTAAAAGTAGGCAAAAATAAATACCACGACACGAAAGTTATTTCTACGTTGTTGGTGTTGACATTTTACTTTATTTTGCCACTTGACTGCTACGTTACAGAGCAGCGCCATCTATTTTCAACGCTGAAAGCATGATTTGAAACGACCGTGAAAACCCCTCAACGAGTGTAACACGGATTTTTGTATGAAGAATGAGGTTCACAAAGTGTACGCTAGGGGCGCTCATCGGTGTTGCCACACAAAATCCTTGTTACACTACCTACACCATACTTCCGTGTCAATTGTTTGCCAAAAACTTAGTTTCAGCTCTCTGTATTATCGTTGTAACGTGGACGTCCAAGATAAAAATTATAAAAGCGCCCATTCAAACCATATTCCGCTGCTACACCGTTATTCAAAAGTAAGCAACCACAAAGAGTTCAGTAGACTCTCAGAATGGGTGGTATTGTCTCCACCTCGCTGTCCAGAGTCGTGTCGATGACGGGCCGGTACGTGATAGTGACGGCTCCGGTGTTCAGGTCGCACGAAGACAAGCTGTGCTTGCGCCAGTGCTGCTCTATCGGCCTCTTTGTCTGGCACAAACAAAGAAATTGAGCTGTAAGAAACTGCTTCTACCGGTAGGGCGCTTGCGCCCTTTTTGTACGCGAACGCAGTTTGCTTCTGTTTTGGCTATTATTCCATTAAACTCCATGAAATTTTGTACACGATGTACACTAAAATCTAAACAAGGAGTGCGTCAGTTTTAAAAAAATAGTTTTTAAAAATTTATGATTTGGTAACCATATAATTTTATAAGAAACTAACGCACCACGGATCTAGATATAAGTGTACTACTACTGATCATGTGTACAAAGTTTCATGCAGTTTGAAGAAATAATAAGGTGCTTTGGGGTAAGATCGTAGATGGGTTAAGATCGGTTAATTCATATTACCGCCAAATTTGGGCATTTTTTGAACGCGGGGCAGCATAGCCTCACGCGCCATTTTGTTGTGCCTGTGGAAAACTCAACCCTTCTGTTTTGTTTATACAGACTATAACAACCACAGACCATTATAAGTCTGTGGTCATTGTATTAGATAGATAGATACTCTTTGGCAGTGTGAAGAAAAATATACCCCGATTAGAATGTTCTCGTGGTTTTTAGTGAAATTTCCTTGAAAAAGCCCTGCAGGCGTAACCTCGGAAAGAGGAGGCAAGAGCCCCACATTATGGCGACCGTGGAAAAGGAAGACATCGCGGTTATAGCCTGCAAACGAGAACGAAAGGTAACGAGAACGTTGTTCACGAAGAGTGCCAACGTGCTCGACGATTTTCTCGAGGACGATAAAGCTTCTCCAATATTGTTAGCGGCTCAACATAATATAGTTCACGAACTCCTTATACAACTGACTGAGTTAGACCGCGAAATTAGAAAGATATTGAGAGACAGCGATGAGGCTATCCTGGAGAAAGAAATGGAAGGTGCTATGGAGTATAGATCTCGCTGGAATTTGCTAGATATAAAATACAAGAGCAAAAATAAAGCGAATCCTGTCGAAGATATTAAAGGAAGACGCAATTTCAATCTTCCAAAAATCGAATTCATCACATTTTGTGGCGATTTGAAGGGCTGGCTGCCATTTTGGGGTCAGTTCCAGAAAATAGACAACGATCCTCATATAGATGTACATGATAAATACCAGTACCTGCTACAAGCTATGAAAGACGAACCAAAGACACTGGTACAAAGTTTTTCTCCAACCTCCTACAAAGAATGCTTGGACCAACTCAAAGCAAGATATGCACGGGAAGAACTGCTGATTCAAGTCTATGTTCGTGAACTTTTAGGTATGATAAACAAAATGGAAAATACGAACCTAACTACACTGTACGATAAAATCAGTGCCATGCTAAGAGCATTGGAAACCCTTGGTGTAACAAAAGATAAATTTGCTGCATTTTTACTGCCAATGGTAGAATCGGCACTCCCACAAGAGCTCCTAAAAGTTTGGGAGAGAAATAAAACACAAAATACAGATATAAGTATAGAGTTGAATAACTTATTAACATTCGTAAGGAGAGAAGTCGAAAGTGAACAACGAATCTCATTAGCCACGAAAAGCCTTAATGGGATACAAAACAGAGACGAAGCTGCATCAGAACCAACAGCTGGTTGTTTACTGACAGGCACCCATAGTAACAACTTTAAGAAAACCACATGTGTGTGGTGCGACAAGGATTCTCACAGTAGTCTAGAATGCTACAGAATGCAAAAGATGAGCTTGGATGAGCGAAGAACCCATCTAAAACAAAAGAAAGCCTGTGCTATTTGTTTAAAGAAAGGACATCACCCGAAAATTTGTAAGGCAGCTGTAAAATGTATCATATGTACTCAGCGTCACTCCGTGGTTCTCTGCACTGGACAGAAGCATAAAGCTAGTGAAAGTGCTCCTAGAACTAGCCAACCTGCTCCACAGTCTGATGCTACAAGTGCTACCACAACAGCAATGCCAAGTGATGAAACTTCAAGCACCAACATGTCTGCGGGTGGTAAGCAAAATACAGAAACAACCTTACTACAGACAGTATCCGTCTGGATTTGCAACGGCGAGAAACAGGTGAAGGTTCGAGCTATGTTTGACAATGGTGCGCAACGCTCATACATCCGAGAAGAAGTTGCACGTAAACTCAACATATCTGCTGTGGGTAATGAAACATTGTCTCATACTTTATTTGGTGGTGTAGAAATAACTCCTAAACAATACAAGGTATATGATTTAAATGTAACAAGTGTAGATAGAACATTTTCATTCCAATTGACTGCTCTAGGACAGACATGCATTTGTAAAAATATTCCCAAATACACACAAAATAACCTGCCAAACTTACTCACCAAACACAAGATAGAACTTTCAGACAAAAACACACAATCAAATGATATTGATTTGCTGATAGGTGCAGATTTTTCTGGTTTGGTACTCACAGGTGATATAGTCCAACTACATGACACGCTTTTTGCGGTCAAAACTAAGTTGGGTTGGACCCTGCAGGGAAAAACTACTATGGCAATGTTTTGTTCTACAGACATAACTAATTTTTGGTCGTTGGAAACTTTAGGTATTCGCGACCCAGCTGAGACCAAGACCAAACAGCAGAACGAAGAGGAGGTGCTGGCGACTTTTGAAGAGAGTGTCACAGTCAACAATGAGGGCCGGTATGAAGTCATTCTTCCCTGGAAGGTAGGTCACGATGAATTACTAAATAACCTTGATATATCCTCACGTCGATTACAGTCTGTAACAAAAAGATTAAGGACAAACAACATGTATGAGGACTATGATAAGGTTCTTACTGAATGGCGTGATAAGGGAATTATTGAGATGGTACCGGAGTCCAAGAAAGACGAAGAATCTTCACATTACTTACCACATAGACCCGTTATAAAAGAGAAGAGTCTAACAACACGAATTCGACCTGTATTTGATGCCTCGGCGAAAGATAGATATGGTAAGTCATTGAATTTATGCCTTAGCAAAGGGGTCAATATGTTGGATACAATTCCTAAATTACTGAATGGATTTAGAAAAAGGGCGATTGGAGTCACTGCAGACATATCAAAGGCATTTTTACAAGTGTCTGTATCACCAAAAGACAGAGATATGTTGCGATTTTTATGGTGGAATAATGAGGGTGACATGATTACTTACCGGCATTGCAGAGTGGTGTTTGGCTTGACTTCCAGTCCATTTTTGCTCTCGGCTACTATCCAACATCATTTAAAAAAGGTAAGTCAAGACTTGAGAGGTTCAGCTGATATTTTAGCCAACTCATTCTATGTAGATAACTGTCAAACAAGTTTAGACACCAAAGAAACAGTCAGAAAGTTTGAAACAGAAGCCAAAGAAATAATGAGCCAGGCAAAGTTCGACCTCACACAGTGGACAATAGCTCCTCTCTCAGATCTGAAGAATGATGCTGTAGTCTCGGTACTGGGCCTTGAGTGGCACACTGCAGAAGATCAACTGAGCTGCAATATACATGATCTACCACCACTATGTGAAATAGGTAAGTTTACCAAAAGAAACCTACTATCTCTGACTCAAAGGATTTATGATCCGATAGGCTTTACTACAGCAGTGACATTAGTACCCAGATTAATCCTTCAAGAAACATGGCGTCGCAAAATAAACTGGGATGAGGAAATATCAGATGACCTGAAAATGAGATTTATTAGCTGGTATGAATCATTACATCATTTAAAACAATGTAGGATACCCCGACGACTCACAGCGATTCCATTTGATGAAAGTTCATTGCAATTGCATGTGTTCTGCGATGCATCTTGTGATGGAATTGCTGCATGTGTATACCTGAGAGCTGAAACTAAAGATAACATGTCAGTGAGAATAATTTCAGCAAAATCTCGAGTAGTACCCCCTGAAAAGATAACTATTCCCCGCCTAGAATTATTAGCAGCCTTGATAGGGTCGAGACTACTGGCAGAGGCACGCATAGACCTAAAATTGGAATCTACAGAATACTGCTGGACTGATTCTAGTGTAGCGTTGTGCTGGATTAAAAATGAGCTACCATGGAATACATATGTAGGAAATCGTGTCAAAGAAATCAGACAAAATACTAATAAAGATAACTGGTCTCACATTCCAGGCACGTCGAATCCAGCTGACTTGGCATCCAGAGGCTGTGACGCAACCCAACTACTATCTTCCCGTTGGCTGGAGGGACCTTTATGGTTGTACGCCGCGCCCGAGGAGTGGCCCAAGTCGTCTGTCAGCATGGATGAGACAGAGGCTAATCGTGAGCTAAAGAAAACAGCTGTTTGTAATACAAACATAAGCCCAACTGAAGGTATGACAAGTCAGCTTTCCTACTTTTCTAAGTATAGTAAAACTATTCGATCAGTGGCATGGATACTCAGATTTGCGCACAATACGCGTCATGAAATAAAGATTAAAGGTGAACTAAGCTATGAGGAATATGAAGAGGCTGAAAAAAGAGTTATAAGAATTATTCAGACAGAAAACAAGGATTACATAGAGAAGAAAATTCTGGGTCTTACACATTTCTATGATAAAGATGACCTGATTAAAATTAAAACAAAACTTCTACTTACCGACGTTCCAGAGAGCACGAAGTTTCCTGCAGTGTTGCCGGCGAACAGCTCCCTCACGCGCAGACTGGCCGAGCAGCGACACGTAAACCTACAACACGCCGGAATCGTTACGGTACTAGCCGATTTACGTTCAAGGTACTGGATAATAGGTGCGAGGCACTTACTTAAGTCTGTCATCGCCAATTGTAATACATGCAAACGGCATAGAGCCAAAGCAACGCGAGCGCCTCCAGCTCCACTTCCCGTAGAACGCACCCAGTGTACTGCTCCATTCGAGATAACGGGAGTCGATCTGGCGGGCCCCTTATACCTACGCGGTGGCGAGAAGTGCTGGATAGTGTTGTACACCTGCGCTGTGTATCGAGCGGTGCATCTCGAGGTAACAAAATCGTTGTCAACTGAATCATTTTTAATGACACTACGACGCTTCATAGCACGTAGGGGTAGAGTCAATGTTATCATCAGTGATAATGGTACAAATTTTGTTGGTACAAAAAACTTATTGTCTGATTTAGACTGGGACGAAATTCAAAGACAGTCCACGATACAACGCATAAAATGGAAGCTGAACGCACCTACAGCTGCGTGGTGGGGTGGATTCTGGGAGAGGCTTATCAAAATTTTGAAGGACCTATTGAAAAGAGTCCTCGGGCAGTCGTCAGTCACGTATGTAGAGCTTGAAACAATTTTATGTGACTGTGAAGCAACAATGAATGGACGCCCATTGACTTACATTGAAGATGATAAGACAAATTCCCTGGAACCCTTAAAGCCTAACAGTTTTTTACAACCGATTTCTCAGACTGATGTCACTGACATTGATATGATAGATATGAAAAGTCTAAACAAGAGATTGCGCTATCTACAAAAGCTAAGAGAAGATTTTAGACAAAGATTTAAGACAGAGTATCTGACTACTTTGGTTCAGAGAGGAAAGGAGAAACAAGACAGTCTTAAAAAGGGAGATGTAGTTTTGATTGAAACTGAAGATAAGAGAATTAAGTGGCCTTTAGGAATAATAGATGAGATTTTTCCAGGTCGTGACCATATTAATAGAACAGCAAAGGTGAGAACATCAACCGGCTATAAGGTACGTCCATTTCAACGTTTATTTAAACTAGAAGTTTCTGATCCTGACGTGGAGTTTCCTCATCAAATGGTAGTACCTACCATTCACGTACCAACAGAAGTAGATGTAAAGTCGCAAGTGGTGCCAGTAGTCCCTCATTCTCAGGTACAGCCGGCGGAAAAAGACGTCAAGGAGACGACCACTCGGTCAGGGCGCGTTGCTAGGTTACCTAGTAGGTATCTGATTTAAGGTAGGTATGTACCTACTTGGTTTTATTAGGTTTGTCTTCCCAAAGTCGGGTTGTATGCCTATTGTTTTTCATACACATACACAATTCATTGATCATTCATGACTATAAAGAGATAAAATGTCTGTCTGTCCTTCTAGTAAAGTTCGTTGTCATGTAACTTAATTGATAAATTTTAAAAGATTATTTTGTATTGTGACTAATGTTGTGTAAACTAATAATATATAAATTGTGTAATAATATAACCTAAGATCAGAGACTAGAAGTCTCTGCTAAGATTATCTTTGTTCTTTCTATTATATTATGATTACTTATGATATAATAATAATTGATGTGTCTAAGATTTTATGTTTTTAATGATTCCTGTGTAATAATTGAGGCTACATAATAAATGATAATTCTATAGATAGTACCTATTGAAGTTTGTAACTTGACTAAATTTTAGTTAACTTTGATATTTAGATAGTATTGAAATATTGTGTTGTTTAAGGGTAGGTAAAGTCTTGATTGTTAATGTTAAAATAATATGTTGACACATTCATTTGTTAATTTAGGTATCTATTTTTCTGGGTGTGGAGTGTGTGGAAAACTCAACCCTTCTGTTTTGTTTATACAGACTATAACAACCACAGACCATTATAAGTCTGTGGTCATTGTATTAGATAGATAGATACTCTTTGGCAGTGTGAAGAAAAATATACCCCGATTAGAATGTTCTCGTGGTTTTTAGTGAAATTTCCTTGAAAAAGCCCTGCAGGCGTAACCTCGGAAAGAGGAGGCAAGAGCCCCACAGTGCCCGTGCCGTCAGTCTGCATCTCGCCGCTACGCCCACGCCCAGCCAGTCGTGAGTTATGGACAGGATAGTGTGAAATGGGAAAAAAAGTACTTTTTGAGAAGATTCGATCTTACCCCCGACGACTATTTGTAGACAATTTGTTAAGTAATTTTTCTTTTTGCTAGTTTTGTCAGTGTATGGTAATATGGTATATGGCATACACTGAAACTGCCAAAAATTTAAAAAATATATAAACATCGCTAAAACTCAATTTTGAAGGAATTTCTTGACAATTTTTTAATCTGTTTTTACTTGGGCAAGAGCGGATCTTTTCTTGCTATAGAGCTTACTCTAAGTGTGACAGATTTTAGAAGGTATATCGGTCTTACCCCATCAAGGTACGATCTTTCCCTTGACATTTTGAAAAATCATACTCTCTTTGTTCAATTATAAAACAATAACCATTGTGTTTATCAAAACAACACAAGTAAAAAATGGAACTCACATACAGACATGGTCTTTTTACATACAGTTGGACATTATTGAGTAGTAAAATAGTAAAAAGAGGCGAGCCAAAAAAATTAATCCCAAGACCAGATTGGTTTTCAGAAAAATAGTCCGTTCTTACCCCAAAGCACCTTACCTGTCCTGCCACTGGCTTAGCATAGTCAAATTCATCCTCCCGCTTCGGGTAGTCGTCTCTGAAGTGCGCCCCCCGACTCTCGATCCTGTTCTTGGCGCAAGCCACCAACTGCACGGCCAGCTGTAACATGTTCTGCAGTTCCAGGGTCTCGATCTGAAAGTGATCCGAGGTTCTTATCAGGTTCAAAGAGTGACCTAGTCTCATTCAAGACGTTGTTTGTTTGTTTGTATATCCTTAATTGCACACATAAGCAAAAAGTAAATGTACATGTGCACGTGTGTGTGTGTGTGTGTGTACTGTATGTGTGTGTGTGTGTGTGTATTGTTCACTTATATGAGAATATCAAATTAGAAACAATTGTGTATTGTCGTTACGGTGCCGTTTAGGGCTTAGCCCCAATTAAGATTTGGACAGCGCTAATGATCAAAATGAATGAAATGAATGAATCAGCCAAAATGATCTCCGCTGATACGTTCCCCATTACCATATGCTGCTGTAATTGGGGGCTGGTTAGATAGGCATCAGCCCGTAGAAGTCCACTGCTGAACATAGGCCTCCGTAGAAGGTTCTCGAGTGGCGACCACAAATCTGACGACGCGGTTAAGGAAGGCCCTCTACTTGATGAACTAAAAACATTATAAACGTCGCACCAAGTCGGTGGATGGAGGCGGCTCATGACCGTTTGTCGTGGCATTCTACGGGCGAGGCCTATGTCCAGCAGTGGACTTCGACAGACTGCTGATGATGATGAATAAGAGATCTTTGTAACTCACCAGGTCGCTGTTCCAGTTGAGGCGACGATCCGAAACACGGATCTGATGAAATGCCTGGAACCATTGCTGTATTTCTGTATCGGCTGTGACAGAAAACGGGTGCCTTTTTACTTACATCAAGGGTGTAAAGCAGCCTTTCCCAAAGTGGGCGATATCGCCCCCTTGTGGGTGCTGCAGGCCTAAAGGGGGGCAGTAAGAGACCCAGAAAAAAAGTGGTCGATGCGCTCAGGTCTCAAGTTAACTCTTGCGGTAGTAAAAGTCTCGTTTAGAATGAATGTTTAACTTTCCGCTAATATATCTCACAATAATTAATTTAATTTGAATTTATAGTGGTTTTTAAGTAGGTGAAAAAATGGGGGCGCTAAAAAATAATTTATTCTCAAAGTGGGCAGTAGACAAAATAAGTTTGGGAACCCCAGGTGTAAAGGGTGAATACTAGCTGACAATAATGATGATCCATGCTACCACAGAATACCTATAACTAATAATGCGAAGTTTTCTGACAGCTGAAAGAAAATAGTTCTAAATCCATGCATAGATGGCGCAGTCCAGATATGGTTGTCTAAATTTTGTCGGTCAGCCACTAATTGTCAGTGTCACTAACTTCACTCGCTTATGCTTTTCGTTGGTGAAGTAAAGTTAATATCTACGTAAAGGTGTGTTGAAATTCTTATAAGTATAAAAAACGAGCGACTTGAAAAACGAGCTTCGGAATCGCAACATGAAACTTGGAGGAAAAAGAGAGAAAACAAAGAGAATTTATTTTCTGTGGTGCTTTTGCAAAAACTTCAGAAGACACAACCATTTCATGTCACCGCCATCTACCGGATTTTTTTGCCTCCCTGAGAACTTCCCATTGGTCTAAAAACTATTGTTAAAAGGTCAATAAAAGTCAAGTAAGACCAGCATGTGGCGCGAAATTCAAATGTATTCGTGTTTTTTGCTCATCACAGCTCTAAACAATTCTTGCGATAGCGAAAACTGATTTTGCGAAAACAAAGATACCATAGACACATGTTTTAGTTGTTAGTATCTCATAAAGATAATTAGTTTAGCTACGAATATTGTTCAATGATTTTTACTATGTTTTTGTGTCGAAGTGGACGGAAGATACGAAAATGAAGTTTGTCGAAGAATATTTAAAGAAAGAGTGCTTGTGGAATATAAGATGCACGAATTTTAGAAATAAACTAGCCAAGCAACGCGATGAGCGATTCTCGATATAGTATCAGCTATAGCAAAATCTATCCAAAACCTCACTTATAACAAATTTAAGCACAGAATTCACGACTGCATTATGTTTTTGACCGTCCATACTGAGTGAACTAAAGAGCTTAACTTCTTAAATACGTATGGACATGTACTTATATATATGTCACTTAAATTTAACTTAAAATTTAGTTACCTACTTGACAACTTAATACGTGTAAACCTTTAAGTTTGGCTGGAGTAGGTATAAATGGGTTGACCAAGAAGCACCCGAAAGTGAGTTGAACTGTTCAATTTGTGTCTATCACCGTATCATTTTTTTGTAAATAAATGGGAAGTTTTCAGGGAGGCAATTTAAAAGACAAAATAGTCCTTAATATTCCGGTAGATCGCGGTGACTCGACATGCAGGGCGATTCTAAAACGTCGGAAACGTTTCCGATCGGATTCGTTAGTTTTTCATTTCGATTTGGTAAGTAACTAAAACAATTTTCTCTAGTAAAACAGTATAAAACAATAAATATTGTATATTACCTACCATGTTTTACAAGAGAAATATGTTAGAAAATTGTTTTTCACACCACCTGCTCGACAATGTCCAATTAAAAATCATGCAACCTCAATGTAAAGTAAAGCATTGTCTCTCTAGGGATATAAAGTTGTATGGAACTCCCTAGGGATTAAAGTGATTTGAATTTGGAACGTCAAATTCGTGTGGAGACTCGTGGAAAACTCTGAGTAAAAAAATGCCCATATGGCATTGTAAAGAGGTTTGTTCGAAAATCGAACTGGCCACCATAAGCAGAATTCAAAAAACAAAAAAAAAGGTGTGTTTACAAAGAATGTGAAACAAAAGATTCTTTTTTTACTGAAAATCACAGCACCAAACACGCGCATAGCGTGTTTGGTGCTGCAATTTTAATGCAATTTTAATGCAATATTTATGTTGATAAAAAATTACAAACGATAGTGATTCTACTCCAAAGTTTATCAAAATAGACGCTTTAGAGATTATTGATAATCTACTACCGCAAAAATCAAAACAAGGCTTTTTATTGTCTCGCAGAAAGTGTGAAAAGTAGAGTATGCTCCTCTGGAATAAAGCTTGTCTTCGTCTTGAGCAGCTTGAACCCCTCGCTTCACTCAGGACTCTATATAACTCCCTCGCTAAGAGTCCCTCGTTACGCTCAGGGTTCAATATGCCGCCCGCGACATAAGACACTGCTTTATTCCCTTAGTGCATAATCTACTATTAGTTACTTAGCACATCGAAATGAAAAACTAAAGAATCCGATCGGAAACGTTTCCGACGTTTTAGAATCGTCCTGCAGGTTGTTGTTTCTGAAGATTTTGCAAAAGCATCACAGAGAACAACTCATTTTTTTCTCTTTTTTTCCTCCAAGTTTCGCGTTGCGATTCCGAAGCTCGCTTTTCAAGTTTACTATTATAGACCGGTCTACTTAGTCCGGCTTCAACTATAACAACAAAAAATTATAACAATAACGTAACACTAACAAATATAGCAGAATTACAACAAAAACTTTACGTAGACACTTACTTTACTTCACCAACGAACAGCATGAGCGAGTGAAGTCAGTGACACTGACAGTTGTGGTGGCTGACCGACAAAATTTAGACAACCATATCTGGACTGCGCCATCTATGCATGGATTTAGAACTATTTTCTTTCAGCTGTCAGAAAACTTCCCATTATAAGAATAGTGAACAAGTGAACATACCTTCGGCCAGAACCTGGGCTTCGCGGAACACTCCGCACTTGTTCTGCATTGTGTTACGCATCTCAGCACGCAGTTCAGCAGTGGGCGCACAGCCGTTGGCGTTGCGAATCTTGTCCAGGTTGTCCAATGTTGCCTCACACAAGTCCTGTAACAATTCCACTGTCACAAGATCCGTCCAGACAAAGTTTGACAGCTACTAGTATTAAAAAAAAAACTCACTCACTTTCATTGGTCACTTTAGACACTTTTGCTCTTAGAATAAGGACTTGCTATACCAAAAGTGTCAAAAATTACAATTTTGTGATAATTCATTAATAATATTCAAACACAATTTGTTCAGTAGAATTGGGGCCCGGCTTTATGTTATATGTTATGTCCACTTTTGCCTTGTGTTCTCTGGGGAAAAAATTGTTTTTCTTTTGCTCACATCTCTTAACTCAGGCTGTTTATCCCCCGGCCTGCTGATCTTGCCGATGTTCATGGCAATGGCTTTACCAAAGACCACAATGTCGAGGATGGAATTGGCTCCGAGCCGATTCGCGCCGTGACAGTTGGATGTGGCCTCGCCGGCCCCGTGCAGGCCCGGCACGCAACAGTCCTTGCCGCCTTGGTAGACAATAACCTGCGAATAACAACATAACACCCACTTACCTTCGGCTAAATTCATAAACCTGCAGGGCAATTCTAAAACGTCGGAAACGTTTCCGATCGGATTCGTTAGTTTTTTATTTAGATGTGGTATGTAACTAAAAAAAAACTATTAAAACACAGCAAAAAAACAATAAATATTGTATAAGTATTACTGTGTTTTACTAGAGAAAATTGTTAGAAAAGTGTTTTAGTTACCTACTTACCACATCGAAATGAAAAACTAACGAATCTGATCGGAAACGTTTCCGACGTTTTAGAATAAGCCCTGCTGATCCCACACTACTAGGAATCCCTGTGTCGTGGGTATCAGGAACTACGAGCACAATGGTACCAAAACACCCAGACCCGGAACAAATATTTGCAGATCATACAAACATTTGTCCCGCAGAGGGAATCGAACCCGCAACCTCTTGTATCTCAGCCGGCTACTAGCACACCGTGCTACAGAGGCCGTTAAACTATGGTAGCCTACTTGTACGGAACCGTCTCCACGCGACGCAAGTCCGACTCGCACCTGACCGGTTTTTTTTTACTATTAGTTCACTCACTTCTCCCTTGTAGTTGATGGGTATACCACCCATGGTGTAGTGCACAGTGGGTATGATGGGAATGGGCTCCTTGGTCACGTCTACCCCAGTGAATGTCATTGCCGTCTCGCTGATGCCGGGCAGGCGATTTTTCAGAATGTCGGGGGACAGGTGGTGCAATTGTAGGAACATGTGGTCCTTCTTAGGGCCCACGCCACGGCCTGTAGGTCAAAAATGGAATATACAAGCAGATTATCTGAATCCTTAAGGGGCCGGCGAAGGCCGCAAGCAAATTCAATTTGAAGCGAGTTCAAAAATCAGCTATCCCTGTTTGGCACCGAGGCCTTTCCCCCTGCATGCGCGATGGGTGTAGGTACGAGCCGTTCGGAATTTGTGTCAAATTAGATCGTGTTCCGTAATACCAAAAATTATGAACAAAAACTTAATGTTTTTTTCATATCTTGTTGTTATTCTGTAACTTGTCAATATATGCTATGTTCCTAATCACAGAATACTAGAAAATACGTTGTTTTTAATACGAAACAAATATGATGAAAACATGTCGTAAAAATAAACAAAATGGAATTAGCTTACATCTAATTTTAGGTAAGTATTTTGAAACAAGAAATATCCAGGAACCTAGAACAATACTACCCAAATCCGAATAATGGCATAATATGGTGGAAATATGTTTGAATTACAAATGATTTTGGTATTGCGTTTGGATGGGCATTTTATCCTCCCTCGTATAACGCTGAAAGTATTTTTAACGTTGGACCAACAAGACCCCACAGAGCAAATGAAAGCATAGTAAAAGTAAAACAAAATCGGTGGTCGGGAGATAGAATTCAGTCCTTGGCCTTATTTAGCATTACCTTAATCCTTTTTAAAAAATCCAGAATGTACACAAAAATAAGGAGTTGGCTAAAAAATAGAAACGAATTACACTAATATTATATATATAATTTTTTTTATGCTACTTGGCAAGCATATAAGCTTACGGCCCACCCAGATGGAAAGTAGTTACCGTAGCCTATGAACGCCTGTAACACCAGGGGCATCACACCACGAAAGTTTCAATTCTATTATGGCGTCAATGTTTGTGAATGACGTAAGAATAATTACATACATAATAATCATACCCTTGCGTATTTCAGTGGCTATAGACCTTGAGACGACGTCGCGGCTAGCCAAATCCTTAGCACTAGGAGCATATTGCTCCATGAACCTAGTTCCTTCGCTATTGATGAGGATTCCACCTTCGCCACGGGTACCTTCCGTGATAAGGCAGCCAGAACCGTAACAACCTTCGAATAAAGTCCACTATACTTTTTAGTAGATTTTTTATCTTAGTAAATTTTTGTAAATAAAGAAATGGTGTGTATAAGTGTCATGTATGTGTATCGTATGTGTATATACATACATGATACACTTACTTGACACTTATACACACCATTTCTTTATTTACAAACATTGTCTAAGATTAATATATATATACAGCGTGTAAAAAGACAGCTCCCGAATACTGAAGGTACCAGTAAAGCTATCTATATCATAGCTATATAAAATAGCTTTAGCTTGAGAAGTGATTAATTCCAGAGAAAAACTTTTTATTCGTTTCGTATCGTATTTGTCAGCCAGCAATGAACGCATTTATTCCGGCCGCAAGAGTTCAACGCTCCCGGTCAGCTGATCGACGCGCAGCGCGAGTATTGCTTAAATGGTTTTCATTGCTTTTTTGACGTTTTTATTTATTAATATGTTTTTAATGATAGAAATTAGGTTTTTTATGGATATTTATAAAGAAAACACGAAAAAAGCGGGCCAAAAGTGAGCACTTTTTTTTCGTGTTTTTTCAGCTTAAATATTTTTAGAATTATGGTCTGAATGCACTGTTTAATTTTTCGGGAGTAGTCTTTACACTCACTGTTTATATAATATTAGGCTAAGGCCGGGGGTAAGGTATTCCACACGTCATGGCGGACAACGTTTGTTATAAGACTTTGAAAAGGAGATGTCCACTTTTTATATGAAGGTTGGTTTTTTATTCTGAATAAAACCTGACCAGCCCAAAACGGTACTGATTTGGTACATACAAAAATAATACACGTAAAACTGCAAAAATCATATATTTAGAGCCCCCCGTTTTTTTTTAAATAAATTAGTATTTTCTTCGCTAGTGGTAACACCTCCTACAAAAAAAAACAGTTGGCAACACAAGAAATGCAAAGCTAAAAAAAACATATTGTCGTTGTCAGTACTAAATGACAGTAAATAGTGTGTGCAGCGGTGCATGTGCAAATTGTGCAATGTTGGTTTAACTAAGGTTCTGTCCATTTTGATCAGTCAGTTTGATTGAATGATTGTTTTTTTAATGATAGAGCATATTGACTTTTTTTGTGGTAACCAAACCGCCATCATTCTTCAAAGGTTTAAATATCGACCGAAATGAAAAAAAGTATTACTTATCTCCTAAACGGGGGGTCCTAAAAATGAATGATTTTCATAGAAAAGATAGGTTTAGGGATCTCTACCCAAATATACTTATTAAAATCCCGGTTAGATTTAATGATTATTAAAAAACCACTATTGGACATCACCTTTCAAAGTTTTTCGACCATGAATTTCAAATACGATGTATTGAACCGTTTGGTCGGAATAAGCCGCCCTCGGCCTTATAGGGGTTTTATGTCATACATTCTATAGCTTCGCGTATACACTACGTTTCATCACCATTAGCCTTGAGACGTTCACTGTTGGATGATGCCATAATCAACACACTTGGCAGGCGGATTGGTGATGGCCAAGATCGCAGTATTGATGGTGGGTGAGTAGGTAGGAGAATGCTGCTGCCCATCCCCTGGTGTAATCCCTTAGTCGGGTTTTACTAATTTAGGAACTATTCTATCGAATAACATTACATAAGTTGCAAGAGGTGGGTTCGTTATTTTACAATAGGAATGTAGAAAAAAAATTCAAAATGTCAATGTAAAATGTGTCATGGTACAAATTTCATCAAGATTCTTGTGGTAGAACCAATTTTATGATTGCTTTTGTAATTAGTCCAAATTTGATAGATACAAAAGAAACAGCTTCAACCGCCATTTTTCATTTTTTTTTATTCTACTTGGCAAGCAAACAAGCATACGGCCCACCTGATGGAAAGCAGATTACCGTAGCTTATGGACGCCTGCAACACCAGAGACATCACACGCGCACTGCCGGCCCTGAGACATAAAGATGAAAAGTCTCATGTGCTTATAATTTCACCGGCACCCCCCAAACCGAAACACAGCAATGTGAGCACTACTGCTTGGCGGCAGAAATAGGTACGGTGGTAGTACTTCCCCAGACGAACTCTTTCACAAGAAGTTCTACTACTAACAGAAGTTTTTATAACCCGCGACTTATGGGCCTCCCTTGCGAACCTATAGGGCGATTTGGCCAATTCCAAGGGCCAAAACCTTTTTGTAGAAACCTTATTGAATAAATGATTTTCATTATGATGGAAGAACAGTACCTGTGGGATGAAACTGTATGAACTCCATGTCCTGAAGAGGGACACCAGCTCGGTGGGCTATGGCACACCCGTCGCCGGTGCAAGTGTGCGCCGCTGTGCACGAGAAATACATGCGGGGGTAACCGCCGGTGGCTATCACGGTGTTTTTGGCTTGGAACCTGCTGATGCGTAAAACTACTAGATGTAATAGATGTGTAAACCATGGTGCTAGTAATTCCTGATACTCACGAGTTCACGACACAGGGAGTCCTAGTGTGCGAAAAGAGGCCCAATTCTCGTTCTAAAAATTACTCAAAATATAAAGCACGGATCACGTTCCGATTGAGTGTCGATGTCTTAAATGTCAGAAATGGTATTCTCATAGCTTACAACACGTTCAAGTTTCGGTCACATTTATTTCAAAATGTGACCGAAACTTGAACGCTAAAAAAGTTTCAAAGATTTTTCGATAATTTTAACTTAAATTGATGGAGTCTCTTTTTTTATAGTTATATATAGGTATAACTATAATGCTCTAATTGTAGTCACCGTGAATCGAAAGTAGACTAAATTGTTAGGTATTAAGGAAGTAAAATACCAACTTTCTGTCAATTCACAATTCAGTCTCGATGCGGTCTACGGTGTAGTTTTAAAATAATTAAGAGAAATGGGCCTCAGCACTATGTGTTTGAATAGGTGTTGGGTAGGGACTATGTATACCTACTATTGAAATGTTGGCTGTTATTTCGTGACTTATAAGAGCGATCATCAAAAAAAGCAAGAGGGCTACTAGCGTCATCGCTATTTGAATGTTACTTTGTCTGCAGCCTCGGGGCAGGGCTGTCAAACGTAGCTTTTCTCAAACAAAAGTTACCGTTTGACAGTTCTGATTGCACAGTTTACGCCTGTTGCAAACCGGCAGCGGTATTACCTAAAATTAGCGACCAGCAATTAGCAATTATTGTACAATTATCGCGCGATCGATTGCTAGATGTAACAAAAAATGCTTTGGATTCGTTGGTACGTAATACGAATTAGCAATTTAGCTGTGATAATCGCGCGTTTATTGCTATTGCTTTGCTATTGCAAGATACACAATAAGCCAGCGGGAAGTTTTCTGATAGCTAAAAGAAAATAGTTCTAAGTCCATGCATAGATTGTGCCTGTCCTGATTTGGTTCTCTAAATTTTGTCGGTCAGCCCCAACTGTCAGTGTCACTGACTTCACCCGCTCATGCTCGTACGCGTTCGTTGGTGAAATAACTGCGTAAAAAGTTTTTGTTGAAATTCTGATATTTGTTAGTGCTAAGTATGCTTCTTCGTTCTCTGCAAAAAGAATTTGTTCTCTGTGGTGCTTTTGTAAAATCTTTAGAAGACAGAACCATGTCGAGTCACCGCCATCTACCGGATTTTTAAGAACTATTTTTTCTTTTTAATTGCCTCCCTGAAAACTTCTCATAGCCCTAGCTACGGGTCCTAAATGACGCATGGTTCTACGAAGCTGATTGGGTTTAGCCAAGTGACGTGACCTGTGTAGGCTGCTGTCATCCATGTCCATTGCTATGACACCGACCACCTCACCATCCTGCACCAGAAGGTCGAGCACAAAGTACTCGGAGAAGAGGTCGATGTTCTGGAACTTCGTGCTGTAGCCGTACAGCGTGTGTAAAAGCGCGTGACCGGTTCTGTAAAACGTTGAAACTTCAACTCCTAATTACTGAACCCTCGTTTCAAAACCCAGGTTTGAAATATTCTCAAAAACGGAAAGTTGACAGGTGTGCAAAATTTCAGCTCAATCGGTTGGGTGGATCTGGCGAAAATTAACACTCAGCAGGTCTAAAAAGGCCAATTTATATGAATCATAATACGATTCATATAAAGAAATTGCGAAGGATCTGCTGAGAATTCGGAATATGAATTTTATTGCTATCTGCGGCCCAATTCTCTAATTATACGCGAAGAAGGCAAATAGTGTCAAAATCAGCTATCCCTGTTGGGCAGTTCATCCTTCCCCGACCCCTTAAGTAATAGTTAAAATACGTGACAGTGCGACTGACACGAGATTATATTGAGACTGGAATGTTTTTAAATTAGAGAATTGGGTCTCAGATGAATTTGGCACATTTAGCAATTCATCTGGAAGCAATTCATTTTCCGAATTCTCAGCAGATCCTTAGCAATTCGTTTATATCAATCGTCGTACTATGGTTCATATAAAGTGGCGAACGCTTTTTTAGACCTCCAGGACAGCGAGACTGCGTTGCCGTCGGTCGTGTTAGACCAAACACGAGATGATCATTATTATCATCATCAGCCTATAGAAGTCCACTTCTGGAGACAGGCCTGCCCCCTAGAATGCCAGGATGAACGGTCTTGAGCGGCTTACATCCACCGACTCCCAGCGACCTTTATTATTGGTTACGCTTACAGCATGTGTTCGCGTAATCTCATAACTACTTTAATATTTTTACGTTGTATGGTTAAAATACCTATAGGTAACCTAAGGGTTGGTTTACTTTTCTCGTAATTTTATGTAATCTTACGAGGTTCGCACGACCACACTGGTCTTTTGTATGAACTGACGTCTGTCACACGCATCGCATGCAGGTAGCATTGCGCGCCTGCATTCACTTAGCTTTGACTGTCCGTCTGCTACGGTCACCTTTCATCACGCGTCGCCAGATCAGTTTCTGATGTCCGTCTCCTGGTCTTGAAGTCTCCACCTAATCTACTGGTGTGACGACTCGCGCTCGCGTCGCTGGCTAATCATCAGCCATTCATTATCACATAACTTTGTTCACAAGACTCTCTGTGCTACCATTTGTGAGCTAGTGCAGTGCTTCATACGACCCCATGGACCTTGATTGCAGGCGTTGCCAGGTTAGTAAACCTTCCTATATTACCTAGGTTTAGCTGTGCAACGTATGATAACCGCAAGTTCTAGATTTTGTGAATTGGTACCATTCCGCGCGTATGTTTTTTAGCTGGTTCAAATAAGAACTTTCTCGCATGCTGAAAGTATACGCACCACTTTGATCCGGCTCGAAGGACCAAAATGGTGCGTATACTTTCAGCATGCGAGAAAGTATACGCACCACTTTGATCCTCCGAGCCTGATTAAGTTGTACAAATAAACTTAAAAATCTAGAATTTATTTGCGTATAATTGCATATCGTCATAGGAATATCGTCCTTATTGCGTTGTAAGTAAGGTCTATTTATGTTGTACTGGTCACGAACCTACGTTATAAATTTCTTGACTTATTTTCTAAAATTCACACTTTATGTTACTAATTCATAAAGGAAGTTATATAACTTATTTATAACTTTATTGATTCATGTCGTTTAATAAGTTTTTGCCAATAATTACGTGATATTTCGTCATTTAAGCATAATTTTCCGTTATTTATTGGTTATTGCGGGTAGGTTCGTGGATCGTCGCATGGTCGCATGTTGTGTTGCATCGGCCCAACATTGCCCTAAGCAAGCATTGCCGTAAAGCTAGCACATCGCGTAGAAACAACGTGTTCGGGGTTCTCACATAGATAGTTGTTGACGAAGTTAGCCAAGTTGACACTAACTTGAATCTAAATATAGGTCACGAACATTGTTGATAGGTATTCTGCTCAACATCGGGTTTAGCGTTCAATTAATATTTTTTGTTCATGTAAATACGGTTGATTTACGTAGGTACCTAGGTATATAAAATTGAGAGTTTTTGTTTAAGTTATTTAACTAACCGCCTCGTCCTAATATTGGATTAGACGAGTAATTATTCGCAATACAGTCCACACCGCATTTAATTAAATTATTGAAATTTAGTCAAATTAACATCGCATTCAATTTTTGTTTGAATTGTCTTTGATATTTTTATCTGAGAACTATAGGTAGGTAAATAGTTTACTTACACCGCACCTATCACTTACGCTAGGGTTGTACGATCGGATAAGATATTTCCGAATCCGTACAAGTTTTCATTTCGAATATTTATTTGATTTGTTTTATTTGGTTTTTACCAATTCGCACCTACGTTCGTGTTAGGGTTCGCATGGTCGGATACTAGTTCCGTTCCATACAAACTAATTAAAGTTTTGTTTAATCGCATCGCGCCTAACTTGTTAGGTTTCCGTACTATATACGGAAAAGTAGTTCCGTATTGGTTTTCGCATCGCATCGCACCTACGTACCAGCTTACGTTAGGCCATTGTTTATTCCGGAAATTCCGTAATTGCAAATTAGAGTTTTTATTGTTGACATTCGTTCATATTTGCCTTTCACACCTGTGTTTGTGTTAGGGTACCGCGTGGTCGGATAAGTGGTTCCGTACCTATTTTGTTTTTGTGTTTTTCTAATTTTGCCCCTTTCGTACGAGCTTACGCTAGGGTTCCGCGTGGACGGGAAATTGGTTCCGTACCTATTTAACTAAAATTTCATAAGAAGTTGTTTTGTGACTTTAACCCTGTTACACGTTGTGTAGAAGGGTTCCGCAGGTTAGGAAAATTGGTTCCGTACCTATTTTAATTAAATTCCATAAAGTTAAATTTTAACTCGCACCTTGTTACACCGCTGTGTATATAAGGGTTCCGCAGGTTTGGAAAAGTGGTTCCGTACCACTTTATATTAACTAGGTAAAATTTTGTTGACGTTTTTATTTGTATTCTCTGTTCATAATGGAGGATTTACAAACTAAACTCAAGCTTTATGAAGGCAAGCGCGCTGCATACTTTGCTCGAGTACAAACTATGTACGATTCTATTTCACATCTAGATAATGAAAGATCGAGAAACACGTTTATCGCGCAAGCTAAAACAATTGATCAAATTCGTAATGAGATTATAGTTACGATTGACAATATAAATCTTCTTTCTATGAAAATTAATCCTAAATACGAGGTTACTTATAGCACATTGTCTGCTTTTGACGATCTTTCTTGCGAAATAAAAAATGTTCTGAGTTCAATGACCGCAAACATAGATTCTAATACGAGTACCAAGTCAACGTCAGGATCATATCATATCAAAATACCTACGATCGAGCTCCCTACCTTCGAGGGTGACATTCAGACGTTTCCGTTTTTCTATGAGACATTCAAACGGGTTATTCATACAAATCCCGATCTAACAGATTCGGAACGCATACACTACCTACTGAGTCACCTCAAGGGTAAGGCGTCGAGCGTCGCAGCCGGCATTGTGCCCGCTGCCGAGAACTATCGTGTTATCTGGGATGCGCTTATCGCAAAATACAGGGACACACGCGCGTTAGCTGTTAACTACCTCAATCAGCTGTTTTCATTGAAGTCAGCTGGTTCATCGCCCGCTAATATTGAAAAGGTATTTGATAAATTCACCGCCATTGTAGCTGGACTCAAGCAATTAAAAATAGATAGTATGGATGATTTTATTTTCATGTACGCGGGTCTTAAGTTATTAGACTCCGACATCGCAAAACATTACGAAATGTCACTTCGCACCATGAAGGATCCTCAAGGCATAAACTATGATTACTTCGTAAAATTTGTTCGAGAGCAGGTTAAAATCCTGCACCGCACCGCGCCACAGCGACCTGATCGGTCAACTACTGGCAGCGGCGGCGCCAGTGCGTCGTCCGCCGCGCCCTCTAGGGTATCGCAGGTGTATGTAGCTACATCACCTAAATGTTCACTCTGTCATTCCACACATACACACTTGTTTAGGTGTAGTGCCTTTTTAAAACTGAACGCAAATGACAGATTTAAGTTTATAAAAGACAACCGGGTATGTGGTAACTGCCTAAGTGGTCAGCATACCGTATCTAAATGTCAGTCTTTAACCACATGCAAGAAGTGTAATGGTAAACACCATTCCCTTTTACATTTTGATCAATCGCTGCCGCCACAGAAACAAGCTTCAGCAATCAGCGCCGCACCAGCCGAACGTACCGTTGAGTCTGCACCTGCACAGGACCGTTTTTCCTTGTGTACACACTCTGCTACGGTTCATGGGACTACTCGCACTACTGAAGTGCTAGCTACTGCGAAAGTATTAGTGGTAGGTAGGAGAGGGAAGGATGCTGTGGTTCGCTGTCTTCTGGACCCGGGTTCCCAGAAAAACTATATCACAACTCGATGCTGTCGAATGCTCGGGTTACCCATCCGCGATGATTCAGTGGTCACCGTCAAAGGTATTGGTGGTACCTCTCAATCTGTACGAGGTTCAGTTGACCTCACGTTTAGCTCGCGCCTTCGCGCGCAGCCCAAGTATACCATTGACGCTTTGGTGCTAGATGAGATAACCGGACAACTCCCGTTATGCTCAATAGATGTCGCTGCTCTTAATCATATTGATTCAAAGCTACTTGCTGACGATACTTGGGGTGTGCCGGGGGATATTGACATTCTGTTAGGAGTAAAGCTTTTTGCTAAGTTATTGCAACCAGGTCAAATTGCTCCTACAGCTGGGTGTCCAGACGCATTAGAGACCGTGCTTGGCTATATACTTATGGGAGACGCGCCTGTCTTAGACCTTCCTAAAGCCACATTGTCCTTTTGTGCGACATCCTCACTGGACAGCTGCGACTTGCGCAAGTTCTGGGAGATAGAAGAAGTTCAGGCTTCTTCTATCACTAGTGTGGACGATAAACACTGCGAGCAGTTTTATTGTTCCACTACTACTCGCACCCAGTCTGGCAAGTATGTCGTTGCTTTGCCACTGAAGACAAACGCATCGGCGTTAGGAGATTCTTACGAAATCGCACGTCGTAGGTTTTTAAGCCTTGAACGTAAATTTAAATCGCATCCTAACGTCAAGTTACTTTATGATGACGTCATAAAGGACTACCTAAAAAATAATTACGTCACCTTAGTTGAAGGAATCCTTCCTGGAGAGGTTTCGTATTATATCCCGCACCACGCTGTTATTCGCGAGGACAAAACAACTACCAAGTTACGCGTAGTTCTTGATGCTAGCGCGAAGACATCCAATGGAACATCGTTAAATGACATTCTTTACGCAGGTCCTGTACTTCAAGCTGACCTTCTTAATATTCTTTTGAATTTGAGACTGTTCGCAATTGCCATTACGGCTGACGTTAAGGCTATGTACCTTAGAATAGCTGTGCATCCTGACGATCGTCCTCTTCAGCGTATACTATATCGCTTTCATGACGACCAGGAATTGAAAGTCCTACAGTTTTCTGTACTTCCATTTGGGCTCAAATGCTCTCCTTTTGTCGCGATTCGCACAATTCAACAATTGTGCAAGGATGAAGGTCATGATCTGCCTCTCGCCAGTAAGATACTAAGTTCATCTATCTACACTGACGATATCGTCAGCTCTATTCCTAGCACTGCGCTAGCAATAGACGCGGCTTACCAACTGATAACGATGTTTTCACGTGGTGATTTTCAATTGACCAAGTGGTCAAGCAATAGCTCCGACGTTCTTCGGGCTATTCCCGAGTCATTGCGACTCTCGCACAGTGTCGATCTAAGTAAGGATCCAACGCTGAAGGTTCTTGGGCTTCGTTGGTTTCCCGATGAAGACTATTTCGCATTCCAGGTCAACCCTGATGATCGTCCCTGCACAAAGAGAAATATTCTATCGTCCATTGCACGCCTCTTTGATGTTTTGGGTTTAGTCGCGCCCATGATCTTATATGCCAAGCTATTGATCAAGGATCTTTGGTTGGCAAAAATTGGTTGGGATGATGTCCCACCAAACCGCATTGTTCGCAAATGGGATCAATTTCAGGCTGAATTGCCTCATATTTCGCAACTTAAATTCAACCGCCATATTGGCGTAGTTGAATCGTCCAAGGTTTCACTTGTTGGCTTTGCAGATGCCAGTGAGAAAGCTTACGGTGGTGCTGTTTACGCCCACGTAGTCACGCCAGACGGTGGTATTGCTGTCTCACTGATATGTGCCAAGTCCAAAGTCGCTCCTCTTAAGGTTGTTTCGCTAGCTCGCCTTGAGCTATGCGCCGCTCTCCTTTTATCAGTCTTGATAAAACGAGTTTTCGATCTCTACTCCGCCCGACACGCCATTGAGGCTGTTGTTGCATTTTCAGATTCAACTGTAACTTTAAGTTGGATTCACTCATCGCCACATCGCTGGCACACTTATGTGGCCAATCGCATTGCCAAGATTCACGAGAATCTATCGGCTGAACACTTCTTTCACGTCAAAGGATCTGAGAATCCTAGTGACTGCCTCTCTCGTGGTTTAACGCCAGCGCAGCTAGTCCACCATCCATTGTGGTTGGATGGACCGCCATGGCTTAAACTGCCCCGTCACGAATGGCCTGTGAAACCATTCGTATCAGGTGACACGCAGGAGCTTCCTGAAATGAAGCCAATTGCTCTACCTGCTATATCGCTGGAACGTTCTGACGCAGTACCTCCTGCAGAAGACATTCTGTACTTCCGCTCTAGTAGATTTTCCTCCTGGACGAAATATTTGAGAACAATTTGTTATGTTTACAAATTTATAAAGCGTCTCCCCAAGGGACCAATTACTGCTTCTGACTTGGAATTCGCTGAATCAGTAGTGTGGCGATCTGTTCAACAAACCCATTTCGAATCAGATTTGGATCGCTTAACTCGCAACAAGTTATGTTCTAAGCCATTGCAGAAACTGAGTCCGTTTCTGCATAATGGGCTCATTCGCGTTGGTGGACGCTTAGCCAACTCTGAGTTAGACTTTGATTCGCGTCATCAAATTTTACTTCCTCGACAGGACCACATAGTGGAACTTCTGGTCTCCCACTATCATGTCAATAACTTTCACACAGGTCCAAACTTGCTTCTGTCGCTTTTGAGGCAGCGCTATTGGATCTTGTCCGCACGACGCATTGTTCGTCAAATTACATTTAACTGTAACCTTTGCTTTCGAGCCAAACCGCGACCGGTTTATCCAATCATGGCTGATCTGCCACACTCTCGCGTTGAGACTGCTCCCAAAGCATTCTCACACACTGGGTGTGACTATGCGGGACCGCTTATGATAACTTCTGTTCGCGGTAGAGGCCAAAAAAGCCGTAAGGCATATCTGTGCCTTTTTACGTGCATGACAACGCGTGCTCTGCATCTGGAAGTTGCCTCAGATCTTAGCACTGCTAGTTTTTTGTCTGCACTAAACCGCTTTCTTTCTCGTCGTGGTCCAATCGAGTGTCTCTATACCGACAACGCCACCAACTTTGTTGGTGCTAAATCATATCTTAACGAACTTTATCATTTCTTATCACAAGAATATCACCCCTATTGGGAAAAAGTACTGTCGGATCATAAAATAACCCTGAAAACAATCCCATGTAGAGCCCCACATTTCGGCGGTTGTTGGGAAAGTGAAGTGAAGAGTGTCAAAACGCACCTCTTCAAAGTAGTTGGTCAACAAATACTCACCTATGATGAGCTCAACACAGTGTTAGCTCAGGTTGAAGCACTGTTAAATTCGCGACCACTTTACGCACTTAGTTCAGATCCGTCAGAACCTACCGCACTAACGCCTGCACATTTCCTTAACACGAAACCACTCGTCTTTTTTCCTGCTCGTGAAGTAACTGAATCGCGTTTACATCTTATTTCGCGACATGAATTAACTGACAAACTTGTCCAATCTTTTTGGAAGCGGTGGCGCAATGAGTATTTGCACACCCTTCAATCTAGACAAAAATGGAACACTCCCGCCAACCCTGTGCGTGTTGGTATGGTTGTGGTCTCCATGCAGGATAATATTATGCCTATGCATTGGCCGTTAGGTTTAATCATTGAAATCTTTCCGGACAAAAAAGGAATATGTAGAGTCGCATCCATCAAGACCAAGAGTGGTATCTACCAGAGGCCGACCGTAAAGTTGTGCCCTCTACCAACGCAGTAATAAGTTGCTCTACTGTGTCTTTAGGTTAAGGATTTAATGTAATTTCATTTTGTTATAAAGTCGTTAGTTTTAACTCACAGTTATGTTTAGATTCTTTGTCTCTACACAATGTAGATCAGTAGAGTTTCGTGACGATATGCAATTTATCTAGTTTCGCTTCCTTTGTGTTTTGAGAGAGTAGGACTTCTCAAGCCGGAGGAAATGGTTACGCTTACAGCATGTGTTCGCGTAATCTCATAACTACTTTAATATTTTTACGTTGTATGGTTAAAATACCTATAGGTAACCTAAGGGTTGGTTTACTTTTCTCGTAATTTTATGTAATCTTACGAGGTTCGCACGACCACACTGGTCTTTTGTATGAACTGACGTCTGTCACACGCATCGCATGCAGGTAGCATTGCGCGCCTGCATTCACTTAGCTTTGACTGTCCGTCTGCTACGGTCACCTTTCATCACGCGTCGCCAGATCAGTTTCTGATGTCCGTCTCCTGGTCTTGAAGTCTCCACCTAATCTACTGGTGTGACGACTCGCGCTCGCGTCGCTGGCTAATCATCAGCCATTCATTATCACATAACTTTGTTCACAAGACTCTCTGTGCTACCATTTGTGAGCTAGTGCAGTGCTTCATACGACCCCATGGACCTTGATTGCAGGCGTTGCCAGGTTAGTAAACCTTCCTATATTACCTAGGTTTAGCTGTGCAACGTATGATAACCGCAAGTTCTAGATTTTGTGAATTGGTACCATTCCGCGCGTATGTTTTTTAGCTGGTTCAAATAAGAACTTTCTCGCATGCTGAAAGTATACGCACCACTTTGATCCGGCTCGAAGGACCAAAATGGTGCGTATACTTTCAGCATGCGAGAAAGTATACGCACCACTTTGATCCTCCGAGCCTGATTAAGTTGTACAAATAAACTTAAAAATCTAGAATTTATTTGCGTATAATTGCATATCGTCATAGGAATATCGTCCTTATTGCGTTGTAAGTAAGGTCTATTTATGTTGTACTGGTCACGAACCTACGTTATAAATTTCTTGACTTATTTTCTAAAATTCACACTTTATGTTACTAATTCATAAAGGAAGTTATATAACTTATTTATAACTTTATTGATTCATGTCGTTTAATAAGTTTTTGCCAATAATTACGTGATATTTCGTCATTTAAGCATAATTTTCCGTTATTTATTGGTTATTGCGGGTAGGTTCGTGGATCGTCGCATGGTCGCATGTTGTGTTGCATCGGCCCAACATTGCCCTAAGCAAGCATTGCCGTAAAGCTAGCACATCGCGTAGAAACAACGTGTTCGGGGTTCTCACATAGATAGTTGTTGACGAAGTTAGCCAAGTTGACACTAACTTGAATCTAAATATAGGTCACGAACATTGTTGATAGGTATTCTGCTCAACATCGGGTTTAGCGTTCAATTAATATTTTTTGTTCATGTAAATACGGTTGATTTACGTAGGTACCTAGGTATATAAAATTGAGAGTTTTTGTTTAAGTTATTTAACTAACCGCCTCGTCCTAATATTGGATTAGACGAGTAATTATTCGCAATACAGTCCACACCGCATTTAATTAAATTATTGAAATTTAGTCAAATTAACATCGCATTCAATTTTTGTTTGAATTGTCTTTGATATTTTTATCTGAGAACTATAGGTAGGTAAATAGTTTACTTACACCGCACCTATCACTTACGCTAGGGTTGTACGATCGGATAAGATATTTCCGAATCCGTACAAGTTTTCATTTCGAATATTTATTTGATTTGTTTTATTTGGTTTTTACCAATTCGCACCTACGTTCGTGTTAGGGTTCGCATGGTCGGATACTAGTTCCGTTCCATACAAACTAATTAAAGTTTTGTTTAATCGCATCGCGCCTAACTTGTTAGGTTTCCGTACTATATACGGAAAAGTAGTTCCGTATTGGTTTTCGCATCGCATCGCACCTACGTACCAGCTTACGTTAGGCCATTGTTTATTCCGGAAATTCCGTAATTGCAAATTAGAGTTTTTATTGTTGACATTCGTTCATATTTGCCTTTCACACCTGTGTTTGTGTTAGGGTACCGCGTGGTCGGATAAGTGGTTCCGTACCTATTTTGTTTTTGTGTTTTTCTAATTTTGCCCCTTTCGTACGAGCTTACGCTAGGGTTCCGCGTGGACGGGAAATTGGTTCCGTACCTATTTAACTAAAATTTCATAAGAAGTTGTTTTGTGACTTTAACCCTGTTACACGTTGTGTAGAAGGGTTCCGCAGGTTAGGAAAATTGGTTCCGTACCTATTTTAATTAAATTCCATAAAGTTAAATTTTAACTCGCACCTTGTTACACCGCTGTGTATATAAGGGTTCCGCAGGTTTGGAAAAGTGGTTCCGTACCACTTTATATTAACTAGGTAAAATTTTGTTGACGTTTTTATTTGTATTCTCTGTTCATAATGGAGGATTTACAAACTAAACTCAAGCTTTATGAAGGCAAGCGCGCTGCATACTTTGCTCGAGTACAAACTATGTACGATTCTATTTCACATCTAGATAATGAAAGATCGAGAAACACGTTTATCGCGCAAGCTAAAACAATTGATCAAATTCGTAATGAGATTATAGTTACGATTGACAATATAAATCTTCTTTCTATGAAAATTAATCCTAAATACGAGGTTACTTATAGCACATTGTCTGCTTTTGACGATCTTTCTTGCGAAATAAAAAATGTTCTGAGTTCAATGACCGCAAACATAGATTCTAATACGAGTACCAAGTCAACGTCAGGATCATATCATATCAAAATACCTACGATCGAGCTCCCTACCTTCGAGGGTGACATTCAGACGTTTCCGTTTTTCTATGAGACATTCAAACGGGTTATTCATACAAATCCCGATCTAACAGATTCGGAACGCATACACTACCTACTGAGTCACCTCAAGGGTAAGGCGTCGAGCGTCGCAGCCGGCATTGTGCCCGCTGCCGAGAACTATCGTGTTATCTGGGATGCGCTTATCGCAAAATACAGGGACACACGCGCGTTAGCTGTTAACTACCTCAATCAGCTGTTTTCATTGAAGTCAGCTGGTTCATCGCCCGCTAATATTGAAAAGGTATTTGATAAATTCACCGCCATTGTAGCTGGACTCAAGCAATTAAAAATAGATAGTATGGATGATTTTATTTTCATGTACGCGGGTCTTAAGTTATTAGACTCCGACATCGCAAAACATTACGAAATGTCACTTCGCACCATGAAGGATCCTCAAGGCATAAACTATGATTACTTCGTAAAATTTGTTCGAGAGCAGGTTAAAATCCTGCACCGCACCGCGCCACAGCGACCTGATCGGTCAACTACTGGCAGCGGCGGCGCCAGTGCGTCGTCCGCCGCGCCCTCTAGGGTATCGCAGGTGTATGTAGCTACATCACCTAAATGTTCACTCTGTCATTCCACACATACACACTTGTTTAGGTGTAGTGCCTTTTTAAAACTGAACGCAAATGACAGATTTAAGTTTATAAAAGACAACCGGGTATGTGGTAACTGCCTAAGTGGTCAGCATACCGTATCTAAATGTCAGTCTTTAACCACATGCAAGAAGTGTAATGGTAAACACCATTCCCTTTTACATTTTGATCAATCGCTGCCGCCACAGAAACAAGCTTCAGCAATCAGCGCCGCACCAGCCGAACGTACCGTTGAGTCTGCACCTGCACAGGACCGTTTTTCCTTGTGTACACACTCTGCTACGGTTCATGGGACTACTCGCACTACTGAAGTGCTAGCTACTGCGAAAGTATTAGTGGTAGGTAGGAGAGGGAAGGATGCTGTGGTTCGCTGTCTTCTGGACCCGGGTTCCCAGAAAAACTATATCACAACTCGATGCTGTCGAATGCTCGGGTTACCCATCCGCGATGATTCAGTGGTCACCGTCAAAGGTATTGGTGGTACCTCTCAATCTGTACGAGGTTCAGTTGACCTCACGTTTAGCTCGCGCCTTCGCGCGCAGCCCAAGTATACCATTGACGCTTTGGTGCTAGATGAGATAACCGGACAACTCCCGTTATGCTCAATAGATGTCGCTGCTCTTAATCATATTGATTCAAAGCTACTTGCTGACGATACTTGGGGTGTGCCGGGGGATATTGACATTCTGTTAGGAGTAAAGCTTTTTGCTAAGTTATTGCAACCAGGTCAAATTGCTCCTACAGCTGGGTGTCCAGACGCATTAGAGACCGTGCTTGGCTATATACTTATGGGAGACGCGCCTGTCTTAGACCTTCCTAAAGCCACATTGTCCTTTTGTGCGACATCCTCACTGGACAGCTGCGACTTGCGCAAGTTCTGGGAGATAGAAGAAGTTCAGGCTTCTTCTATCACTAGTGTGGACGATAAACACTGCGAGCAGTTTTATTGTTCCACTACTACTCGCACCCAGTCTGGCAAGTATGTCGTTGCTTTGCCACTGAAGACAAACGCATCGGCGTTAGGAGATTCTTACGAAATCGCACGTCGTAGGTTTTTAAGCCTTGAACGTAAATTTAAATCGCATCCTAACGTCAAGTTACTTTATGATGACGTCATAAAGGACTACCTAAAAAATAATTACGTCACCTTAGTTGAAGGAATCCTTCCTGGAGAGGTTTCGTATTATATCCCGCACCACGCTGTTATTCGCGAGGACAAAACAACTACCAAGTTACGCGTAGTTCTTGATGCTAGCGCGAAGACATCCAATGGAACATCGTTAAATGACATTCTTTACGCAGGTCCTGTACTTCAAGCTGACCTTCTTAATATTCTTTTGAATTTGAGACTGTTCGCAATTGCCATTACGGCTGACGTTAAGGCTATGTACCTTAGAATAGCTGTGCATCCTGACGATCGTCCTCTTCAGCGTATACTATATCGCTTTCATGACGACCAGGAATTGAAAGTCCTACAGTTTTCTGTACTTCCATTTGGGCTCAAATGCTCTCCTTTTGTCGCGATTCGCACAATTCAACAATTGTGCAAGGATGAAGGTCATGATCTGCCTCTCGCCAGTAAGATACTAAGTTCATCTATCTACACTGACGATATCGTCAGCTCTATTCCTAGCACTGCGCTAGCAATAGACGCGGCTTACCAACTGATAACGATGTTTTCACGTGGTGATTTTCAATTGACCAAGTGGTCAAGCAATAGCTCCGACGTTCTTCGGGCTATTCCCGAGTCATTGCGACTCTCGCACAGTGTCGATCTAAGTAAGGATCCAACGCTGAAGGTTCTTGGGCTTCGTTGGTTTCCCGATGAAGACTATTTCGCATTCCAGGTCAACCCTGATGATCGTCCCTGCACAAAGAGAAATATTCTATCGTCCATTGCACGCCTCTTTGATGTTTTGGGTTTAGTCGCGCCCATGATCTTATATGCCAAGCTATTGATCAAGGATCTTTGGTTGGCAAAAATTGGTTGGGATGATGTCCCACCAAACCGCATTGTTCGCAAATGGGATCAATTTCAGGCTGAATTGCCTCATATTTCGCAACTTAAATTCAACCGCCATATTGGCGTAGTTGAATCGTCCAAGGTTTCACTTGTTGGCTTTGCAGATGCCAGTGAGAAAGCTTACGGTGGTGCTGTTTACGCCCACGTAGTCACGCCAGACGGTGGTATTGCTGTCTCACTGATATGTGCCAAGTCCAAAGTCGCTCCTCTTAAGGTTGTTTCGCTAGCTCGCCTTGAGCTATGCGCCGCTCTCCTTTTATCAGTCTTGATAAAACGAGTTTTCGATCTCTACTCCGCCCGACACGCCATTGAGGCTGTTGTTGCATTTTCAGATTCAACTGTAACTTTAAGTTGGATTCACTCATCGCCACATCGCTGGCACACTTATGTGGCCAATCGCATTGCCAAGATTCACGAGAATCTATCGGCTGAACACTTCTTTCACGTCAAAGGATCTGAGAATCCTAGTGACTGCCTCTCTCGTGGTTTAACGCCAGCGCAGCTAGTCCACCATCCATTGTGGTTGGATGGACCGCCATGGCTTAAACTGCCCCGTCACGAATGGCCTGTGAAACCATTCGTATCAGGTGACACGCAGGAGCTTCCTGAAATGAAGCCAATTGCTCTACCTGCTATATCGCTGGAACGTTCTGACGCAGTACCTCCTGCAGAAGACATTCTGTACTTCCGCTCTAGTAGATTTTCCTCCTGGACGAAATATTTGAGAACAATTTGTTATGTTTACAAATTTATAAAGCGTCTCCCCAAGGGACCAATTACTGCTTCTGACTTGGAATTCGCTGAATCAGTAGTGTGGCGATCTGTTCAACAAACCCATTTCGAATCAGATTTGGATCGCTTAACTCGCAACAAGTTATGTTCTAAGCCATTGCAGAAACTGAGTCCGTTTCTGCATAATGGGCTCATTCGCGTTGGTGGACGCTTAGCCAACTCTGAGTTAGACTTTGATTCGCGTCATCAAATTTTACTTCCTCGACAGGACCACATAGTGGAACTTCTGGTCTCCCACTATCATGTCAATAACTTTCACACAGGTCCAAACTTGCTTCTGTCGCTTTTGAGGCAGCGCTATTGGATCTTGTCCGCACGACGCATTGTTCGTCAAATTACATTTAACTGTAACCTTTGCTTTCGAGCCAAACCGCGACCGGTTTATCCAATCATGGCTGATCTGCCACACTCTCGCGTTGAGACTGCTCCCAAAGCATTCTCACACACTGGGTGTGACTATGCGGGACCGCTTATGATAACTTCTGTTCGCGGTAGAGGCCAAAAAAGCCGTAAGGCATATCTGTGCCTTTTTACGTGCATGACAACGCGTGCTCTGCATCTGGAAGTTGCCTCAGATCTTAGCACTGCTAGTTTTTTGTCTGCACTAAACCGCTTTCTTTCTCGTCGTGGTCCAATCGAGTGTCTCTATACCGACAACGCCACCAACTTTGTTGGTGCTAAATCATATCTTAACGAACTTTATCATTTCTTATCACAAGAATATCACCCCTATTGGGAAAAAGTACTGTCGGATCATAAAATAACCCTGAAAACAATCCCATGTAGAGCCCCACATTTCGGCGGTTGTTGGGAAAGTGAAGTGAAGAGTGTCAAAACGCACCTCTTCAAAGTAGTTGGTCAACAAATACTCACCTATGATGAGCTCAACACAGTGTTAGCTCAGGTTGAAGCACTGTTAAATTCGCGACCACTTTACGCACTTAGTTCAGATCCGTCAGAACCTACCGCACTAACGCCTGCACATTTCCTTAACACGAAACCACTCGTCTTTTTTCCTGCTCGTGAAGTAACTGAATCGCGTTTACATCTTATTTCGCGACATGAATTAACTGACAAACTTGTCCAATCTTTTTGGAAGCGGTGGCGCAATGAGTATTTGCACACCCTTCAATCTAGACAAAAATGGAACACTCCCGCCAACCCTGTGCGTGTTGGTATGGTTGTGGTCTCCATGCAGGATAATATTATGCCTATGCATTGGCCGTTAGGTTTAATCATTGAAATCTTTCCGGACAAAAAAGGAATATGTAGAGTCGCATCCATCAAGACCAAGAGTGGTATCTACCAGAGGCCGACCGTAAAGTTGTGCCCTCTACCAACGCAGTAATAAGTTGCTCTACTGTGTCTTTAGGTTAAGGATTTAATGTAATTTCATTTTGTTATAAAGTCGTTAGTTTTAACTCACAGTTATGTTTAGATTCTTTGTCTCTACACAATGTAGATCAGTAGAGTTTCGTGACGATATGCAATTTATCTAGTTTCGCTTCCTTTGTGTTTTGAGAGAGTAGGACTTCTCAAGCCGGAGGAAATGGTTACGCTTACAGCATGTGTTCGCGTAATCTCATAACTACTTTAATATTTTTACGTTGTATGGTTAAAATACCTATAGGTAACCTAAGGGTTGGTTTACTTTTCTCGTAATTTTATGTAATCTTACGAGGTTCGCACGACCACACTGGTCTTTTGTATGAACTGACGTCTGTCACACGCATCGCATGCAGGTAGCATTGCGCGCCTGCATTCACTTAGCTTTGACTGTCCGTCTGCTACGGTCACCTTTCATCACGCGTCGCCAGATCAGTTTCTGATGTCCGTCTCCTGGTCTTGAAGTCTCCACCTAATCTACTGGTGTGACGACTCGCGCTCGCGTCGCTGGCTAATCATCAGCCATTCATTATCACATAACTTTGTTCACAAGACTCTCTGTGCTACCATTTGTGAGCTAGTGCAGTGCTTCATACGACCCCATGGACCTTGATTGCAGGCGTTGCCAGGTTAGTAAACCTTCCTATATTACCTAGGTTTAGCTGTGCAACGTATGATAACCGCAAGTTCTAGATTTTGTGAATTGGTACCATTCCGCGCGTATGTTTTTTAGCTGGTTCAAATAAGAACTTTCTCGCATGCTGAAAGTATACGCACCAATTATAATGTCTTTAGTTCATCAACTTACTTTCTCCAAACCTTCGCTGTCAATACCATTTGTACGCTGACGACCTCCAACTCTATTATTCGGCTACTGTAGACAACTTAGATAGCGCCATTCATGTTCTTAACGACGATCTGTGTCGCTTATTGTCGTGGTCAAATCGTTTCGGCATTAAAGTTAATCCGAACAAGTGTCAAGCCATCGTGGTCGGCAGCCCTCGTCAGGTCTGTAAGGTAGACGTCTCCAATATTCCTCTTCTTTTTTATGATAGCTCTATAATCCCTTTCTCTTCTACAGTTAAGAACCTTGGAGTCTTTTTTGACACCCATTTAAGCTGGATACCTCATGTTAAGGAAATTTCAAGAAAGTTCTACGCCTCATTGCACTCCATAATTCGTCTTAAAAATTTCTTGCCTACATCTACTAAAATATCCTTAGTCAACTCACTTCTAGTGCCCATAATCGATTATGCTGACGTCGCCTTTTTAGATCTGACTGAGGAACTTTTGAGTAAACTTGATCGTCTTCTCAATACTTGTATCCGTTTTATTTATAATCTGCGTAAGTACGATCATGTCAGTGTTTTTCGTGCAAAACTTAAGTGGCTACCTATTCGCGAACGTAGGAATTTGAGAATCCTTTGTTTACTCTTCTCAGTTCTAAAGGATCCGCACTCCCCTTGCTATCTTAAGGATCGTTTCCAATTCCTAGATGACGCACATGACAGGGAACTTAGGTCTGCCGATAATCTTCTTCTTGACATCCCGTTGCATAGGACTTCTTTCCGTTCAAATTCTTTTTCGGTTGTGGCTGTTCGACTCTGGAACGATTTGCCGGTAGTTATTAAAATGGCTGATTCAAAGGAGTCGTTTAAAAGGTTGGTACGTGAGCTTTATCTCAAGAAGCTAAATTATTAGTTATCTCCTTTGTTAAGTGTTTCACTCTCTTGATTTTATTATCTATGTTATTACCTACAGCCTTGGTTAATTTTATGTACTTTCTCACTCATTTGTTCTTAACATTCTTGATGTTTTGTATAATTTTAGTATGTATAATATATATGTGTATTATAATTTATTAGTATATATTATAATTTGTTAGTTTAGATTATATTTATATTTTTAGTTTTATTGGTTACTACCTTGTTTGTAAGGCACGCCTCACCATCTTTCTGCACGCCCAGGATGACTGGTAGATAATGCTATTAGCATTAAGTCCTCCTTGCACTAATGTTTTGTGTGAAAGTTTAAATAAATAAATAAATAAATAAAGAAGGGCCTTCGTCTACCTGCGTCCGGTTTGTGGTCGCCACTCGTTTGTTAGTAGTAAAACTTCTCGTGTAAGAGTTCGTCCGGGGAAGTACTACCACCTTACCTATTTCTGCCGCCAAGCAGTAGTGCTCGCATTACTGTGTTTCGGTTTGAAGGGTACGGTTGCCGGTGTAATTACAGGCACATGAGACTTTTCATCTTTATGTCTCAGGTTCGGCAGCGCGCGTCTGATGCCTCTGGTGTGCAGGCGTCCATAGGCTACGGTAACTATTTTCCACCATGTATGCTTGTTTGATTGCCAAGTAGTGTGGGATGTGTTGTTAATTGGTTACGATACCTATTGGTAGGCAGATGGGTTGAGCTCCAATAACGTAGTCCACACGAGATGTAAATGTAGTAACAATCCGTTTATTTCAATAAGTAGCTGTATCACAACAAAGCCAGCGAAATCACATAGAAAGTTATTTGCAACACAAGCACACAAGAGAATAGTCAGAAGGTAGAAGTACGAGCATAGTTACGAGATAGGTATAGATACAGTTCCCACAGGTTATGGGATTCGAAAAGCGAACGAACAGCTGCGCGAGCGTAGGCGGGGGCGCGCGCGAGTGACACGGGTTTTGTATCCGAAAGGTACGTCTCGACTGCCGCAGCAAACGCGTACCTACGCCCCGCGCCGTGAAGTTCGAGCGGATGTGCAACACTGGAATGCAGTAGGTAGCACAAGCTTCCGCTGCATACTACGGGTTTTACCCGACTATGCTTGTGAATTTATTATTTCTAAACTATTATTAAATGTTTTTATATGTAGGTATATTTAGATAGATTAGTAGGTACAGTAATGGTTTTAATTATTATTATAACAATGTTTAGATACGTAATGTAGTTGCACAGAGTCTCCTACATCACTCCCTCCCAGAGGCCGTGTCTACGGTCGATAATAGTCTGGGAAGTGGACACGTCTTCCCGATCTTGTTGTCCGTGTGGTGTCTTGTGGATGCGGTGTATTTTGTGGTTGAGGAGGGGGGTCTTTAGGTGTTACTTTTTGTTTATAAGGCGAGGCTGCGTCGTCAGACAGTATGTAGGCTGGCTTTAGGCGATCTACCGATACTGTGACGTCTCTGCCTTTTGCACGGATCTTGAAGAATTTGGTGCCCCGTTTTAAGACTTCGTGAGGCCCAGTGTAAGCGGGCTGAAGTGAACCACGTAGCGCGTCTTCCCTAAGAAATACGTGGCTACATGTGGCAAGATCTTTGAATACGAAGATTTTGTTAGTGGAGTGGTGTTGGGTCGGAATAGGACGAAGGTAGAAGTACGAGCATAGTTACGAGATAGGTATAGATACAGTTCCCACAGGTTATGGGATTCGAAAAGCGAACGAACAGCTGCGCGAGCGTAGGCGGGGGCGCGCGCGAGTGACACGGGTTTTGTATCCGAAAGGTACGTCTCGACTGCCGCAGCAAACGCGTACGCCCCGCGCCGTGAAGTTCGAGCGGATCAGGTGCAACACTGGAATGCAGTAGGTAGCACAAGCTTCCGCTGCATACTACGGGTTTTACCCGACTATGCTTGTGAATTTATTATTTCTAAACTATTATTAAATGTTTTTATATGTAGGTATATTTAGATAGATTAGTAGGTACAGTAATGGTTTTAACTATTATTATAACAATGTTTAGATACGTAATGTAGTTGCACAGAGTCTCCTACATCAGATGTGGTGTTTAGTGTGGTGTTTAACAATACCCGGAGTGCCAGCTGGTCGTGTAATTTCCGGGTATTGGGCTAATATGGCGTGATAACTATCGCTACCACCAGATGAAACCTTCACGCTTAAAACTAGGCTATCAGATTCAACGACAGAGGCTACGGTGCTGATATTGGTAAGGCTATCGATGAGCCTTTGATTGCTGATATCGACGATGAGGCGGTAGTGTGAGAGAAAGTCTACTCCGATGATAGCTTTCGTGACGTCCGCGACAACAAAACGCCAAGGAAAGGCGCGGCGTAAGCCTAAATTTAAGTTAAGGGTTAAGTAGCCATAGGTATCGATAGCGGTACCATTAGCAGCGCTTAGTTGATAAGATGTTTTGCTACGGCGGTGCTCGCGAAACGCGGATACGGGATAAACACAAATATCACTGCCAGTGTCAACTAAAAACTGTTCTTTGGTTTCACGATCGGTGATGAAGAGGCGACCCATTGAGTTTCGGCAATCGTTAGTCGCCATTATTGACTGCCCGGGGCGTTTCCCGCTTTGTAGTCGCACGGCTTCAGGCATTTCCGTGCTTCAGTACCAAAATTGGAGTGGTACCAGCAGACTGGGAATCTGCGGTAGCAGGAGTCAGATCTGTGCGATGGCGATCGGCTACGATTTCCTTGTCCTCGGTCCCGGGATCGTGACCTATGGCCAGCCTGGGCAGTCAGGGCGCTGACTTGCCTAGTTAGTAAAAAAAAACTCTAGAACCATAATTCCCTAACGGTTCCAAATGACATGATATATGGTGGTCCAATAGGAAAAAGACCGAGAAACTGTATATAAAGATTTAAGGAAGTACAGCATGGGAAGCACCAGAATATAATTGATGAAGTTGGTGGGACTTGAATATACCTACCTCCTTCATCAGCATCATCATCACCCGCTCGTTACGTCCACTGCTGAACGAAGGATTGGTTCCCTCCACGTCCGGTACCATATGGCGTAGCGAATTGATTTTATAGCGAAGCCTCCTCCATTTAATACAATGGAGAGATTTGCAATAATCACCACACTTGGCAGGCGCATTGGTGATCGCAGCTTCGTGTTACATACTCAGGCGGATGCTGCACATCCCCTGGTGTAACTCCTTAGTAATGGATTCATCCACGGGATGACTAAGAGGGTTCTTAAAGCTTGAATATACTTATTTTATTCTTTTATGGTATATTATTATACCGGTCTTCAACGCAGCAGGTGCGTTTGGCTTGCGACTTGCCGAGTTGTACGGTGCCTCCTCCGAACGCACGCTGGTAGATCTTCCCTTCCTGAGTCCTGGAGAATGGCATACCCATGTTCTCCAGCTCATAAACAACAGTCGGCGCCTCCCGCGTCAAATAATGGATAGAGTCCTGAAAGGAAAAGTAATTTAAAGAAATTACAAAACATACATTGTAATGATAATGTAATAGATAAAAATAAAGATAATTTTATTTGTTTTGTGAATATGGTAATATTTAAAAATCGTAGTTTCGACGTCCGGCGTTTGTTGCGTCCGGATCTGGGTGTTATGGTACCATGGTACTCGTAGTTCCTGATATCCACGACACAGTGAATCCTAGTGTGGAATCATGACTATATTGTATATGACTTTTGGGTGTTATGTAGTCTCACAACTATTCATATCCTTGCATCTCTTTGTACCCCCCTAGTGGAAGTTCTTCACAGATATGGTTACCAGATAGAAAATTTAAAAGTCCGGACAAAAAGCCTGACATTTGATGAAATTTCCGGACTTTCTTGTAAATATAATTATTAATATCGTCACGCATCGTGCATATGAATAAACGAAGCAAATTTTCGTTCGAATTTTCACGCGCGCTCGTGTCTTGTATCTATGATGGAACACGGGCGAAGAAGGGGCGAGAAGGGGGAAGAAGTAATGTTGTTACTTTGATTTGTAATAAAAATAATTTGGTTTATTTCACTCTTTACTTAATTGTAGAAATTCCCGACGGTTAGAATTCCCTCCGCATTCCGGACAAAGATCTATATCCGGACATGTCCGGAAAATTCCGGATGTATGGCAACCCTATTCACAGATCTCTCTGAGCAACTTCCAATAAGAAGAACCAAGTCTTCCAATAGGGGGTTACTACGGTCACCTACGCGGTGTAACCCAAAAACTTCCTCATACTCACAAACTCACTTATCCTACAGATCTTCGAAACTATTATCTTAAAAACTTGAAATTTTTCATTATCGTTCCTTTCCGCTTCTATGTCACCATTATCATCATCACAGCCTGTGTAAGTCCACTGCTGGACGAGGCCTCCCCCCATTGTATGCAATGGGGGGGTTTGCCATAATAAGCACGCTTGGTAGGTGTTTTATTTAATAGCAAAATAAAAAAAACTTACCTGATCTCCCAACCAGTCCGAACCTTTGACCGTGTCATAGAAATGCCATCTCCAGTCATCTTCGTGCATGGACCCTGAAAAACAAACTCGTCTAGCCTCGTCATCAATCCGAAGCATGATAAACCCCCCGTTCACCCCCCGAACTGACACCTCACAAATAGGTACACACAGGGGCGGATCTATATGAAGGCTTTTTGGGCTGCAGGGTGGATATAAAGGGCCTCTAGCCCCCCCATTGAAGTCAAAATGGTTAATATAGTGAATTTAAAAAATAACGAACGTTTTCAAAATTCTTATCATAAGGTTGGTTACCATGGGCGTAGTCAGGGGGGTTAGGGGGTTCAAACCCCTCCCCCCCCCCGAAATATTCAAAATGTTGACAAAAAAAACCCATATTAAAACTTACCGATAGCAGCGTTAAAACCGCCTTGGGCAGCAATTGTGTGCGAACGCGACGGAAACAGCTTCGTCACCAACGCCACAGAAAACTGCTGCTCCGCTAGCCCGACGGCGGCTCTCAATCCAGCACCACCAGCCCCTAACACCAGCGCATCGTGGATGTGGTGATGCACCACGTCGGCTGCGTTACGTTGTGACGCTGTGAAAACCTCAAGTTGTAGTAACATGCTGAGGCCCTAGTCTTAAGTTTTAACAAGGACGTATATATAAATAACAAATAAATAAATTCTGTACTTTTCACACAACATTATCTAGCCCCAAGCTAAGCAGCTAATGAGCTTTTGTTATGGGTACTAGATAACTGGTATACATAATACAATACATGACATTAAGTATAGATAGATATTTTTTATCATACATAGAAAAATACCCAGAACACCCTGAACAAATATCTGCAGATCGTACAAATATTTGTTCCGAGACGGGAATCGAACCCGCAACCTCCTGCGTCGCAGGCGAACCTTCGCCCGCCGCGCAACAGAGGTCGACAAAATCGTCGTATGGTGTAGTGTTACACGGATTTTTGTATGGAAATTGAGATTCACAAACTGTACACTATCATTAGTTTCTCCATACAAAATCTGTGTTACACTACACAACACCATACGTCCGTGTCAATTGTTTGCTAAATACTTACCCCCTTATTCATAATAGTTTCTCAAACCTATTTTAGTTAAACCCTTGGAAATGCCAGAGTAGAATAGTTAGGTAGGTACCTATTTATAGGATGTAATATCAAAAATATCTTTTTGACTTTGACTTTTGACCCCTATAATTATGGTCGGGCAGCCGCCCCCCTCCCCCCCTGCCGGTCACCATACGTCCCTATAAATTACTTGGTAGAAACTGACTTCAGTTTCAGATGTGTTTGAGCCCTGAAACCGTATTCCGATCTTTTTCGCTAAGTAAAAATAAATAAATAAAATATGAATAGCTAGTCATGTAGGTATTCTATGGTAGAGACGTGGATGTCCTAATAAAATTAGAAGCTATGTCAGGCTTTGATTGTGTGTATATAATCAAAGATGTCAGGATATAATTTTAGCGTTATAAAAACATATACAGTGTTAGCTACGGCTTACCTCCGACAGGCAGTTTGATGAACCTGTGTTTAGGCCTGATTATGCTTCTCATAATCTGAAATCAAATCATTTTGGTATTTACCTAATGATATTTGGTGCGGAGAAAGTCTCACGGGTGATCGTTAGTGGACTAAAAACGGAGAAGTGCGAGCGAGACTCACGCCCTAAGTGCGCGTCCACTCCACAGTGAGTGCGCGGGGACGGGGGCCTTTGCGGGCGCGACACGACGGGGCGCGGGCGGGAGCGTGTGGGTGGCCACAGTGACGCACTGTGGCCCTGGCCTAAGGGTTCTGCCCCCTATTGCCTATTTACCTAACTAATAATCGCTTTTGATTACGATTTCGCAGTACATTGCGCCGCAGTTATTTAGAAGACGAGCCATAGTTGATAGTTACTACGTCATTCACGGACGATCGGTTTGCTGCAACACTCGGACTTAAGCCGGGTTATCACAGTACGAGTGCACTCGGAGTAAGCTCGGACGCTACTCGTATCGTGTAAACACGTAATCCGAGCCCACTCAGACGCCGGCCGCCAAACCGAGTAGACTCGGACCGTGCTCTATTTTTCCAGTTCACTCGGATCAATTGTACCTATGGCAACAAAATGGATCAACTAAAAAAAAGTGGAACGAACGTAGCACAATGATCACAATTTAAAACGAGTGCACTATTGCGTGTAAAACGCAATACAAGCGCACTCCCTATACGACATAACTCGGATACGTCAAAGTCAAAAAGAACTTTATTCATTGAAATCACAAGGATCATTTTGAATCGTCTTACATAAAATTTATTTACTCCTGTTCCAACGCGAGCAAGCCTAGAAGAATCAGGCAACAAACTCGGCTTGGCTTACATAAATGGTCCGTCTTACCACTAGGTGAGAAGCGCCTGTGTGGTGCCTCGGAGCAAGGAGTTGCTGATACATAGTAAATGAGAACTTAAAAACCTTAGGAAGGTAGTCAAAAGTAAATAAACATCAGCAAAAATATGCAAGACAGCACACGCTACGCTTGTTATACTTATAAATAATAATCTAATACAAACATGTAAATAGGTAAGTATCCACTCGAGCTCACTCGGTCCGAGTGCAGTCGTACCTACTATGAAAACCCGGCTTTAGGGCTCTGTCATCTACCCAGCCACGCTCACTGTGTAGACTTTACTTGTACCTATACTTGACAATACATAAATTAGCTTACCGATAACATGATTGTCAAATACAATAAAATTCCAAATTATTATCAAACGTGTGTAGATTTTTCTTTGCTGCTGAATTCAAATTCATACAAATTTATACAACTTGAAAACATTGATGATTCGAACGACAGCTGTCAACGACATGTTTTTTAACAGTAGAAAGAATATCTTCTGCAACAAACGATAAGGTTTACATGGAATTACAAATGAGTTTAAAGTTAACGGCGTTATAACCAGGGTTGGATTTAGGTCTGTTGAAAATGATAGCACAAAAATTTTGAAAAGATAGTTTGGAATAAAATTATAGTACGCTTCATTATTTTAACATAACTAATACCTACCTAGTGATACAATCAAAATAGTCATCAAAATTAACACCAGTTTATGTAAAATTTACTCCCCGTGAGCGAAATTTTCCGTAAATAGTTCATCGATGACAATTATTTATAATCTGTGGTAATAATTAGCACCAAGCCCACCTTTTTGTTGCATTATTTTTATGTGCATTAAAATAAGTATAAACTAAATAATTGTCAATTGTTAGTATCTCTGACTCTGTATTGTTCGACAGCCTAGCAACCCAATTAACTTTTTTTTAAAGTTGGATTTGGCAATGAATGATGTTTATTTTGGTCTTATAAGCGAAGTAATGAAATTATACTTAGTATTTTTTCGTACTATCCTTAGATATGGATAGTACATAGTACGAAGCATAAAATTGTAGTACAAATACTATAATTATAGTACGAAATCCAACGCTGGTTATAACCTTGCAGTCTCGCGTAGACAGAGTAACCAATAGACAATATAGATAACTTCCATCGCAGTCGTACAAGAAAGAGAACCATTTATGCATACGCCGTGTAAAAAAAGGGGATAGAATGATAATAACTACACAAAAAACTTTTTTTAAGTTGGATCGGTAGAGTATCATGTTTATTTTGTTCTTTTATGTGAAGTAATGATTATAATATTTTTACGTATCTACTATTCTGAGATATGGATAGTATATAGTACGAAGCATGAAAATGTAGTACTTACCTATAAATACTATAATTATAGTACGAAATCCAATCCTGGGGACGACCACAGAATAGCTGTACTTTATATACTGGGCTGCGGGTGGGGATGACTGGGGACGCCGAGTTTATTTCCTCAGGGCTCTCGTTATTGTGTATTATGTTCCTTTTCCAAGGGGCGACGACGACGACGACGACGACACCGACCGACGGACTTAATATCCAAACCGGACGCCACGCTAGCTACCTATTGTTGTTTCTATTGTTGTGTAATACCCTATTAACTTACTCAAATTATTTAATTATAATTTTATTTATTGTCTCGCATGTTTTCTCCATTAAGTATTTGTTTATTTGGTAAACTTAGTACGGATAACCGCGATACAGGCTAGCCCTAGTGCGGGATCCATAGCGTTTTCGAATTGTAGGTATGTAATCTGTTTTTTGAACAATAAGATTTACTTTTTACTTTTACTTTACCTACGAAAGAGGTAATAACTAAGTCTGATCAGCCCCCCTATTGAAAGTCACTCAGTGACTTTCGTTTTGACAAGTAAAATCATTTCAACAAATCAATCAATTGTCAATTTTTTATGATAATTTTGAGCAATTGATTTTAATTTTACTTGCCAAACGTTAGTCACCGAGTGACTTTCAGTTAGGAAATAACTGCACAGTAGTGTGACCTTCAAAAAACATTGGAGGAATAAAACAAAACAAAAAACCGGCACGCGACATGCGACAAAACATTTATAACACTTGTCAACATTTATAAATTTACAATTATTTATTTTGCACATCAAATAATGTCACAAAATAGTGGGCTTGAAGCTAACTATTACCACAGGTTATAAATAGTAGTCATCTGTGAACTATTTACGAGGACTTCCTATAAATTCCTCTCCCGGGGATTTCATTTTAATGACTGTTTTGATATTATGACTTAAGCACCTATATGTAAAAATAATAAAGCGTACTTTACTGACTATAATTTTATTACAAATACTACCTATACATGCTTTGAATTTTTTGTGCTATCTTTTTCGGCGTACCTAAATCCAACTCTGGTCATCCCTCCCTCGTTCGCAGCGTGGGGTGCGTGTACGTGACTACGTGACTTGAGTTGAGTTTAGTAGTAGACTTGAAGTCGTCATACGCGCTGTCCATCCAACAAGCCACTTGAAATCTTTTATTAAAAAACTTAGTTCCTACTAATCTGTGTTACGTGTTTTTACCTACAAACCGGCGGAAGTACCTATTACTAAGGTAAGACAAAATCCTGTTTTCCTGGAGAACGAAGTTAGATAGTTTGTTTAGAATAATACCATTAATAATTGTACCTTCATCATCAGTCGGTTTAATATTCGGCTTCCGATAGAATTGGGGGGATTTGTCATACCTACCGTGCATCTAGTCTAAAACTCTAGGCACTTAGCACAAACTTGACGTTCGAATCCCGTCCTTGTGTTAACAGATTAAGGCATAATTTATTATGGCGTAATAAAATAGTGCAGCATGTTTTCTACCATTACCTACTTGCCAACATAGAGCTTTTGTTAAACGCTCTAAGCTTGCCAAGCGTGGTGAATATGGCAAATCTTTCCCCGTCAAGCAATAACTGCAATAAGAAAGCGTCCCTTGTCGCGCCCGCCCCCGGTCGGTCGCTCAACGCTCGCTTGCCAAGCTCCGGTAGCTTGGCAGGCGAAATAAAAACGTAAGTAGGTACTTTATTGTTGGTAAATTCTTGGTCACGCACGCCAAAGATTTAAATCTTTGACGCACGCTGTAAGTCAGTACCTAACCAGAATTCACCTATAACTTATGCGATAAATTGATTTTGAGTATGTTAGTTAAGTACTAATAATAGACTCAAACTCAAAATAATACTCACTAAAAATTCTACGAGCGTGAGTAGGTATCTAATAGGTACCGTGCGCGTGCCTTATGCGTGCGCCCGCGCCATTTTGTTATTGTTTACGATTACGACCCGTTCTAACCAACTGTTTCTTTTGTTTCCCTTCCCCTGCACTGCACATTCCTTGCTAGGCGCTAGGGCAAGCAACATGACTCTTGACAAAAAAGTATAGGTACCTACCTACCTACCTGATACAGATGGTTTTCTATCTAACACCTGTTAGAAAACCATGTTCTTTCGACCATTTCAATCGATTGATTGGTTGGTGCCTTCACCAATATTATATCGATAGGTAGATACCTAGGTACGTGAAAATTTCCCGTTTTACAAAATGAATGATTGATTTTGATTGGATTGAAAATTCTAAATAGATTAGAGAATATTACCTACTTGTAGCAAACAAGATTCTTGTGGTAGAACCAGTTTTATGATAGGTACCTTTTGTAATTAGTTTAAGACGATTAACTAAAGCAAGCAACCGCGCCATCTTAAGTTTTCCTAGCGCTCCCGTGACGCATCGGTGCGCGGTGATAAAAATACGGGATATATCACGGACTTTGGTCCGGTCACGGGGTTTGATAAAATTCTCGAACTAAAACTAAAGAATATCCCAGTAATTCATACATCCTAAGAATCTCTGACTTGGGCAAAATTTTCTAACACTTACCTATTTTTACGTGATCAATTTTCGTTAGTGTAACTTTTTCCAATTAAAATCGCTCGAATTTTTTTTGTAAGTAATTAAATGTTTTTTTATTATTAAACACATTTCTAGCTGCATAAAAGTATTACCACAGGAAAGGACCCACTATTGTACAAGTCCTGAAAAAAAAAGCTAACTAATAGCCCTGATAGTTTTTTTTTTAATATTGTTCTTTCAGCAGCATCATCCACCTGCAGGGCGATTCTAAAACGTGGGAATGGAAACGTTTCCGATCGGATTCGTATGTTTTTAATTTCGACGTGGTAACTAAAACAATTTTCTAACAATTTTCTCTAGTAAAACACAGTAATATTAGTATTTATTGTTTTTTACTGTGTTTTACTAGAGAAAATTGTTTTAGTTACTTACCACATCGAAATGAATAACTAACGAATCCGATCGGAAACTTTTCCGACGTTTTAGAATCGCCCTGCCGGAGTTACTGAAAACTAATATTTATCTAGTCGTGTTTGGGCTGTTTAATCAGCTAGCTAATTTTATCATCATCCAAAAAGCAATATAATTACATAATAGCTTGTTTTTTTGCTTCCTCTTAAGATGTCAAACGTGGCAGGAGAACTTCGAAAGCTGACAGAACATGTGTCTGCGATGAATAACAAAATGGACAAGGCACACTCGGCGATCCTAGACCTGACGATGCGAGTTGGCAGCGTCGAGCGCACCTTAGCCGGTGGCTCTGGATCCACCCATACCCATACTAGGGCTACAGGTAAGTACTAACAATTAACATAACATAACACCCAACAGTCACATACGCAGTCTTGATCCCCTGGATTCCCTGTGTCGTATCAGGAACTACGAGTACCATGGTACCATAACACCCAGACCCAGAAGAAATATTAGCAGATCTTGAAAACATTTCTCGTGCAGCGGGAATCGAACCCGCAACTTCTTGCTTCTCAGCTAGCTACTAGCCCGTCGCACCACGGAGGTCATCATATTCAATCGTCATTGCAATGAGGGGTTTTCACGGGCGTTACAAATCATGCTTTCAGCGTTGAAAATAGATGGCGCTGCTCTGTTACGTAGCTGTCAAGTGTCAAAATAAAGTTAAATGTCAACATCAAAAACGTGGATATATTTACGTTTCGTGGTATTTATTTTTATGTACCTAAAAAACCACCACGAAATCACTAGCGCACTGTCAAGAAGCAGACACAAACAGAATATCATGACTAATAGCCAAGATTAGTTAGATAATAGCTTAGTACGCGTACACCACAGATAATACATTTGACAATTTTGTCAGCTATAGTTGAGTCAGCGCCATCTAGCGAACCAATTTGAACTACTTTTTTTAAAATCGAAGTTGAATAGCCCTCATTGGCGCGAAATTCATATTTAATTATGTTTTTGCTCGTCACAGCTGATTAACACTTCTTCAATAAAACATTTGTATTTGTTTTGTGTAATTTTGACTATGTTCTCTTAGGCTACGTGAACTGGAACTCCGATCATGACCCCCTCAAAGCCCAAGAGTGGGTCAAACTGTCCATCATCATCAAGTTGATGGCTGAAATGGATGACATGTTCTTCCGGAAGAGGAGGGTATGCCCCGACATCGAAGAGAAGAAAGACCTGCATAACATTATACGCTCAGTCAATGAAGAAACAAGATTCCCTCGGGTAACTTCTTAATATTTATACGTCGTTTAGCGATAAGAGGCCGTCCATTAATCACGTGATGTTTTTTTTGAATTTTTTAACCCCCCCTTCCTCTTGGTGATACGTATTCCTTGGTGAGGTTTAAGCCAACCCAAAATCACGTGTATTTTTTAAATTATTAATTACATTATTATTAATTTGTGTAAGAATCTTGTTTTTTTTAAATATTATCTTTAAATACAGGTATAAAGTATAATCTAATTTTATTCCGAAATTTAAGGCTTTTCGGTTTAGAAATCGCGCGTTTGACGAAAAAATAAATACACGTGATATCACAAGAAACCCTTGTGATATTTCGTGTTTTTTTCTAAACCCCCTCCCTCCACCCCTTTCAAGCCTCACGTGATTAATGGACGGTCCCTAAGATGACGTGCGAGAGTCGTGGAGTAATTAGGGTTCCGGACCTCAAAAGGTACCAACGGAACCATTATAGAATCACTCGGGTTATCTGTCTTGTCTGTCTGTCACAGTCTATTTTCTCTGAATCTACCGGATTAGTTGAAATTTGGTACATAATTATAGAGTTAGATGACCCAATCACGGATGTATTAGTCGTGGTGCACTCCGCTTTAGGTATGAAGCGACAAGTGCCCGGGCCGCCCCGCAAGACGGGTTAATTCAGTAAAGTGTGTCGCGCGCGCTCGATCTGACGCGTGCCTTACGCTAACAAAAAAGTAATTCTTATAGGTTTTTAAGTTCGAGTACCTATCTTGTACTATTATTTATTCTGTGCTATGGCTAAACGGTAATCGTCGTTAGTCATTCCATATTTGATACGCATATTTACCTACCTAAACATTATTAAACCTAAAGTAAAAGAGATATTTAGTTTCATTGACAAGTACAACGTATGACCATTAGATAATTATGTTGTCATAACCACAAAACACTAGTCGTCAACCCTTACGAGCCGCGTCACTCCGCGCCAGACAGCGACAGAGTTACGCGTTAGAAGAGAGCGGAAATGTTTAGGTGAATATCGCGATAGGCGCTAAGCGCTTATGCCGAGCTGAATTGCATTTTGTTGCGTCCCAGCAAAAGTCGCTAGTTTCATTGACAAGGTACACACAAACTAACGTATGCCACGTTAGTGTCTACCTTGTCAATGAAACTAAATATCTCTTTTACTTTAGGTTTAATAATATTTTGGTAGGTAAATATGCGTATCAAATATGGAATGACTAACGTCGCTTACCATTTGGGCATAGCACATAATAAATAATAAATAGTACAAGGTAGATACCTACTCGAACATAAAAAATAAGAATGACTTTTTTGTTAGCGTAAGCGCGCGCGACACACTTTACTTAATAAACCCGGCTTGCCGGGCGGCCCGGGTACTTGTAGCTTCATACATAAAGCGCGGAGTGCACCACGCCTGGCAGGTATTAAAAGTAAAATTACTTACTTGTTGCAGGATGAACCTTACGTGAACACCGGCTGCCCGCACGTCAATGCAGCGCTGACCGCGCTGAGAAACGGACAACCAGGCCCCGAACATTTCCTGCTGCGTAAGTTTAGTGCCACTTGCAAGGACTACGTCTACACTTGCAGCAGCTTCGAGGAGAAATATCAGCTGAAATGGCAATCCTTCCATTAAGCTGTTAGCCCACTGCGGCGTTGCAAGCCCTGACTAATGCCACGGATATACTGCAAACACCCGAGCAGGAGGTGAATTCTCGTAATCATTTTAAAACTAAGTACACTTTTTTTGATTGATTTTTGATATGACTGAAAAATTTGTATTCAACTCGAAAATATAGTGCTGATTTGCCTAGTTATTGTGAGTAAACCAGATATTACGTCAATATAATAACTGAAATACGTGATTTTTCAATTTTTTTTCTATCCGTGACCAAGCCAGAAATACAATTTGCAGTCATTTACTCGATACTTTTTTTTTATAATAAAATATATTATCGGAAAGTAAATTTTTGGATAAATTGTAATTACTTACGAGTATTTATTGGACTTTTGTTTTCCGACGCGTTCACGTTTCACTAGCACATTGTACTTCATACTTACGTGTTTGTGGGTTAGGTGCTTGCAGTATGTTCATGGCATTAGCTTCGCTTTGTATCAAATTACTAATGGAGTATCCGCCTGCAGCTTCGGTCGCATGATACTCAACTTTAAAGTATAATATTTTTTCTATTTGCTGACTTTTATGTCTTGATCTTGGTTTAATTTTATAATGACATTCAATTCAATGATTTATTTCTAATCATTGAGTTAATTAAATAACTAGTCATCACCCACAACGACATACGGATATACGCCACACACACGCATATGTGTGGGTTTAAAGTGTGGGATCGTCGCAGCTAACTTACGCAGCGTATACGTACATTGCGTTCGTCGTAGTGGGTTGATGGCCTTAGACTGATAAGTAATAATTAATTGTAGTAGTAAGTTTTCTAAAATTGTGTGTGTACCTACTACGTACTTGTACGAGGCATTAGTATATGCAAAGCTTTGTGACGTGATTATCCACTCGGATGTCCGTCGCAAGGTACCTGCAAGATTAGGTACTTTTATTTACGTTCCTATCGCTTCAGATAAGTAGGTATTTTAAGTTATTATGCGCAGATAACATAATTATAAGGTATCTGCTTCTTGTGTGACACGCTTTAGGCTGTGTTTCCACCAGAGATGAGCGAGGATGCGTAGCGAGGGATGCGTTTGTTAAGAACCAATATAATCACTTCATTTACCTAGCCTCGCTCAGCGCAACTCTGGTGGAAATCATTAGCGAGCGAGGTTTTTATACGTACAAAACAAGCGAGGGATGTGAGCGAGGGATGTGTGCGAAGGATGTGCGCGAGGGATGTGTTCAAAATGATGGACGTGAGCGAGAAACTACTAGTAGTCAGTGCTCCGCTCCCACCATACCTCACCCGCTCGCTCATATCTGAAATCTGAAAAGAGCCCGCCAGTCATCCGCGCACCGCTTATCTACGCACCGATTCACAGCGTCGCGTCGCGTCGCTCGCTACGCATCCTCGCACCGCTCAACTGCATAGCACATCTCTGGTGGAAACACTCACATAGTTCCACAGCCTCGCTAAGCATCCTCGCATCGCTATCTACCTCGCACATCTTTGGTGGGAACGCAGCCTTAGGGCGTAATTAAGTAAGAAACATCCAAACTATACTCATTTATAAAATAAGTAAGATAAGTGGCATCACCCACTACACACATAAACACGCCAGACACAAAAAACACACCCTCACAAAATTGTGTGGTTTCTGTGTAGGATTCACGCAGCTACATGCGCAGCGTTTTCGTGCACTGCGTGCGCCGCAGTGGGTGGTGGCCTTTAGACTGATTAATCATAATAGTAGTTTTCTAAACTTGCATTTAATTACTTTTACCTTCAAATCACTTATGATACTATAAGAAATTATGCGCAGATAAAATATTAAGGTTTTTTATTAATAATAGTACTTATTAGTAGGATAGGTGGCATCATCACCCACAACAACACACGAACAAAACACACACAGACACACACGGATGAGTGGTTGTGGTCTTGTAGGTGTTGAATTCACTTAGCTACGTGCGCAGTGTGTTGGTGTCCTTAGACTGATTGTCCTAATTATGTTTTGTGAGTAGTAAGGTGTTTTTAAATTGCATTTCTTTCAATTTCAATTTTAAATGTATTTCTCTCTTAACATGGGTGACATACCCATGTTTACCATCGTTTATCATAAGCCGGAATACAACCACAAATACACAAATACAGCCGGAACGGTCTCGAACTTTCTCCATCCACCGAATTAATGCTACCGTTACGGTGCCATCGCTTCATTGTACAATGCGTGTTCCGGTTTGTGATCGCCATTAGAGAACCTATATTGTACGCGACTCGTAGCGCCTAAGTAGGGAATTTGTTATTGTTTAGAATCGTAAAATGTAGTTAGAAATAACGTAGGAATAAAGAACGGTACTTTAGGTAACTAATGGGTTAAAATACCCATAGTGCTTAGTTACTTGAACTTAGGGATTAAATAATGTATGAAACAAAACGGTAGGGATACTAGGCAGGGTTGTATTTATTTATCCCCACCTTAGTAGAATCGTAGAAACCCTAAAACAAAGGTTAGGTAGGTATATAGGTAGGTACTCACTGGTAATGGTCTGGTACTAGGTATGGAGTACCATGGTAATTAAAGGTAATCGGTAAGGGCTCATCACGGAGCCTGGGTGCGCTCGCCCAACCAGCTGGGACAGTTGGCTGGTCTAGCGTGAACAGGCCTCTCAATACGTGCGGTCGGTGTGAGCGTCGCGCGCAGAATGGCTGTGCAGCTGCGTGCGCGCTGCTAATATTTATAAACTCGGCCGACGGGGCGACACTGCGACACACTCGCTTTAGGAAAGTGTCTGCCGTAGCGAAACGAGAGGCAGGATTATATTGCCGCCTATTCTAACACGTAGGGAGAAGGTGTCTGCATCTTCGCTGGACCAGAGGATTAAGAGTAGTCTCCGGCCAGTAAAGATGCAAGACAATTTCTATGTACTAGTTTCATAATAGTAAGGATTCAGTTTGGTAAATTAAGGCTACGAGCCAGGATACCTATTTGATAGGCAGGACATAGGTAAAGCTAGGTAGCTACACATAAGGGTTAAGTAAAACGCAAAGTTGTATGTACCTAGATTTATTCTGAATAAAGTTATTAGGTGAAAGGCTGCTTATCCATAAAGAAAACGGTGACCTAGATCGATCAATTTTATCCCGGTCTCCCGACGGTAATGCTCGGAAGTACCTTAGGGAGCCAGGGTTTGTGAGAAAACGATATGTGTGTGTACGTGCGAATGAGACGAAGAAACAAGCCATCCTACAAGAGGAAAGAAGAGAGAAGAAGTCAGCAAGAAAGAAGTAGTTTGAGGTGGCGCTGTATAGGGCATCTCGCTCTAACGAGGAGGTCTCCCTCACTCTCACGATCGTCTACGAGGTCGCAATTTATGGTTAGGCAGCCTCGCACCGCACCATCCAAAAGGAATCGTTGTTTCTCTGTCGAGGGACCCCCCACTACCCCTTCACATGCGTGGATAGGCTGTTGCCCACGGCTCGGGATCTTACAAATCCCCTTGAGGTCATCTACCTCGCGTCTTCCACATCCAGCTCCGGACGGCGGTGCAGAACCTGAAACCAGGCGGGCGCAACAACATCTACGCCTCGAGCGACCGCGGTACCTTGAGGACCAGCACCGTACCGCGCTACCGCTCGGCGACACCCCGCCGCCCCGCAACAGCTGGTCCTTCGAGCCGGATCGGCGCTGCTGGAAACCAGAGCTGGAGCAGGAAGCTGCTGTGGCTACCCACGTCGAGGGGGGAACGGATTCCCTCCACTGCCAGCAGTCTCCGGTAGCAAGCCGCGACCGTTGAGATTGCTGGAACTACGCCGAAGGGGAACGGATTCCCCTTCCAACCGGTAACCTCCGGTAGCAGGCCGCGACCGTTGAGGTTACTGGGCTTACGCCTATTGGATTTCAGTGAATTGGATTTCAGTGTTATTGGATTACAGTGTTATTGGATCGGCGGTACTGTAAGTTTTTTCAACTTTTTTCTCACTTCGTCTCAAGATGCCGATGACAAGAAGCCAGAAGGGAGGAGAGTCTCGTCGGCTGCCGGCAGAGGTGTTGACGGCACGTCAATCGCCTGTCGAAGGAGAGTCATCGGGGACCGCCGACACTGCTAGTTCCTCAGGAACAAAAGGTACAATGACCACTGCTACAGGTACCACTGATAGCACTACGTTGGAGGCGCAGCCAGGCAGTAGTAAGGAGAGAACAACCACAAGGGAAGCAGGTAAGTCCGATGCCCGTCCTACCTCAAGAAGTGCATCGCTGGCAGCAGAGAAGGCAAGAAGAAGGCGCGAGGTGGAGCTTCGCGTTGAAATCAACCGTCAAGCGTTGAAGGAAGCACAGGCCGCTGCTGACCTAGCAAGAGCAGAAATGGAACTGCTGAAGTTGAACGAGGAGGACGCGGCAGAATCGGACTCTGCTGAAGAAGAACCTGAAGGTCGAACGGAAGGTGTCAAGAAGTGGGTGGAGACCACAGTGAGCAGGATGTCTGGTGGAAGACATCAAGGTGAAGAGGGGACGTCCGCGGAGGGGCGACCAGGTGAAGTGCTCGGGAAGGAGTGCATCATAAAACCTCAAGATCCAACTGCCACCGTCGTGAAGCCAGAAGACACATCACCTACAGGCATGGAGGCTAGTGGCGCCGGAGCGCTAGCCGAAGCTATCATGAAGGCCATCACGTCTGCTCCGAGACCGGGAACTACGCAACAGTCGGCGTACATGTATGAACTCCCCGTCTTTGACGGCAGCTGTGGGGAATGGTTGGCCTTCAGAACGGTGTACGAAGACACCGCGTCGCTGTTCAGTTCCGTGCAGAATATGGCACGGCTGAGGAAGGCGATCAGAGGAACGGCCAGAGAGGCGGTGAGAAGCCTTTTGTATTCTGAGTGCACACCTGGAGAGGTACTAGAATCGCTTCGCCGCAGATTTGGAAGGCCGGATGCCCTGGTTCTGGCAGAACTAGAAAAGGTGAAGAGCCTGCCAAGAACAACTGAGAACGCACGGGATGTGTGTGTGTTTGCTAGCACAATCAACAACACCGTCGCGACGATCAATGGGCTGAAGAAACCGCACTATTTGAAATCACCAGAGATGATCAAAGTGATAATAGAGAAGTTACCCATGGTGCTGAAGTACAGGTGGTACGACTTTGCAGCTCAACATGAAGACCCAGACTTGTCGTTGATAGCTCAGTTCCTGAACAGAGAAGCTGAGCGCTGCGGACCTTACGCATCACAGGAAGTCGTGTCGAAGAGGGTAATGCACCCACAGCGTCAGAGCACGCATACGACGACGGAGCGAGAGACACAGCTGCCTAGATGTCCGCACTGCGAAAACGATCACTCATTGGAAGAGTGTAAGAAGTTTCGACAAGCTAACGTGACCGACAGATGGTCCATAGTGAAGAAAGCGGGTCTATGCTTTAAATGCCTGAGAAGCAGGCATAGGAAAGAGAACTGCAAGAGACCACCGTGTAAGTTATGCCGGAAGTGGCATCATGGCCTACTACACGAAGAGGGTAGGCAGAGAGACCATGGACCGAGAGATCAGAGTGACTCAGATACTTGCAACGAAGGGGCCAAGGAAGTGGCCAATAACGTTTACCTAAGCCGGGTAAACGCGATGAAAGGCGCAAGAGCGTACTTAAAGATGGTGCCCGTCGAAGTTTACGGGCCTAAAGGGAAGGCCAAAGTGATGGCTCTTTTAGATGAGGGTTCAACAGTAACTCTACTCGACTCGGCGGTGGCAGAAGAGATTGGACTTCGAGGACCCAAAGAAGCTCTCTCACTAGAGACAGTGGGCGGACGAGTCATCAAGAAGGATGACTCTATGCGGGTGAACGTGAAGTTAAGAGGCCTCCACCAGAGTCAACGACGGAAGATCAACGGGGCGCGCACAATAGATGGGCTGCGGCTTACGCCTCAACGGATTGACAAGTCAAGATTGGAAGAGTGTACGCATCTACAGAAACTGGTAGACCGACTACACTACGGGGAAGAGTCGCCGAGACTGCTCATCGGGCAAGACAATTGGGAACTTATAGTTTCAAGAGCGACGCGCAAGGGAAAACGGAACCAACCGGCTGCCTCATTGACATACCTCGGATGGGTACTTCATGGGATGGACGGGGGAGCGGCTCAGCGGACGAGCCACCATACCTGCGCACATGTCTTGGCGCATGATAGAGAGTCTGATGAGCTAATCAGACAACATTATGAAACGGGGGAGAAAGCGCTTCAAATTCCGGGGGAAGTGGACGCCATCCATCAAGAGGCCGGTTTCCAGCTGAGAGGATGGGCGTCAGATAAGAAGGGAGTTCAGAAGGAACTCACAAACCCGGCAGACGACTCTACCAGAGAAATTCCCAAGGACTTCAACGGGGGGCATCGCTGGTTTACAGGCCCGAAGTTCCTAGAGGGGGGAGAAGAAGAATGGCCGGCAGTACGCTCGTTCAAACGCGCGACAACAGGAGAAGAGAGGGAGCTGCAAGTCACTGCAGCAGCCCAGGTTTGTGAGTACCTTACTCCCGATCCTTTCAGATTCTCGAGGTGGACGAGACTCCTGAGAGCGACTGCCCGGATGTACCAGTTCATAGACTTGTGCCGCAGCAAGAGAGAGCTCGTGCAAGCGGCAAAAGAAAAGGACCCTACTTGGAGAAGAACCTCTAAGAAAAAGAAGGGACAAGTCTATAAGAAGCCTACAGATATGAAAACCGGTAAGAAGTTTCTATCTCTAGACGTGACTTATGTAGAGAAAGCAGAACGGTTACTACTACAGAGAAGTCAACGCGAGAGCTGCCTTGAGAACTCAGGCAAATTGAAAAAATTGGATGTCATAGAAGAAGATGGCCTCCTACGAATACGAGGAAGAATCGATGCAGCCGCGGGTCTCGATCGTGCCTACAAGCGACCTATCATCTTAGACAGCAAGAGCTACTTGGTGCGTCTTCTCATAGCTCATTTTCATGAAAAGTTCAACCATGGGAACCACGCTACAGTACTAAACGAGGTACGTCAAAGATTTTATGTAATGGGGCTTCGGTCGGCGGTACGAGCGACGAGACACGGCTGTCAGTGGTGCAGGGTTTACCGGGGGGGGTCTCAACGGCTACCAACGGGGGACCTACCAAAAGAACGGCTACAGGTGGGGGAGCCGCCCTTTACCAACGCGGCGGTGGACTACTTCGGTCCAATGACAGTGACGATTGGACGTCGTCACGAGAAGAGATGGGGGGCCCTATTTACCTGCTTAGCTACAAGGGCAGTGCACTTGGAGCTGGCTGCTTCTCTGTCCACAGATTCAATGATATTGGCCTTGCGGAGGATGGCCGCAAGGAGGGGGATGCCACGCACCATCTTCAGTGACAACGGGACCAACTTTGTCGGTGCTGACAAAGAACTGCGGGAGGCTGTCGAGAGCCTCCACTCCGACGGCGGCTTCATGGGTGAAGCCAAAACCCTGGGCTTGAGGTGGAAGTACATTCCACCAGGTGCCCCAAGCATGGGGGGGACCTGGGAGCGTCTTGTCCGCTCAGTCAAGACGGCGCTGGCGGTGACACTCAAGGAACGTCACCCCAAAGAAGAGGTACTACATACGCTGCTGCTGGAGGCCGAACATGTGGTCAACTCACGGCCACTCATCACCACCGATGACACAGAAGAGGAGGGGCTCACACCAAACCACTTCCTCATGGGGAAGTCCTGCGGCGCCCTCAGGATGGGGGCGTACACCGAAGAGGACCTCAGCGGGCGGCGGTCATGGCGAGTGGCGCAGCGACTAGCCGACCACTTCTGGGCTAGATGGGTGCGAGAGTACCTACCCACTCTCGTACCAAGAAGAACAAACAATAACAACACCACCGAACGAGATCTTCAGTGTGGGGACACTATCCTCATTGTGGACCCCACACTTCCACGCAACACCTGGCCTCGTGGCGTCGTGGTCCGCACCTATCAAGGACCCGACGGCCGGACGAGGGTCATCGACGCACGCACGTCACATGGGACGTTCAAGCGCCCCTGCTCCAAGGCGGTACTCCTGGTCCCTGGTGACAACCCTAATGTCTCGCAGGGAGCCAGTGAGCCAATCACCGGTCTTCGTGTACTCCGAGCAAGGACTTCACTTCACTCCGGGGGGCAGAGCGACGGTCATCCCACGACGACTCCACTTCACTTCGAGGGGCCCGACTCCACCACACTGCGAGTCGACGAGCCAGTGGAAGATGCCGTGCATCGTGGGGGAGGATGTACGCGACTCGTAGCGCCTAAGTAGGGAATTTGTTATTGTTTAGAATCGTAAAATGTAGTTAGAAATAACGTAGGAATAAAGAACGGTACTTTAGGTAACTAATGGGTTAAAATACCCATAGTGCTTAGTTACTTGAACTTAGGGATTAAATAATGTATGAAACAAAACGGTAGGGATACTAGGCAGGGTTGTATTTATTTATCCCCACCTTAGTAGAATCGTAGAAACCCTAAAACAAAGGTTAGGTAGGTATATAGGTAGGTACTCACTGGTAATGGTCTGGTACTAGGTATGGAGTACCATGGTAATTAAAGGTAATCGGTAAGGGCTCATCACGGAGCCTGGGTGCGCTCGCCCAACCAGCTGGGACAGTTGGCTGGTCTAGCGTGAACAGGCCTCTCAATACGTGCGGTCGGTGTGAGCGTCGCGCGCAGAATGGCTGTGCAGCTGCGTGCGCGCTGCTAATATTTATAAACTCGGCCGACGGGGCGACACTGCGACACACTCGCTTTAGGAAAGTGTCTGCCGTAGCGAAACGAGAGGCAGGATTATATTGCCGCCTATTCTAACACGTAGGGAGAAGGTGTCTGCATCTTCGCTGGACCAGAGGATTAAGAGTAGTCTCCGGCCAGTAAAGATGCAAGACAATTTCTATGTACTAGTTTCATAATAGTAAGGATTCAGTTTGGTAAATTAAGGCTACGAGCCAGGATACCTATTTGATAGGCAGGACATAGGTAAAGCTAGGTAGCTACACATAAGGGTTAAGTAAAACGCAAAGTTGTATGTACCTAGATTTATTCTGAATAAAGTTATTAGGTGAAAGGCTGCTTATCCATAAAGAAAACGGTGACCTAGATCGATCAATTTTATCCCGGTCTCCCGACGGTAATGCTCGGAAGTACCTTAGGGAGCCAGGGTTTGTGAGAAAACGATATGTGTGTGTACGTGCGAATGAGACGAAGAAACAAGCCATCCTACAAGAGGAAAGAAGAGAGAAGAAGTCAGCAAGAAAGAAGTAGTTTGAGGTGGCGCTGTATAGGGCATCTCGCTCTAACGAGGAGGTCTCCCTCACTCTCACGATCGTCTACGAGGTCGCAATTTATGGTTAGGCAGCCTCGCACCGCACCATCCAAAAGGAATCGTTGTTTCTCTGTCGAGGGACCCCCCACTACCCCTTCACATGCGTGGATAGGCTGTTGCCCACGGCTCGGGATCTTACAAATCCCCTTGAGGTCATCTACCTCGCGTCTTCCACATCCAGCTCCGGACGGCGGTGCAGAACCTGAAACCAGGCGGGCGCAACAACATCTACGCCTCGAGCGACCGCGGTACCTTGAGGACCAGCACCGTACCGCGCTACCGCTCGGCGACACCCCGCCGCCCCGCAACATATATACTTACTCAGAAGTGTTCGGTTCTGCGAGGTATATGGCTTGCCCATTGCCACTAACCTGCTTAGTTTTGTTATTAGTTTAAGCTAATACATGGGTGTTGATTTGTACACTCGCCTTATTAACTGTACCTAGGTTAAGTGACGAAATTCTTAGGAATTGTTGAATACCTACATTAATATGAATAACTACCTAGTGTATAATTAAAGCTTTTTTTCAAATCTGGCTTCTCTTTTCTCCTAGTTCATCCTTTTCAGGGTTCCGTAACAATTTAAGAAAAGTGGAACTGCTAATTATTTTTTCTTCTGGTGAAAAGAAAAAACGCAGTAAAGGAAGGCCCTCTTTTGAGGATATTATTAAGGTTGCAGGAAGTCGGTGGATGGAGGAGGCTCAAGAAGAGGTCTACTTAGGGATGAGCATCCACCTGAGTACTCAACATCAATACTGTGATCACCAATTCGCCTGGTGTGGATAATGATGTGTGAAGCATACATTGTTCACATATCAGCAGCCTTTAAACGTCCACTGTTGGACGAGGCCTCCCCCATAGAATACAATGGGGGGATTTGCCATAATTACGACACTAGGCAGGCGGATTGGTGATGAATACTCAAGTGGATGCTGCTGCCCATCTCCTGGTGCAATCCTTTAGTCGGCTTTTACGACCTTATTCATAGGCCGGAGACACCCACAGAACACAGCACCAAGCGTGGATATAAAGGCGAAGACTCACCGCGGTGCATGCTGTGCAAGAGCACGCGGCGCATTTTAGCTGCGTGTATTTTGTTCGACAACGTGGGTTTAAGTTTCCACTACAGCACACACTATACACGAATACTAACCCACGACTATGTACAGCGCTAGGTAGCCGTGTATCGCATGCACAGCGTGCATGGCTTTTGACAGCGTTGAGCTATGTAAGCGGCTATTCGAGCAAGCCACGCATGTATCGATGGCGTCAATTGATGCGTAGCGTGTCCCGTTTATTCCAATCTTTCCTACCAACAGTTCGATAGTCTAACAGTTTGGACAAAATTATTCCAAACTGTTAGCCTGACCTGTCGGGACAGATTGGAATTTGGATTTTCGCTCAGTTTTGTTCCATATAGTATTACCGCATGTGAAGTACAGTGAAATCAAAAAGAAAAACTTAAATAAATTATTATCAATTTTTATTCGTTTATGCAAAAAAGTCAAATGTTTGTATTGCAACTATTGCAAGTAACCTGAGGTGTCCTGCCTGACTAAATAAATTTTCCTTATTTTTAGGGTAATTTCACCAGGTCAGATCAGACAGGTCAGGCTAACAGTTTGGAATAATTTTGTCCAAACTGTTAGACTATCGAACTGTTGGTAGGAAAGATTGGAATTAACGGCGTGTCCGTGGGTTGCAGTGGACACGATCACATACATTTTCTAGCAAAGCGAAGCTTAACACACGTGCGTAGGCTCTCCGTGCGCTGCGGTGGGTCTGCGCCTTTATGGCAAATATATTAATGGGGGTCCATTGTTTCCGTGGTGTGTCTAGCCTAAGAATATACCCCTACTTCTCCCGTTGATGTATTAAAAGCCTTAAGGGATTACACCAGGGTATGGGCAGCAGTATCCATCTGGGTACTTATCACCAACAGCGATCACCAATCCGCCTGCCAAGCCTGCATGGCTATTCTAAAACATTCAGGTTTCCGATCGGATCGAATGAATAATTCATCGAAATGAAAAACTAACGAATCCGATCGGAAACTATTTCGAACGTTTTAGAATAGCCCTGCTGGTGATTAAGGCTTTCCCCATTGTATACAATGGGGCAGGTCTTGTCCAGCAGTGGACGTAATCAGGCTGATAATTTTACTTTTGGTTTCGTTTTTATTGTGGACGTTGCTAAGAGCCGTCATTAAATAAAACTAAAATTTTACATTTATTTCATAAATTTATTATTTCCACGGTATCATGTGACGTCTATACAAACGAAGAAGTATGATAGCACTGCTAGTTTTGGTCGTACATTTTTATTTCATGAATTTAGTAGGTTATCTTACATTATTCTACCAGCAAAAGCTAGTTTCATCTATATAGTGCCAAGTCTCCTAGTACAATGGCTGTTAGATACGGACAGACAGGACACAAACGCAATTAATAAATGAGGGGTTTTCACGGGCGTTTCATATCATGCTTTCAGCGTTGAAAATAGATGGCGCTGCTCTGTTACGTAGCTGTCAAGTGTCAAAATGAAGTTAATTGTCAACATCAACAACGTGGATATATTTTCGTTTCGTGGTATTTATTATAAGTACTTATAAAAACACCACGAAATCACTAGCGCACTCTCAAGAAGCAGACAAACAGAATATCATGACTACACCACAGATTAGTTAGATAATAGCTTAGTACGCGTACACCACAGATAATACATTTGACAATCTTGTCAGCTACAGTTGAGTCAGCGCCATCTATCGAACCACTATGAACTACTTTTTTTTAAATCGAATTTGAATAGCCCTCATTATATTAAATTTTTGCCATTTGACTACTGAACCCTAAAAAAAGCTACCAAAAATCACATACATCATTTTAACTGCAAACATATTTTGAATTCTTTATTCTACCAAGGTTTTATAATATATGAAACTGTCACTTGTGTAAGTGGTTCCCTAAAGTTAAGTGTCTTTATGCGAAAATAACAAAACAAACTTTTATAAATAAAAATTAAATATCTACCATTAAAAAAATTATTAAAGCCTACCTGAGTACTCATTATTACCAGCATGTAGAAGTCCACAGTCTTGAACCGCCTCCATCCACCGACTTGCTGCAACGATTATTTATATTTAGGCCGAGGAAGGCAGGTGGTCACCACTCGAGAACCTTTATTCCCCAACGGTTGTCAATTCTGCTATATAGCCTTCCCATTGCCACTTCAACGTGCTAATTCTGAGAGCTGTGTCGGTGATCTTGCTTCTTCTACGGATCGTTTCGTACCTGAGTACTCAGGTATACTTCTTAAAAGTATTTTAAAATAATAATTATTCCAACACCAAAGAGTTGTCTTATTGAAATTGATTTCTATTAACAATAACGCCATCTTGTAGTAAAAGTTGTACATTCAAATCTTGAAGAACCTGAAACAGACAAAAAAATATTTACTTAAGGAGCCTGCGAAGGCCGCAAGCAAATTCAATTTGAAGCGAGTGCAAAAATCCGCACTATCCCTGTTTGGCACCGGGGCCTCTCCCCCTGCATGCGCGATGGGTGTACGAGCCGTTCGGAATTTATATCAAACTAAGTCGTGTTCCGTAATATCAAAAATTATGAACAAAAACTTAATATTTTTTTCATATCTTGTTAAGTCAAAGTCAAAGTCAAAAAGAACTTTATTCGTTGAAATCACAAGGACCATTTTGAATCGTCTTATATAAAATTAAATTACTCCTGTTCCTATAATATTCTGTAACTTGATAATATATGCTATTTTCCTAATCACAGTATACTAGAAAATACGTTGTTTTTAATACGAAACAAATAAGATGAAAGCATGTTGTAAAAGTCGTAAAAATATACAAAATTGAATTCGCTTACATTTCGTTTTAGGTAAGTATTTTGAAACAAGAAATATCCAGGAACCTAGATAAATACTACCCAAATCCGAATAAAGGCATAATATGGTGGAAATATGATTGAATTACCAATGATTATGGTATTACGTTTGGATGGGCATTCAATCATCCGCTGGCTGGCCCCTTAAAAAAATAAAAGATTTAAAACTAAAACCAGACTACCCAAAAAGTATAATAACTTTTCATCTCGGTACTCGTAGTTCCTGATACCCACCCAGGGAATCCTAGTGTAGGATTAGGACTATGTATGTAACTGTTGGGTGTTTGTTATGTTATGGTAGCGATAGAACACATAGCCCATAGAATTACCCTTCATTTTTTTATAATTATTTTTGTATGGTGATCAATAAAGATTCATCTATTTATCTATCTAATACCTAGGTATTTATCAGTGTTAGGGCTTCCTTTTTTTTAGTAAGTGACTGAGAGTTGATTCTAAGTTTTTAGCACACAATTGCCACAGACGTATGGACGATAATATGTAGTGTAACAAGGATTTTGTATGGTGACACCTATGAGCGCCCCTAGCGTACACTCTGTGAACCTTATTCTCCATACAAAAATCCGTGTTACACTACACCAAACGTCCGTGTCGAAAGCTTGTAAAAATTTAGAATCAGCTCTCAGAACAGTGCGGCTACTCTTGAAAACAGTTCCAATCTCAATCCAGTTTCAACGCTTGTTTGGCACTCTTGAACCAAATCGAGTTTGAAATCGAGATAGAGCACGCGATTGACTTTGCGTGAAGAACAACAGAGACAGTATGTCTTTTTCACTTAGTTCCATAAAATTCAACTCCAAATTGTGCGCTAGTATTGAATTTAAGAGTACCAAATGACCAAGGAATCTAGTACTCTCTGACGACAAGTGACACTAAATCCTGAATTAGGATCGAGTAGAGCGTCAAGAGTAGCCCTGCAGAATATAGCGTAAAGAATATGCCAGTCCCAGCAGTGGGGTTCATACCTCAGTATTAGCTTGAGTAATTTGAGAGTCGCACCGCAGTATGGCCGGTCTTCTGGGGTTTTTAGGAATGATACGGCGACGTTGAAACTCCATGGCATTCCCTGTGAATAATTATCACCATAGAACTAAAGACATCCTCCGTGGCGCAGCGGGCGAGTGGTTGCGGGTTCGATTCCCGCTGCGGGACAAATGTTTGCATGATCTGCAAATATTTGTTCCGGGTCTGGGTGTTATGGTACCATGGTACTCGTAGTTCCTGATACCCACGACACAGGGAATCCTAGTGTGGGATCAAGACTAATGTGACTGTTGGGTGTTATGTTATTTATGTTATTATCAACGATATTGGAGATGGACTAAAGACATTATAAGTGTCGCAGGAAGTCAGTGGATGGAGGCGGCTCAAGACCTTTCCTCCTCCTCCTGAGGACGACCTCTGTGGTGCGGCGGGCGAAGGTTCGCCCGCGACGCAGGAGGTTGCGGGTTCGATTCCCGCCCCCGAACAAATATTTGTACGATCTGCAGATAATTGTTCCGGGTGTTCTGGGTATATTCTATGCATAATAAAAAATATCTTTGCAATGTATTGTATTAAGTCTATCAGTTATCTCTGCTTAGCTTGGGGCTAGATAATGTTGTGTGAAATGTCCAGCATTTAAAAAAAAAAAGAAAAAGACCGTTCGTCGTGGCATTCTAAGAGGGCCTATGTCCAACAGTGGACTTCTACAGGCGGTCTTGAGCCGCCTCCATCCACCGACTTCCTGCGACGCTTATAATGTCTAGCCCATCTCCAATATCGTTTATAGTAACATAAATAACATAACACCCAACAGTGACATACGTAGTCTTGATCCCACACTAGGATTCCCTGTGTCGTGGGTATCAGGAACTACGAGTACCATGGTACCTTAACACCCAGACCGGAACAAATCAAATCAAATCCATTCTCCATCATCTCCTCCAGTGGAGGAATCCAATTATCATTTATTTACCAAAGCTATGTTCAGTCGGCGGCCTGGGAACTGCGATCTGGCTTCGTGGTACGTTCCCAAGCATAGCGAGGGCTCGCGCGCAGTTCGGAACTATGCTGGAGGTACCCTGAAAGGATAATAGAAACTGAAAGTACAGTGGGAGAACTGAATGTACTAAATGAACAGGAGTAATTTTAGTTTATAAGACGATTCAAAATGATCCTTGTGATTTCAATGAATAAAATTCTTTTTGACTTTGACTTTGGAGAATGAAAAAGTTCGTCACCATAGGGTCTACTTTTCATCGACTTCACAAAAAGCAGGAGTTTCTCAATTCAGTTGTATTTTTTTTTTATGTTTGTTACCTCTGTTATCTATATCCGTTTATAAACCGATTTGCAAAAATTATTTTATTATTTGAATAGATATACTTCCAAATTGGTCCCATTTTTTTTAGAATCCAGTTCTGATGATGGTATCCATGAGGAATTGAGGGAACTCAAATATTGTAAGCATACATATAGCGATTTTGATATTTTCAGCACCAAACCAAGCATTTGCATTCAGAAAGTATCATAACCCTTTCACCACTATGGTTCTTCCATCATTTTTTTTTTATGAAAATATTTAGTCGAATACAATGGCGGAAGTCGGTTTTTTAAATGAAAAGTTATGTCTACACTAGACATCCAAAGGCAACTCGCGCGTCGGTTTTTGTCAAAGGGGTTTTTTTTATTGATTTTTATTATGAATGGGCATAATGTGTCAATGGGAAGTTTTCTGACAGCTGAAAGAAAATAGTTCTAAATCCATGCATAGATGGCGCAGTCATCCAGTAAAATGCAGGTAAATTATTTTACCTTAGCGAAGGACATCACACTTATTTCGAGAACTCTGTCTTGACTGATATTGTTCATATTGATAATGGTCATCGCTTCTTCTGGACTCACATTTCGCCTCTGCACCTAAAGGTACATAATATACTTACATAATATGTACACATATATACAGAATGGTATTTTTGACGACCTCCGTGGCGCAATGAGCGAGTAGCCGGCAAAGATGCAAGAGGTTGCGGGTTCGATTCCCGCTGCGGGACAAATGTTTGTATGATCTGCAAATATTTGTTCCGGGTCTGGGTGTTATGGTACCATGGTACTCGTAGTTCCTCATACCCACGACACAGGGAATCCTAGTGTGGGATCAAGACTACGTATGTGACCGTTGGGTGTTATGACATGAACATTACACTTATACACACAGTGACATTTCTTTGTTTACAAAAATTGTCTATGATTAAAAATTAGGGTATTGGTAGAATACATTGATACTAATAATAATATTTGACATATTTTCTAACATGAATCTGAAGCAATAAAAACATTTTGACTTTGATGTTACCTACCTCTAGTACTGCGACGAAAGCCGGGTGCTTGACCCGAGTGTGCGCGCGCAGCTCAGAGCGGATACGGAAACGTTTGGGACAGCGCGTGCACGCCCACGCGCGCACTCCGTACTGCACCAACTTGTTTCGCATCGCTTTATATCTGAATAACAGAACAACAGTCTATAATTATATTAATAAATAGGAATAGAATTGAAGTTATCGTGGCTTGGTATCATTTTAGAAAAAAATACGACTATACACCACGTACTTTACTATTCTCCTGCTGACGTTTCGTTGACCATTTTGAGGTCCTTCCTCATGAGCACCGACCGCGACCACGCTCAAAGGTCGTGAGACGGGAACCCGTAACGGAACGGGTTAAGAACGTGGTGTATTGCCGTAATTTTTTCTAAAATCCTATTTATTTTAAATTGTTAGCCGTGATGTGTCCGACCTAAGAATAGAACCCTCCTCCCGTGGATGTAATAATAGCCTTCTTTTTTTTTAAAATCAAATATCATTTATTGTCAAACATAGGTATGGTATTAAGATGTTAGGTAATAACTTTTCATTTAAAAAACCGACTTCCGCCATTGTATTCGACTAAATATTTGGATGAAAAAAAAAATGATGAAAGAACCATAGTGGTGAAAGGATTATGATACTTTTTGAATGCAAATGCTTGGTTTGTTGCTGAAAATATCAAAATCGCCATATGTATGCCTACAATATTTGAGGAGTTCCCTCAATTCCTCATGGATTTCATCATCAGAACTGGATTCTGAAAAAAATGGGACCAATCTGGAAGTATAAAAAAAGAATTTTCCAAATCGGTTCATAAACGCCGGAGATATGCGGTAACAAACATAAAAAAAAACAACCGAATTGTGAACCTCCTCTTTTTTTGGGAAGTCGGTTAAAAAACACTTTTCTTGCAGCCACAACTTCATTTTTGTGGTGAATTTGCTATGTGGAAGGCTTTTAATTTCACTGGGTATGGAGTCCTTACTAAAGGATCACACCAGGGGATGGGCAGCATCATCCACCTGAGTACTTAACACCAAACTGCGATCACCAATCCGCCTGCCAAGCGTGGTGATTATGGCAAATCCCCCCATGGTATTATTTATGGGGGATGCCTCATCCAGCAGTGGACCTCTGTGACTTCGTGATAATGGTGTTATCTCAACTACTAACGGCAGAGTGACCAAATCAAATCAAATCAAAAGAATTTTATTAATTGAAATCACAAAAATCATTTTGAATCATCTTATAACGGGTGTAAAAAGACTACTCCCGAAAACTGAAAACGTGCATTCAGACCATGATTCTGAAAATATTGAAGCTGAAAAAACACGAAAAAAAAATTCTCACTTTTGGGCCGCTTTTTTCGTGTTTTTTTTTAAATAAATATCCATAAAATATCGTTAAGGGAACATAAAAACCTAATTTACATAATTAAAAACACGTTAATAAATAAAAACGTAAAAAAAAAAACAATGAAAACCACATAAGAAATACTGGCGCTACGGGTCGATCAGCTGACCGGGAGCGTTGAACTCGCGCGGCCGGTATAAAAGCGTACATTGCTGGCTGACAAATACGATACGAAACGAAAAAATTGGTTTTCTCCGGTATGAATCAACTCTCAGGCGAAAGCTATTTTATATAGCTATGATATAGGTAGCTTTACCGGTACCTTCAGTATTTGGGAGCCGTCCTTTTACACGCTGTATACTAAAATTACTCCTGTTCCAACGCGACCAAGCCTAGAAGAATCAGGCAACAACACGGCTTGGCTTACATAAATGGTCCGTCTTAACACTAGGTGAGAAGCGCCTGTGTGGTGTCTCAGAGCAAGGAGTTGCTGATACATAGTAAATTACAACTTAAAAACCTAAGGAAGGTCGTCAAAATTAAATAAACATCAGTTAAAATATGCAAGACAGCACACGCTACGCTTGTTATACTTATAAATAATAATCTAATAGAAACATGTAAATAGGTAAGTACAGACTACAGATATTGCAAATTCCATTTTAGCAGTCGAGAGGCAGAGCGACAT